>PKRV01000055.1:2414806-2511228 GCA_003709505.1 Hyphantria cunea
TATATATATATATATATATATATATATATATATATATATATATATATATATATATCTATATATAATTGCCCACACTAAAAGATAAAGAATACTTAAGAAGTAAACATATAATTGTTTTGGTTTTTTCCCCTTTTAAATATAATTATGAACGCAATTTTTTATTTCCGACATACCTGATGTCGAAAAATTAATAACTCTATCGTAGGTTTGTTTGGCATGGAAACTGGCGTGAATTTTTACAATCATTGCGATGAGTTTTCCAACTCGACATCATTGGCTTACCGTTTTAATAAAAAAATATTGGTTTCTCAGACAGAAATTTCATAGAAATTCGATCGCAATAAAAGTTTCATGTAATATTTGGTCTTTGTATCTTCATTTCGATAAGTATTTTTTGAATAAAATATATTTCATAGAAATCGTTGAATTCACACTTTTTCATCAAAGTTACCAAACGTTTGATTTTTCATATTTATTTCTTAAAGTCAAAATATTTATATATGAATGTTCTCAGTAGCTTACTGATATTTGTCTTATCAACATTTATTTCAAAATTGCTTAAATAACATTTTTTAATGATTGAAAATAATGGACACTATTAAAACAAATCGCAAAACTATTTAATACTTTATAATGGATAAGAAATTTCTACCATAAAGTAAGTTAGATTAGAACCGCAAACCCTTTAGAAATAAGTTGCTACCTGAGAACGTAGGTTAAGTTAGAGTCGCAACCAAGCCGTAAACAAGCGAACGAAGACAAAGAAGCTTTAAATTCAGAATACAAATAGTTGTATTTAGTGTATGAATTAAAGAAAATTTAAAATAATTTGAAATTTTTAAAACAATTTCGGTTCAGTTATCTAGACGCAAAAACTTCACAAATAACTTTGTAACTTCATGTAAATATACGAGATTACAAAGTTATATTTGCAGGCAATGTCAGTGCATTTGTAATGTATTGCAATAATAGATGTAGAATGGTAAACTTGTAAAATGGTCAACTGAAAAAAAGTAAGAATGGGACATGTCTTATGAAGTTGCACCAAAATTGCGTTAAGTATTAAGTAATCTGAATTACTTGAAATTGCCACGAAAGAAAGAACACAAATTACACTAAGGTTGATATTGTTATTTTGTGTAGGTACATTAATATTGAATGAGAGATAGCAATTATACATTAAGTGACGTTTGACGAGTGAGGACATAAGGCAGAGAGTGGGCTTTAAAATTCTGTGTTGATAAATCTCTTAAAAAATCTCTTTATTGGACTTGATAATTTATGGCTCTCACAAGTTTTATGGTAGAAAACTGAGTGGCAAGACTTGGTTATTTTATAAGTTATGTTTTTAATGGCATGTAATTAATAATATTATAATAAGGTTTTAAGGTAATTCTTTTTTACTAGCCAATGTTTCAAAACTAATTTACGTCCAGTACTTTAAACAGTTATAGATTTTAACTAATAGTGTTTTTCTTCTATCTTAAACAACTATAGACTCTGAAATAAGCTTGCTCAGGAATTGAAGACTACAAAAAAGACGGTAGTAGGTAGGACTATACAGCTCCTTAGATCATATAGTTAGGTGAGTATCTTAAACTAACGACATGATCATTTAAAGACGCTACTACTAGGTTCAATGACTTTCAAAATCATACGAACACAAATCATAAGTGCGATGGGCAACTTTTTATAACAACACATATCAAGTGAAGATTTATTCAAATTTTAAGGTTGAAGGACTTTGGAATACTAACTCTCTGGTACAATGAATTTTAAATATTCTTAAAGTCCAAAGGCACTAACTATTTTGCAAAAGCCTGGTTATCTGAACTAATTTTTGTTATTCAAAAATCTTAGAATTATAGTATACACTAAACTATAACAAAACTACAGAGAGTTTATTAAAGTTACATCATGAATTTGATTTGTGTTTACATAATATTACCTCATGAATTCTGTTAGCTTTTCAGGAAAATGAACTTAGTAGATAAATAGCAGTAAGCTATTAAATAGCAATTCATGCTTTGCTTTGAAAGATGCTATGGGCGAGTATTATTATTAATCAAAATTAAATCGATAATCAATGTTGTAAATAAACAAATCTTTATTGTAGACTATCTAAGCCCCGCGGTGTTAGCCTCGGTTGTTGTTGTAGCTTTACAACGCGTGGGCAAAGCTAGTCTAAAAAAGTAACCTCAATAACTCCTTATTATATCAGCTATCTTGTTATCTATATCCGGTTTAGTGGTTCCAGAGATTAGTGGGAACAACCAGAATACCAATAAAAATAATGTTAGTACCATACATACTTCTGCATTTAGTGAAAAACTGTTATTTTAAAATTAAATAAAGACACTTCATTTGTGTGTATAAACGTAGATATGTTTGCGTATTATCGCTGCCGTAAAAAAAGAAAGGATTTTAACAATTGACTGAAAATTTCTAGGGTGAAAATACCTTGGGCCAGCACTATCGCGATATTGCGACGTCCGCAACGGGTAGTGGCCATAAGGATCAGAAGGGGGTACCGCACGATCTCTTTTGAGGCGGCAAGTCTCCTAGCCGGAACGCCAACGTGGGACCTGTAGGCGAGAGCCCTTGCAGCTCTTTAACAGTGGTGCAAGGAGGTGCGGGAGTTGGGTAGGAGTCCTGAGACTCGAGAAATCGAAGATCAGAAATCCCAACTCCGCCAGATCCTCATGGAGGAATGGAAGGAACGACTTGAGCAACCGAGTGTTGGGCACACCGTTGTTGCGGCGGTAAGACCCGTTTTGGAGGATTGACTCGAAAGGCGTACAGGGAGGGTCCCTTAAGGTAGCCTGAGAGCACGTGGAACTTCACCGTTTCTTTCTGCGAGCAAGTTATGCTAGCCAAGGAAACGGCGGAGCGGGACCGGGAGAGGTCTAGAACTCTACCGGTCCGCCAGGCCCGTGAAAGGGCCAGGTATCGCATGCGATTTGGGTGCCGGAGATATCAGAATGATCTCCGTCCTCCATAAGCGTAAGCCTGAGGGTGACAGATACCCTACCAGATAAGGCTATCTGTCACCCTAGTAGAAGCAGGCTCGGGTGGAGGCGCGGACGCTGCGGAGCGTGCGCGCCAAGGGAAATAGTAACGGGAATATCGAGGTTCCCACACAGTAGGGGGCCATCTACGAACAGTAAATGGCCTGAGGTACGTCGGGGTTCCAGGGTTTTCCTTTCTAGGGTGCACCTGGTTCCCCAGCTAATAGTACCCTAGACGGCGTGTGGTTTTAGTCAGTTCGGGTCCGACATACCACGGGAGGTGGTATCCGAGGGGATTTCCGCACGACGAAAATAAAAGTATTCATTCAAATTTGTCGTTTTTATATAGTTTGTTTGATAGGTACTTTGTTTGTATATTAAGATCTAATATTTCCATGTTACTTAATATGAATATTGAACGTTATATGAGAATAGAGAAAAAACTTAATAAAATTAATAACATTTTAGAATTAGTTTATATATGCAGTAATTAGATCTTGCTGTCACTAACATAGTGCTAAATAAAATACTCGAGCTACAACATAAAACTTTTTTGGGTAACCTATCATACATATTTTATACAAACGTCATATGCATATATACATTAGCAATTTTCCACTAAGTAGCATTATAAAAAGTGTAAAATATTGAATTAAAATTACCATAACAACTACTTTTTTATTTATTTAAACAACTTTATACATGTATGTATTTTAGTGGACTTAATGCCCTTGGCATTCCCTATGAGCCAATTCAAAGAATAAAATATCAAAAATATCATAAACAGACATGTGTAACCTCATTGTGTAATTTAATGCTTGATTATGTAGTACTTTTTCTCCACAAAAAATAAGCAGCGAGTAACTAATGTAGCGCAATATATTACTATTAAAATTAGCATATACATACATATACTATAGTGTTTTAAAGGCGCATATATTGACGATCAGCATAAATATGCCTCACTTGCGTAATAGGGATCAAGTGTATTGGAGTGCACATGTTTTTCTAAAAAAGCTTACTTAAACGTCTATGCATATATGTTAAATATATATTACTAGCTGACCTGGCGAACGTCCCGCCATATATTTCTTTCGTAAATATTTTATAAATTTCTGAAAAACTTGTTTTACTAATTATGCCCACCTTAGCTTCCCGCCGGTAGTGTGCAGTCGTAGACAAAAAAAGTGTGTGCGTACTTATGTACACGTGTTAGAAGTTATACTTCGTTAGCGTAACAAGATAGGTGTCGGTTTTTCGAGACAGATTGCGCGCGCATTGTAAAAATTTACTCTTATCATTTTTTCCTAACGCGCCAAAGTAGTATCATTGCAAAAACTTTTCCTGTTATATTAATTTTTTTTTATACACAACTCATCCTAACAATAATAAACTTAAAAAAGAATTATCCATTAGCTATGCGCGTACTTACATTTTAGCGATTCATTTTTATTTTTATAGATAGATATGATACATATATACGATAAATAAGTTACATTTAGATACAGAATAAGTGAACTTGCTCATCAAACGATATTTGTCCTTGGTGGGATTCGTCCTACAGTCCTTAAAATATAACTTTTAAAATATAATATAAAATAAAAATTCTAAAATGTACCTCGTATGAACTAAAATGACACTAATTACAACTGTCACAGAGATCATATTATACATAAAACTCTAGTATCTTGGATTTAGGTCTTAGGGAGTGAACATTATTAATAAATATAAAGCTGTATGTTTAAAGAAAGAAATGTTTACGTAAAAAATCACCCCCTTTCTATAATATATTACGCAACAAACCTGACTAATAACTAATTTGGTTGAGCAGACAAAGCAACAGAAGTACAATAGAGTGAAAAATGATTCTACGAACCAGGTAAAAAGTTGGCTATAAGAGACCTTGCTGTAAATGGTTGGAACATTGTCGCATCACTCAGTACAATGTCGACTTTTGACGTTCAGACAGCCTTGACAAATGATATCATTTAATGAATTTCATTTTGTTACTTGCTACCTTTGGTGTTGAATATAGCTCATGTAGAATATAGTAATCCTTTCAAATAAATTTATAAAGGATAATACTTTATTAATAAGTAGATGAAATATTTTGTACTGGTATAGTCATTTTTGAATCTTGATAAAAACAATTTTATTTCACAACTTTTTGAGGAATAATAAATTTAATATGTTTAAGTTGAAATGGGATCTCATTTTTGGTTTAACTCACCTACCCACCGAGTCCGCCGTTGTACATGTGTGCATGAAGTACTAAAATAAATAAAAACAAATCCTTTAGATTAAAGATAGCGAGGTACGAGGTAACTGGCACTGATTAAACAATAGCTGGCCTAGGTTTCTCTAAAATATAAATACGAAATGACTTATATAATTTTTACATCCTGAAAGGGATTGTGTTGCAGTAGTTCTTTCACTACAGGTTTAATTTTATTGTAGTTTAGAAATATACACTGTCATACCTTCTAAAACCAGTCTACTCTGCCTGATGGGAAGCATAAGCAGAATCTAAGAGTGGTGGTCACCATACTCATTACGAATTCAGGCAACGCAACATGGTGACTCACTCTATGGCGGCCTAGTGATTCTTTTGCATCATTGCCGCCCCTCTATGGATCCCCTTTTGGGTAGAGGCTCCAATTACACACTCCATGATAAGCAACGAAAGATTTGCTTCATTTTACATCATTTAGATAATTGGTGTAATTGCACCTCCTTTAACCTTCAGAAAGACAAGATTTCTGTGAAAAGTAGTCTTTCCAATCTTGTAAACTTGTATTATCATTGAAACAGCCATCTAGCACTTATATTAGGATTTCATCTTACATTTTATTGTTTATGAACCTGATTGTCTAAGCAGACGTGAAATAGACATAGATAGTCTATCGAGATCAGTTGTCAATGGAAGATCCAAGTTTGAAAAAAATGTAGCATATTTACTATTAAATAAGCTAAGAGAATGAAACTAGACGTAAAGTCTTAAATGCACATTTAAGATTTTGCATCTAGGAGCGTCTGTATCTTCATGCAGGTACCGCTAGACCGACGATAATGGTGGAGGTACAGATTCTTTCTTCCACCCCGTCAGGATCGAAAACTATTCGTCTGGTTACCAATCATCAGCCTGACGAATATATTTAAATTTTTGATTGTTGATGATGATTTCAAAACCAAAATAGAAATTCAAGAAGATTTTATGTAAACATTGTACATCTCTTATATACCAGAGATGTGCCTACTTATGCTTTCATTTAGATCGTCATTAAAAGCGCCCGTAAGAAGCGATCGTGATCGAGGCTGCATGAAAATGCATTCAAGCACAAGAGGTATGTCAAGATCGTAGAGAATAATATACTCTCATCTCTGCCTACCCCAGACTGGAAAGAAATGTGAGTGTATGTGTGTAAAGATAAACTTTAGGAATTATCATAAGAGATGAAGGTTATAATATATTGGCAAACTGAAAACATATTACAATAGATGACCGAATGTTGTATGTAATGTAGTTTACTAGAAAAGTTCAGCCAAAAACTTTACCTAAAATCAACAGAGATATGCCTTAAGCCTTTCACATACTCCTAAAACATTTTATTACTAAGTAAATTTTGCCTTTGTGTAACGTAATCTTCTACATTATTGAAACTGAACACATTGTATAACTATCTTAGAAGCTTTGTGTGAACAAAGAAAATTTAAGTCTAGTCTCTAAATCTAAACACTACATTAAGCGGTTTAGTGCTATAAATATTCTGGATAATTATTGCCGGATCGCTGATATAACAGGGGCAGAGTGGGACATCGTGTTATTTTAGTGATTTGATTCATGCACCGCTCTAACGCAACCCTGGTCATATAGAGGTTTTACCCTTAAAAAATACCTATTAATACAACTAACATCAATGCAGAAAAAACTTAAAGTATGACATTTTAGATTGCTATTTAAACATCTTTCATTTTGTATTTATGTTTTTATCGTAAAAGTAAAGGTTATACCAAATACAGTGTTACGCCCACAATCAAGCCTAATCGACCTTCCTCATCTGTAGACTTTTCTCGTCATCGTTGTGATTAAGTGCTAAGAAGCGAATGTTGAGAAGTTGTTAGTTGACTTAACTTTTCAATTTAGAAATATTAAATTTTTTAGTAGTCTTGATAAGTCAGTTGTTTTTTATTTATTTATTGAGAGAATTTCAAAATTGCTTATAGTTCACGCAATCAAAATCTCATTTGAGATTAACATGCATCAAGGTCATCGATTACAATAAATAAATTACACAGTCACTTACATAAACGCTTATCGTGGGTAGATGCTAAATAAAAACCGCATCCTAAGCGTACATATTATAGGTATATATATATATATATATATATATATATATATATATATATATATATATATATATATATATAACTTCTAAAGTAATATATATATATAAGGTCTTACAAGACAGATAGGAGATATATTCTAAGCTTAGCTAGTTGATTAAACTAAACTAAAAGACTTTACAACAAGAAAGGTTCTCAGTTCGATATCTATAGCTTTGATCCTTAACTAAAAGCCATTACGCATAGTTTATGGGCTAATCAAGTTCAAATTGAACTTCACCAGACAATAAACTTAAACTTCTATTTAATACATATATTGATCTAATTATTTTTACTTAAGTATACAAATATATTTATTTACAAACCCATGCCATGTAACACTATATTATTATACTCCAGCTACTCTGTCGTATGTAACACAACAAAAACGCACATATAATACAAATGTACTTACTGACGGTATACTTGCTTCTCCTGTTAAATGAGCCTAATTTGAGCCAAAACCTGATGTATCATAGAATACAGAGAACTAAGATCTAGCAGTACTAGCAGTGCTGCTATTCTAAACTGAGTTGCACTCTCTTAAAACTAAATGAGAAACCAAATTTCTAATTAGGGTGAGTCTGGTGTTTTTTGTTAAAGTTATGTTTAAATAAGAACAGATTCCTACTCATAAAAATAGATGCAGACAATCCTAGCCACCCATATGAAACTTTATTGAATGGTCACTCTTTAAATCGAGCATGTAGTTGTAATTCTCTTCAAATTATGTATATACGTACTCTTCGTGATTGTTGCGATCATATAATTTATACTCTCTTGTATTCAAATTATTGTGTAATTTAAGAAAAAACATAAGAACAAAAAATAATGAAAATGCGAGGTAGTCGTTGGGGACAGCCCAAAGAAGTGAAAACTAAGATATAATGTTTACTAATAACTCACGGAGGTATATCTATGTGCAGTCAGTCTCAGAAGTAGCTGACCATGTCCAAATTTCCAAAACTGACATGCAATATAGCGCACATAAATTGCTTACAAACTCTGGCACCCGAAATGAATAATCATCCAAAACCAACAAAATTAGCTGAACAACATAGTGGCAGAAGTAACTGAACAACACACAAAAATATCTTCATCATAAAGAAATATCAACGTTAACACTCGTGGCTAGAGAATACTTTGGAGTTTCATAGTTATTTTTAAATTATTTGCTTCTTTTTTCTATCTGAATACCCATCCCGTTCATTTCTTGCATGTCGTATCTGACATGTCTTTTGTTTCGAATAATTTTTGTAGAAAAGAAATAAGTGTAATATCCTAAATATTTGATGAGGAAAAGAATATGAATGCAGGTATTTCAATGAGATAAAACTATTTGAATTTGCTTTGAAACAAAACCTCTGTTGTGGAAAATCACCGTAACTCTTGATACTAATTTTACCAATAAATTGAACTTTTGCGTAGTTTAAATGTAATCCATTCAATCACTGCTGACAGTCCTAGTAATCCTTAATTAATATTAAAATCAATGTATTGATATTATGTCGTGATTAAGTTTTGGTAGTAGATCTATTGTTATAGATACAAACGTTATTAAGTGGAATCTAAACAATCTATGCCTGACTTGGATGTCACGATAACTATGTATAAAAGAATTTTAATATTAATCACAATATGTACTTGAAATCAATACATAATTGATTGATAATTATTTTTTATTGGTAAATTCATACCGTTTATATTTGTGCGCTATCCCGATGTTTGCACGCGTAGTTGCCGACTATTGGTACGTACAAGAAGCTGGCCAGTACGATACTTTTACTATATATAGTATTTTACTTTTTTTTTGTTAGTGAGACTATGTACGACTTTAATATACATCTATCCTAAGTAAATTGTTAAAACGATGTCACAGTGTCTTGGATGTCATCCTATTTCCTTACAAACTATGTTCATATGCTAACTGATTCAATTTTCTTGATATGTTTCTAATTATAATTACCTGATCTGTAACATATCAAAATAGTGAAAATACCATCATCATTATCAACAACACATTCTACATATTCTTAATGCGTCATTACACGGATGGCTGAATGTATGCTAGCCTTTAATATGAAGTTAATCAAAGAGTCCACGTTTCAATTTGCAATTCCTCTTTTTTCATAGCTAACACGAAAACATGGTTATACGAGTATAGTGTTCAATGATTTTAACAATGTATACTTTAAAAGAATTTTACTAAACACATATTAGGAAAGTGTTAAAAATCAAAAACAATAATTACCTACAGATTTTGAAAGTCAATTGATTGTAATTATATGCAAATTGATATATTGCTAAAACTTAGTATTTTATTCGTTAATCTTTACTGCATTTATGTATGCCATGAATCTGAGTGTAATATTATGTATAAAATTATTCAGTTACTTATGGCATTTTAGCGTTTAACTACTTTTGGTAATATGTTGTTCAGATGCTTTTGGTATTGTGTTGTTCAGCTAATTTTGAACTTTTAAGATTATTATTCAATTCTAACGCTTAACTTAGTCAGCTATTTATTTATGCTATGGTCTTATATAAATTTATGGAACATTAAAATGGAATTTTCGAGCTTGACTACAGTCAAGCTCGAAAATTCTACTATATATGTGTGTATATATGTACACATATATATACACACATATATAGTATATATCTGTAGCTATATCACTCACAGGAAGCGTGCGTTTGAGGTGACAATGACGCGAGTTTCAAATATTAAAATAGATATGTAAGAAAATATCAATGGTTCTTAATTGGAATCTTAGCTTTAATTTTCAATAGGTCTTTATTATTTCAGGAACGGAAACGCTCTTTGTTACAGCATGTTTATTGCATTAAAGTTTACCAATCCACATATACCTTTTCTTACCCACAAATTGTGTTTACAGAGAAAGGATTTTTTAGCAGTGTTTAGTTGTCTATCGCTTCCTCACAATAAAGTAAAAAAAAAATACTTTGACTTAGTTCGTTAATAAGCTGCCACAATCGTTGCGTTTTGTGGTCTGGAGTAGTGAGGCGCTGAAAGCCATCCTGACATTAGGCTCTGATCTAACCAATACCTCTCTTTCTCTTTATTTACCAGTAGTTCAGTCAGAAGGAACTGGTGTACTATACTGTGTCCTTATGGGTGATTAAATTGATGAAAATCGACTGTGACTTACTTGTATGAAAATAAAAGACAACCTTCACTGTCCTTAATTTACTTTAGGTACTGTTTATTTCTTAAACGTTCCTAATAATAAGGTCGCGAGAGACTTTGTACACATTATTTGACACAGTTTTAAGTGATTTTAATTAGTTTTCCATTAAAGTAATAAATGTGAATTATGTGCTTGAGTAAATAAGTAAATTTTTCATGTTATTTTTAAGTAAATTTAAGATTTTAACAAGCATCATTGAACATATTTTCTGTTAAGCTACAAAAATTATAAACTATCAATGCAGACCTGATGCGCTTATACGATTTACATCACGATGTAAATCGTATAAGCGCATCAGGTTTATACAATCAGGGTAGACATCAGTGGCACGCCACTGATGTCTACCCTGATTGTATAAACAATTTTATTATTCACCAGCGGTTTAAACACGTAAATGTAATTTCTACTTAATTATACTATCTTTTTTACTAGTATTAAAGGAACTCTATAGAAAAGTATTAGCCATTTACTCAATTTGCATGTCAACAAATCGTTTCTTACTTAAACAGGACAAGTTAAGATAATTCAAAAGTAAGTACGCTAAATGTGTTGTATTAAAACTAAAGTGCGCCACAAACCAGTGCTACTGTGTCCAAATTGCTTATTTTGACCTCCCTCCATTCATTATGCATAAGGGGTGGTGGGGACTTCTGTCGGCGCCAGATACACCCCAGCATATAAAAAGATTGCTATGAAGATAACACGTCTAGTTAATATTATACGTGGACTACCCGGTCAGATGTAAAATTTATTCATGAAATTTTATCAGAGCTTAATTGCTGGCAATCTTTTTTGCAATTCAATAGATTTTTAAAACTGAACGATGTGTGTAACTTGTAATAAAATGTATAGACTGAATCATTAGATACGGGACTTTTTTCGCCTGTTATTTTATTTCATTCGCCTTTCAATTTGGACGAACGAAAACCTGTATTGCGTACACGACGGACTAGTGATTGTTGATCCTGATTGCTAAACTAGAGGTCGTCGGCTTTATATGCTGTCTTACTAAACTACAGATATACTCTTAGATATTCATGTGCCTATTAGTATACATACAAAATGTTACAATCAAACATCAAATCGTGATCCACTATGCATGATCACCTCGCCAGCACTCTTTCACAAGAAGAATAAAATCTTATCTTTACTCATTGTAGAAGACAAATATTTTATTAGATTAAATTTTACTTTCATCGTTTTTAATCAAAATAATTTTATTGAATAATGAATAATAACAAATAAGGATTCCATTATTTATTACATTCATATTGGGTCCTTCTTTTAGATATAATATAGTTGAATAAATGTTTGTGTTGCAAGAATACCAAGTTTTGATGTCTAGTCTACTTTAGTGTAAATGCCAAAACAACTTACGCCAAAAGTTTCTCAATGTTTTACATGACGGTATATCTTTACGTTACTCACATAAACAAAATACGGCTTACTAATGTACCTACTTATCTTGCAAACTTGCTTCGTATAATGGAAAATATTATGAACATAGTTTCTCACGTATGAAGGTAAGGAGTCAGATTAGTAGGACGCGTGTGACTTTCATTAGATGAAATTGATGTAATTATGAAGATTAATTCTGAAAATGAGGCATTACACCAACAACCGAGATATAATGGCACAAATCTTCTTTGTGTACGTGAGGGGTGCCGTTTAACAGCTTTCGGTACAGTTTATCTAAATAAACCCAAGCAGTAGTCCAACATTTTATCTAAAGTATTATTTTAGAATACGTTTTATTTATTAGCTTATTACTATCTAACTTTAATGTGCTTGTATATTCAAACTCAAATATGAAGAAATGTAGTATATTTAATAGGCGCATTTATAAAAAAAGTATATATGTATTTATGTCAGCTATTAGTGTCCGTAGTACAAACTCTGCTTAGATGGAAAGTGTTGTGCGAATATGGTTGAATAATGTTATATTTATTTCAAAAATTTTATGGACTTCAATGCAATCTGCGCCTTCCTGATGAATTGTAATAAACACTGATTTTCGATGCTCTGAAAATACTTTTTAACATAAAAACCGATTTACCAAATCACTTTAAAAATAACGGCGCAAGGTAAATAGCATTAAACAACACAACCAAATGAAGAAATTACTCCTTTTTTAATGTAGTTAAAATAGATTCATTTGAAATCTGTTTATAAAAACTATTCTCACTGTATTGATGTGCAAGGTATAAGGCACAATATTATACACAATAGCGCCTTTCAGTAGGTAAATATTACTTTCTTTCTATGGCTGTTTTTTAATAACATAATCTTGGCAACTATACCGCTCTGTTCTCATACTTCGATAAGCGGTAGACGTTAAATATGAAAAAAACATTTTATTTACCCGTATGCGACGAGATCTCATCGCCCAGGATCGGTGTACCATACCATGAAAAGTCGAATTAACACGAAACATTTAAGCTTTTAAATTAGAAATAACGGCAATTTGGTGTCTATGTTGTACCTACTCGTATTGACGTTGATTTGATGAGCCGTAACAAGTTAATCTATCTGCCGTGCATTTCAATTTCTCTTTTGACATCATGCATATCTTTTGACAAAGACAATTTTATACGTACTTATTTTTTTACGTACTTTGCTATAGCGATGCTAAGCCAAGTATGAGGTTCAAATATCCTGATATTTTTTATTATTTAAAACTTCATGCAAATATATTAGCAGAAACAAATTTTTATGAATATGATCAATAATATTGAGACGAGCCTATTGCTCTATTGGTTGGTAATCCCGGCTGATAAGTTAGTCGTAGATTCGATTTCCACCCAAAACAAATAATTATGGGATGAGCACTAAAATTTGTTATTTATCTGGGTGTAATTTTTCTATAATATGCATGTATATATATATCTCAAAATTATAAGTGTGTTTATCAGTATTCTGGTTACTATAGGTACAGGCCGTACCTAGACTGGGGTGAAATAGCCGTGTCTGAGATGTAAGGTTTTTAATATTATTGAGATAAACTTATATCAGCATATAATAAAATCTAATAATGCTAGATGCAAATGATTAGTTATATTAAAAAATACTTACACGCATGTTTAGAATATTAATGTACGCTAAATACCTAGTCATCTTTATTACAAAAAATTAATATATTTCTCCGAAAGTTCCCCTAATTAATCTTAGCTTCATTATCATAGAAGTTTTAACATAGTTACATGTAAACGGGACCTTAATCGTAGCGTAAAACAAAAAGGTATTCGTATATTCTTACATGTGCAGACATTACAAGAATTAATCGTCGAAAAGCCGAAACTTACTAAGTGTACCTGTAATAGTAGGTATATTTATATATTATATAGTTGTGTGAAGACAAAGTCTTTTACTCTGAGTTCTTTAGAAGAATAAAATATTTTAATAGAAGAGGTTTACACTGAGTTATTGTACAATAATTAATAAGTTATTTTTATTTATGAAATCCCTTATAATTAACTTAAGCCTAACATTAATAATAGAAGTAATACATTACACTACAGAGCAAGTTAATGTACGTATTCTACCACAATATAGTTTTTAAGGTTCAAATGTCGTCATAGGGAACCCTCATATGATAATAATAATCTTTATCGTTGTAAATAATGAATCAATGCAGACAATGCAAGAATGCAGCATGGTGACCCACACTATGGCGGCCTATTAAGACGTTTCTGCATCATTGGGCCTCCGGCCTGGCACTCTTAAAGCTAAAAATATACAAGATTTTAGATAACATTCTCACTTTTAGGTAATCTCAAACTAGGTATTCCTGTGCCTTGGGAGCTGGTAGTGTTCTTCTATTATAAAAACGTATATAGGTTTTAAAGATAAAAATAAAAACTAACCTTTTTGAACTCAGCTTCATATATAACTATACGAAACAAACAAATACTTCGTAATATTTTATTTTCACATTGCGTCGCCATTTTCGAGCAATTAAGATAAACACATACATATTCACCGTGTGTAACACATGTTGTATGCAATTAAGATAAGCGAACACATAATTTTCACGGAACTAACAACGCTTTTGTAATGTGGTCATTGAAGTGGATAGGTCACCAGTCAAGCGAAAGATTAAGCTGATTGTTCACTGACAATCGAATCACAAAACGCACTCGCTCTTATATATACATTAAATACATATAGATATGTAACCGAGTAACAACAATATAGATTTGTTGACCAGTTAACCATGTAACTGTGCAAACGATTATCTTCTAAATGAATGAACAATTACAATAGTAAACAATATTCCTTACTTATTGCGGCTTAGAAATGTAATAGAAAGCAATGGTATAAACTATTTACCATAAAATATGTGGTTGTGGTGAGTTACCAGAGTGCCACCATCAAGTTCACTCCCAAAGCAAGTCTCAGCCAGCCAGCAACCTCGGCCTCAACAGGGATACACCACACGCAGGATGCGACTGCTCCAACCTGGTAACCCCTACGGCCTCGACAGCGTCTAGGCACAGCACACTGCAACTACGGTCCATGTAAGCAGAGCATTTCTCTCCCGTCTATGCAGCAGCCAGCCACTACGCAGCAATCGCCCCGACTCACTGGGGACCTCAACGCAGCACCGCGCACCGCATGCGATCCCGACTCACTGGGATCAGCGGACTTCAGCCCCGACTCACTGGGACTAGCGGCATTCAGTTCCGACTCACTGGAACTTGCGGCACTCGGGAACTATTCAATCCTGGCACTGGCAAGCTCCGCAACAGAGCACAGACTGCTGACTCATCAATAAATCAACCTCCGGTCTTGGAGGGGAGTGATGTGGCGACTTTCATATACAGCGTCAACATAAATATATGACAACGCCATCCACAAAAGATACACTAAACTATCCTAAGGCTCGGTGAATATATGCATATGCATGTTTCAATCTCTATCTCTCATAGCCATAATTATAGAATCAGAAAGGAAAGGATATAAAATGAAACAGCAACTCGCGTAATAGTTAAGTGGTTACTCTTTGAAATCATTGTTACCGTAAAAGTCAGTCTGATTTTTTTAGATACATCGTTTTTATCATAGACTCACTTTTATTTTGAATTGCGGCAAACATTCTATGTAAACCTACTTGTTTCGAGCGTATGAGAAGTTCCAATCGAGGTCTCGTTTGGACTTTTTTTTAGTATTCTCCAAATACAATGCAGATGGACTTCCTAAAAAGCATGATTTCATAAACATTTCAGCGTCTCACAAAAAGAAAGATTTTATTAAAAGAAGAATTCCTAAAAAATAGATGTAGACATTTCGTTAGAATGTCAGTGAAGTGAAGAAAGTTATTTGATTAAAACAATAAATTATGGTGTTAAACCACTTTTACGGCTTGAGATTAAAATTTTTGTTTGAGAAGTTTTGAGGCGATAAAACCAGAGGTTCTTATATGAAAACACAATTTTTATTGCAGTTTTCATAAAAACAAGATGTCGTAAAGTCTCTTATGAAGGAGTGGGTGAAAACGCAGTAAACACAATTTAAAGGGCAAAGGTGTACAAAATACTAGCTTCAGCCTTTACTATAGAAGATTTGTCAATTCAAAATAGCTTAAAACCTGTTCAGATATAATCAAAATAAGTATGGTTATTTGTGACACCTTCTAGTAAAGCATTTGTAATTTAACGTAGTGTTGTAGAATTTAAATCAGTAAAGTTTGATACCGCGGATTAACGCAACAAGAACAACAATTAGTCGATGTAAGAGTTAAAAGTAATTACATGACTCCATTTAGATATCACATGAAGTAGTTCGGCCGTCGTAGAACATTATTAAATTTTTATGGATTCTATTAATATGCGCTGCGAGCCAGTCGCTCGGAGTTTTATTATTTATTATTTTCATTAGTATTGTTGTATTATGTATTATAATTTTGTTGCATAATTGCCCATGGAAGACATTGTCGTTCAACAATAGAGCAAATAATCGAAACAGTGGAGCAAGTGTAATTTTCTATTGGTATTATAGATTTTAAAGATTAATATATATTTAGTTTTATACAACTTTTTCAGATGTCATCCGTAGTTTCGTAGCAATAGATATGTGAAGAAAGAGGTGTCATATCTCTGCAATAAAATGGGAGAATCCTCCGACCAGGTGAGGTTATCATGCCTGGCGGGCCACAGACCAACGGTTGATATTAGGCAGTCATACTAATTTCCACATACAGGATTAGTAGTTTTTCCGTAGTTTCTAACCACGTAGTTCAGTGATTCTTTGACGGATGGCGCTGTTGTATGTTTTCGCAGCGCTATAAATGTAGAAAGCGTCACAGATATCCCATATTTTGTAATGTAGGGGAACGGGTGTTATGTTCCTCCTACATTAATAAATAATATTAATAACTTTATTGATAAAATACCAACACCACGACAAAGCGATTGGTTTTTTATAACTAGGCACATGTCATGATGTACTCTTAAACTGGGTGTCTAATATTGTAGATGGCTATGATCAATAACCTTAAACTAGATCGAGCCTTTATCTTAGACGTAAGCTTTACCCAGGTTTTAAGTATATCATGAAACACATTTGTATTTAACTAAAACTAGGTACACAGTATCAAAAAGTGGGTAAACCCACACTGTATACATACATGTACATTAGCCTGTTGTAAGAATAGTTCTAAGAATAATAGATCAAACTTACTAATATATCTTGATACACAGGTATCACAAAGACGCCAAATAAAGATATATGACAATCACACAGTCACATGTAATTGAAAACCGAGAAACAACACAGAAAAACAACAACAGTAATTTGTTTACACTAATAAACATTGCGCTTACAATCAACGATCCCGACATAAAGTCAGGTAACCAATACAATTACAGCCTGTACCAGAGATTACTTTCCTGTTATATCTTAGGCAATGTACTTAAATAAGTTTTAGACTTAAATTTCGAACTAGACATACTGTACTTAAATGACCCAATATAGCATGTATGCGCAGAAACAAAATGTACCGTACCGTACAAAGAGATGGAATGAATGTGAGGCAACCACTATGAATAGGATGTTAAGTCTTTTTTCAAATTGAAAGGATGTTAAGTCTTTTTTCAAATTAAAAAGATTGATTATTAATGTGTTAAGGTTTTTTTTGTCTTGTTATAGTTACTCACATACATTTATAAACATACTAACATACAAACTCAATATATATCATAAACATAATTACTTAATAATTTGGAACAGACTTTCTATTTCTTCATAGTTTCTCGATTTAAGCCGTGATGTTAAGACTTTTTTACATTTGTGTTCACGTAAGGGGATTTTTTTTAAATTTACTCATTTTATTGTAAAGCATTGGACCAAGATAGCACTGTCATTTTTCTATAAATGCTGTATTATGAGGCAATACAAGACACAGCCTGTATCTCTGTCGAGTAAAAATGCGACTGTCATATTTGACTTTTTTTATGCTGTTCTATAACAATAGTCTTAACAAATAGCTGCCAGATCGTAAGCATATCACTTTTAGAGTACAGGTTAGCTGTAGGATACCGGAAGGGTTTAAATAACATGACCTTTATTAAAGCTCGTTGAGCACGTTCTAGTTTTATAAGATGTGATTTTCGAGCTCCTCCCCAAACAATAATTCCATATATTAAAATAGATTGAGCTAGTGCATAGTATACCGTTTAAAGGCAATATTATCCATGTTTCTTATTAAATCATTTACACTTGTACTATCGAATTTTATAAAAATGTAAACAAGAACTTATTTCAATGCATTCACTAAACATTTTATGCTGTGGATACAGTTACACAAAGATATGACCTTTTTAACAGTTAAGTTCATTATTATTGTGACATACTATAGTATTCATCAAGCAAACCACTAAAAATACACCAAGAGAAAACTAAAACAATGGCAATATAGAATCCTAATCAGTACAATATGTAACTACCGAAGCAGTACCATTCATACCCATATAAATCATGATATATTAAGCAGAAAATACGAAAAAAATTAACATAGAAAAAATATGATTTTTAAAGAGGTAAATAATATTAAAATAAAATATTTAAAAAATAACCATAGTCATATGCCACGGAGATTGGCTAGTTCTACTTCATCTTTAATTTCTATAAGAGACGATCGATATTCTTGCGGAATTTTGTTGGTCAAGTAATAGCAAAGTATATATATAGTTTGCCATTACTTGACCAAAAAATTTTATAATCCTTAGTTTTCGTTACATCTCTTACGAGGAAATATAGGCGAAGACTTTTGCTTGTTAAAGCTTCCAAAATGTTAATTGGCACCTGTTGTACAGTGATACCTATATCGACAGAGGCCAGATATCGATCTAGGTTCTGTTTTTTTTTAAACGATTTCACACCTTGAAGTACGTTGTTCCTGAGTACCACCGAAGTGAAATCCACTACAATTGTACTTTTTCCAGACTAAAAATTTATGCCGAAAACATTTTTGATTTCTGTATTTTGAATATTTACTCCAATGGCCTGACATGTATCGATAACAATCTTACACAAGTCCGTATTTGTTTTAGTTATTGACGTGAATGGTACATTTCGTACCTCGAGCGAGGAAGCCTTTAAATTCCTTTGGGTATCTTCAACTAGTGATTCAAAAAAATAATGAAAAAAAAATAATGTTACTAATTGCAAAACTCGAGAATGGCTCGGCCAATGCGGATATATTTTGTTGTACGTTCCTTAAGGCACATGGAAGATTTTAAATAAAAAAATGCGTAGACAAAATAAAAATGAATGTTTCTAATTTTATTCTAATTCTAGTTTGTCCGGGCAGCTAGTTACATAATAATAATTTAAATTATTATGATTTAGTAGCACAGGACGCTATATAGTCCCAGCGCTTCACCCAGGTGGAGATTCTAAGTGAAACACGGGTATGTCCGCTGCAATGCAGGATTGGCAGTTTCATCGTACATTACGTTACTCCATAGTTCAGCTCTCACATACAATCACTGAGAGAGAGAGGTTTAATTTTTTATTGTAACTTTTTAAGAGTTCTAGTAAGCGTTGTTTGATCATGAATAATAAAGCATTAAAGGACAAAATTACGCATCCTGTCATAGTAGCAGAAATATGGATTTACATCACATTTTACATATTGTATATGCACAAAAATGAACCTTATATATCATTATATCATTAATCAGCATCAACAACCCATAAAGTTCCACTGCGAGGCACGGGTCTCGTCTCAGGAGAGGGTTAAAACCATATATCCCCACGCTGGCCAAATGCGGGTTGGGGATTGGCAAGACAACGTTGTGGCTACGTCATTTAGCCGTTGGATGTTTTTAAGCCGCCCAAAGACCTCCAACTAAGCTTCAGGCTGTTATCGTTTGATTACAACTGGGACCGACTGCTTAACGTGACCTCCGAATCACGGAGAAGCACATGGTAACATGCTACCAGCGTTCGCCCATCCAAGTACTGACCGTGCCGTCGTTGCTTACCCTCGGTGTTTCTAATCACCGAGTGCAACTGGGCTATCACCGAGTGCAACTGGGCCATCACCGAGTGCAACTGGGCTATTCATAGGTTAATATATTTTAATTATTTTCGTACATCAATATTACATTTTTGTATCTGTATAAATATTTTTTTATATAAGTACCGTGTATTCCTTCGCAAGCATTTAATGAAAAGCTGTTAATTTGAAATTACAACAGACAAAAAACATACAGTTTAATTGCATTTATTAATTTGTATTATACTAACTTTTGCCCGTGGCTCCATCCGAGTGTTTATCGGCTATCCCAGTAATGGGTAGCCAAGAATCAAAGTATTTTCGTGGCAAATTTTATAAAAATCGGTGCAAAGGTTTTATTAGTATAAATATTGGCAAGCGAAATAACTGGTTAAATTGTAATATTACGATAATACTATACGAATGTAAACTTTCATGAACGAAGAAAATCTCCAGATCCAAATTACGCTCGTGTCACGAGACTCGAGATTTGAACACTACCGACGCATGACTAATTGGCCTCCACTACGTAGGCAAAAGCCAGGAAATAATAATATCTACATACGTAATTCGTTCACTTCATCTTCATAAGTCCGCTCCGAACATATTACGCAATTTTTATTACGTCCCCAGCCTACATACCACCCTTCTTCTTCGAGGAATTTACTAAACAAGAAACTGCAATTTTCTGAGACTAATTCATTGCCATTATTAATCTTGCTTGTCGTACCCTTATTATACGTTGGAATATGGTCAAATATTACTTTCTATGATCGTATATATATATCTGCACATGTGATTACTATGGCGGATTTGTAAATGAAATAAATTACAGCGGACATACCCGTGTTTCACTTAGAATCTCCACCTGGGTGAAGCGCTGGGACTATATAGCGTCCTGTGCTACTAAATCATAATAATTTAAATTATTATTATGTAACTAGCTGCCCGGACAAACTAGAATTAGAATAAAATTAGAAACATTCATTTTTATTTTGTCTACGCATTTTTTTATTTAAAATCTTCCATGTGCCTTAAGGAACGTACAACAAAATATATCCGCATTGGCCGAGCCATTCTCGAGTTTTGCAATTAGTAACATTATTTTTATTTATATATATACAAGATATATTACAATAAGGTAAGTAAGGAACAAAACGTTCGAAAATTATGATGTTAGAGGACTGTTTATGTTTTTTTGAAACCTTGCTTTAAATTTGTTTTTCATTTATTAAATTTCTTACTAAAATACTTATTAATGTAACATTAACGCCATATCAAACATTACTTCAGTGTATCATACCGTTTTTTCGTTTTGCAATATGGTGTAAGTAAAATTTAAGTTCGAAACGTGTCCCAATAGTTGAATGGTAGTGGCTAAAAGCACTTTCACCTAAAATTTATCTGTAAATTGTTTGGTACATGGATGTTACACTAACATGCACTTACTAAAAATAGGTATTCTCCACTGCTATCGCTCGTCCATTATTAGTATGCACTTACTTCAAACCAATGCTGTGTGCACTGGTAAGTGGACGGAGACAATTACTCATTAGATATTCAATTTTGTAAGTAATTGGTGCATGGTGTTTAAGTAATTTGTAAATTGTTTAAGCCTGGTATTTAATTAATTTGTGACTGTGGTTTAAATTAGTTTTTACATAGTAATGTATAACTATTTTTCATATTTGAATAATTTCTAAGCATAATATTTTTAAAATTTTTCTGAAACAATACATGCAATGGCAGTATTTAAATATCACAAACACGTCCTTCCTCTTCAAATCTATACATCGATCAGCCACATTCATTAAGTCATTATTTTGTATATTAGTAATACATTTTAATGATAAGAACAACTACATTTTTAAATATAAAACATAACAAAAAAAACAGCCAAGTGCGTGTCAGGCCACGCATAGAATAGATTGCCATAGTCATCCATATATTTTTTCCTTTTTATTCTTAATCCGATTTTGAAAACATCTGAACACATTTTCCTTAAAATATGATTTTTTATTTATTTTGGACCGATCAAGTGTGTAAAAAAGAGAGTATCGCCAGAGATTGTTGGCATGAATCATTTTTCAATTCAATTTAAACGACACAGTGTTGTTGTTCCCGATATGGGTCGCAGAAATGCGTTCATGGATAGTGGATATGCCATTGTATTTTGCATCCTTTATTTATTTTAATTACATATACAAGTACTCGTTTATTACGATACAAAACAATTACTTTGACAATCTCGTTTTTCAGTAATATTAAAATATTTTAAAATTTAATTTGGTTTGAGCTCTTATTTAACCCCTAATTTAATTATAGGAGTGGGTATAAATATAGGATACAAACACTGACCTTTCTTTACGGTTATTACAGCTTCAAAAGATAGATACGAAATGGGTTGTGATAACATTTGTCCGTAAATAATTGTTTGCTTAACTGGAATCCAATTCAAATGTTCTTACAGCCGTCGAGGAAGGTCCATACTATTTCCACAAATCCTAAAGCAATTTCGCCTTGCAGTTTATCAAACCCAACATTTAAATGACCAAAGTCGGCTTACAAACAACTTGTTTGGTTGATGGGATGGCATCGTTTCTCGTATTGCGTTGTTTGGACCTATAAATCTGCCCCTAAGTTCTTAAAACGAATCTAGTATTTCGGCGTTTCGCTTTGTAGACTTTCTGGAAAACCAATTTTAGTATATTGTATTAAAAGTTGTTGCCAAATGCAGTTTGTGTGTTGATTTTCCCGTTTTCTCGCCCTCGCTGTCGCCTCATTCCGCACATGAATACGCATTAAAGTTGGTTTTATACAAATTGGAATTCAGTTAGCTCGCGGAGGGTATTTGAGCCGGAGGTTAATGTAAAAAGTAATTCTTTCAGCATACGATTTTGATTTTAAAACAGTTTCTTAATATTTGACATAAGTTATTTGAGGTTTTATAACCAATTTTCCCTAACTACTACTGACTACTACTACCGACTGTTGTTTGTGAGATATATTAATGTGGGTTAATATTTAAAGGACAGTCAAATTATTCATAAATTATAGAAATCTACAAAAGGAAAGTTATAGTCATGTCATTGTTGGTGTTTATAGTCAGCTACCGTTTTTTTTCTTTTTAGCGTTTTGATGGCAAATATTGCGTGTCAATATAATCATTTTTAGTACCCACTTTGGTTGTTTGGTATCATGGGTATTTTGTACATCATAATGCGATGAAACCTTTTTATGACTACTTGATGTCAGAGTTCATTTACAATGACCGAATAGAGACCGAATATTTTATTTTATTTTATTTTATTCGGGGATCTTACAGCTAAATTTACAATATACATATAATATGACTTCTCTATATGCCAATTAAAAGCTTCCGCATGTAGAAAGAAGACAGTGCTGTAAAATATAATTACACTGTAATGAACCATAAAAAATAAAAGACCGTCTAGAACAGTATTTCTGGTTCATGAGTCATAAGATTTTTGATATTATTTTTGCTATTGTAGAATAAATCGATGCGTTGAAAATGGTTTAGCTCATTAAATAATCTGGAAACTCGCAGTAGGAAGCTATTATACCTATAATTATTATGCCAGACATTCATAAAATTGATCATAAACTAACCGCTCAAAAATTTTAGCTAGATGACAGAGCTTAGAGATGGGCCTGTAGTCACAATCTAATTTTTTGAACCTTTCTTATGTATTGGGGTAATGAAAGGAGCTTTCCATATCTTAGGCATTACTCCTTCGTTGACAAAACGTTGAAATATTATGGAAAGTGGCACTGATAGCTCCTTCTACACTTTACTAAGAATAACGTGGGAAGAGTATCAGGCCCAGCTGACTTATTAAGATCCAGAGACTTCAGTAATTCATATACACGTTGAGCGCTTACTCCAACAGTTGATATGTTACACCTAGTGTTTGATTCATTAAATTCATTGAAGCAATTTAATTTGTCACTTACCAGCAACACGGACCTAAAATAGAAACTAAATAGCTGGCAGATACCTTCAGTCGAGCTGCTTGTTTCAGACAGATAGTTCATAGTCTACTAATAAGAGCTACAGCGACCCAATTTTTTATGTACGACCATAAGTGTTAAGGATTTTTTGAGATGGAGTTTGCAACAGATACTAGTATTCCTTATAACATCTGTTCTCAGCTTTTCTGACCCTGGCACGAAGTAGTCGAAAAGAATAGTCATCTGATAGATTACCATAAGTTTTAAACTTTTTAAAGATTTCACATTTTTTTTTTAATGGTTTTAATTAACCATGGGGGATATCTATGAGAAAGGGTCGTACGCGTTGGCACAAAATTACCTCTAATTTTATAAATTATGTCATAAAAGGTTTGTACAGCTTCCTAGACAGAAACAGCGTTTGCCAAAATTGTCCAGTCGGTTTCCGAAAAGAGCTTATAGATTTCATCGTAGTCGGCTCGATTATACATATGTACAGTTCGTTTGGGAATAATTAAATAATAAATAATAATAAATATTTCCGACATTTAACATACAACGCCATCTAGTCCCAAACTAAGAGCTTGTACTATGGGTACTAGACAACTGATATAATACTTATATACTTTTTTTTGTAAATACGTACATATCATACATAGAAAACACCCAAACTCCGAAACAAATATTTGATCCGACCCGGGAATCGAACCCGAGACCTCAGGAACAGTAGTCGCATACGCTACCGCTGGGCCGCCGAGACAGCCAATTAGGGCAAAATATACCTATTATCAATTAAGCCTAGAAACAATTGGTTACAATATCAAATTAGAATTAGGGATTGGTGAATTGGGAGGCTTTTTGCTTAAGAGCTTATCTAAAACAAAGTGAATCAATATTTTAAATTCTAGTACAGTTCTTTATGAACTTATGTACCGAAATGCAACCTAACTGTAATTTTATCTAACATCAAAAACGTCCCACTTTTACTACTCGTCAGTTAGTTCACGCATAATAACATTCAATTTTAGTCGAAGTATTTACGCGTACCCACTAGGTCCCAGCACAGCTGATATTTATGGAGGTCTGTAGCAGCCACCCCAAATTGAAATACATTAATATTTTACCATAAATGCGACACTTTCATGCGGAACATAACGTTATCGTAATTGGATTCTTCCTTCAAAACGATATACGTCCACATATCATGTGAAAACTACCGCGTTTAAATAAATAATTATGTGTTATTTATCGAGGCAATATGTCAAACCTACAAATGGTTGATATAACTTTAAATAAGTTGACTTTCTGGGGCTTTATTTTTTAATGATATAAAATGTTTCAATACAGAACATGTTCTGAATAAAATTTAAATATTATTGGTAAATAAAAGTTGATAACACACACACACACACTCACGCACACATACACATACACACACACACACACACATACACACACACACAAACAGGCAAAAGCATGCTCTCGTATAAAGAAACACAGAGAGAGAAAGAGAATTCAATTCATTAATAAACCATTAATGACAAAATTACGCATTTTGTCACAGTAGCAGGAATATGGATTCTATTAATCACATAGTACATTTTTACACATTGCACATAGTACATTAGTTGCGATATTTAATAGTTAATTAAAACAATTAAGATGCTTATACACATGGTTGCTGTATTCACTGGATTTGTGTTAACTTTGCAAAACAATTAGATGCATTACGCTTTATTCTAATGACATGATAAATCCTTAATTAAATAATTGAAATTACTGTGATAAACTGCTCAAAACCAACGGATTTGAACTCCTAATGGCAGTAGCCATGGCTGCCATATCTAAATTTTTGATATAACAGCCATGGCCGTATAGTAACGAATAAAATAATTAGATGTGCCACGTCATAGTCTAATGATAAATCCTTAATTTCTATCAACCTATCACCGTCCACTGCTGAACGAATGTCTCCGAATCCCAGTCTGGGGCAGTCCGCATCCATCTGCTACCAGTCACTTTCTTTAAATCCTCGGTCCATCATGCCGCAAGGCACCCCACACTACGTTTGCCTAATCGCGGTCTCTATTATAATACATCTCGGCTCGGGGAAATGAACGGCCCACTTCCACTTCAGCGTGCTGATTCTTCGTGCTATGTTGGTTACTCCAGTGCTCTGTCGAATAACCTCATTACGAATTTTATAGTACAGAGAGACACCCAGCATCGCACGCTCCAAGTACACTCAGCTACTTTAAACATGTGGACAAGCCCGATGATACACACAAAAGGTCTCGGCCCTGTATGTCATAACAGGTAGGACACACTGGTTGTATACTTTAGTGTTAAATGATTGACGTATCTCCTACTCAATGTCATGATGTAGCTTAGCGTACGCCGCCCAGACGAATTCTTCTGTCGGCCTCCCGATCGAAATTGTGCCGGCCGAGTTGGATGGTTTGGCCAAGATAACATCTGTAATCCTTAATTAAAGAACTGGAATTACTGTTATTAATCTCACACCATTACAATTCATATGCAATAGCGGATGCTTACAGATTAGACTCGTCATTCACAACTATTTGAAATCAATTACCAAAATATTACTTTGCTCACAGACAATCGTTTTTCAATCTTACATTTTATAATAGTAATTGTTAGATATTAACAAGATTGCAACTGAAAAAAAGAGTAACAACACTCCGCTCAAAAATGTTACTATCAAATAATTTACTCAGATACGCTTTCCATAGGACAACAGATATCGTTGTAATTACTATGTATTAAGATATTAACTGTCAGAAAAAAAAAAATTAAGCTATAATTCATAACTAATTTTCATTGAGACGTTCAAAGTCACAAGTAAATGTTTTTGCACCGACATATATTTGTTGAAAGAAAATGGCACTAAAAAGCAAATAAATAAAAAGCCACATACTATACTTGACTGATCAATATTTACAACATCGGCTTTTTTCTCAAGCCCATCTCATAAGAAATTGATGAGACAAGTAGAAACAAAGGGACACTATTAAAGTTAGTACCTTAAGTCACGTCAAAATAAATAATTCAAAGCACACGCTTATAGAAATAAACGCGCCGGCGCGGCATGTCGCACAAAACTTCACTACGTCTCTAGTCGTATGTGGCATGTGTAAACCCAATTACGCATATTGCAGGCTCTTGCAATAATGTTGCGTTCGCAATGCTTTTTAATACAGTAATGTTTTATTCATGCGGTAATTTCGAATATACAGAGAGATATTTTTATCTTGAGTAAAAATCGTATTTTCTTCTGTCAAAATATTTCTCAAAAATGCAAGCAGGAAATTCCTTTGTAATACGTTATAGAAATACTCGTATTAGTTGACACAGATAAACTAGTAAAGAGCACATAACTCTGTCGCTGACGATCGTTATAAGCATAGAAATGTCTCAGATGATCAACGCACCTGAAAGAGAATAGATTATTTAGAAGATATACCTACTTCTGTGTCAGAAAGACGATTGCACCTTGTACATTTCATAAAATATATTAATTTAAAAGTAGAGCCTCTTCTTAATGAATATTTTATATACATTTTAACAAGTAATTCTACATTGGAAGCGTTGTATACTCGTGAAACTTTTGCAACATTAATCCGTAAATCGCGCATGATCATTGACTGCCTCGGCAGCGCAGGAGGTCTCTTGTTCGATCCAGGGCGGACCAAATCTTTGTACTATCTACAAATATTTGTGTGAAAACTAAGATTTGAGATATTGAAAAATGGACTGTTAATATGTCAATATATATAAAATGAAATCAATGTATATAATCCAGCAACAAACTTTCGTGAATTTCGGTGTTGTCAACAACAGAATTAGCACTATTTTCAATATTACCTTAAGAAAAATGGCAAAATATCAATATAAGATATTTTAATGTCAAAATGTTACATTTATATTATAAGCAATAAACAAATCAGTTTATCAATCATAAAATAAAGCAACAGCAACTAATAATTATACAAATTTTTTTTTCTGAGTGAAAATTACTTACTGTATAGTAGCATGTCTTTACTACAATTCACTAAAAGGCGTTTCTTAAATAAATTAGTAGTTAATTTTTACAATTCTTATGGTATCATGTTAAATAAGACTGGTGCCATGCAGTAGATGCTGTAATGCAGTAAAGTTATATTTGCCTTATGCATGCGAAGTCTATCGCGTGTATCAGTCCTTCTATGTCGTGTAACAGTGTCTGAAAGAGTTTCAAGTAACTCAAGATTCAACAGAGAGTGTGAAGTCAACATTGTGAGCCTTAAAAATAGGTTTACGATGCATCTTTTTTCAAACTTTAAAAATTACATCCGTACGTGCTATACATAATGTGTATTGAAATTTACAATTTCAAATTTGAGATAGTTTTGAAATGATCTGTAAATTTATCGCTATTCACGCAGCTTTAGAAGCGAAAATGTGTGGTATATTTTATTTTTAAGGTCAAGCGGAGCCGCCGCGATGTGCCATTAAATCACAATTAGAAGTAATGCGGGTGGATGCGTGAAAGGCGACTAAGGGCTTAGCGGCCGCGAGCCTTGCCCATAGGACTTTATTGGACTTACCCTCAAGTCTTTTAATACTTATTTTTAACGCCTCCAATCACAATTTGTTGCTTGAAATATAAAATCTTTGTTTTCTACACCCATCCTTTAAGATTTTGTTGTACAGAACTGATAAATATTTAATTCTCTTGCTAATACATAAGATACATATGCATTTTTCTTATAGATAGATAGATGGATAGAAACTCTTTATTTGTACTCAGTTTTTACATATTTTAAGTGAGTACATAAAATGACTAACATATAATATAATGTTCAAGGGGTGGCCTTATTGCCAAAGCAATCTCTTCTAGGCAACCTTAGGATGGCAATCAATTTTGACAGACAGAATTTTTTTTGTGTTTCTGTAAGTACCGTATAATGATATATACATTTTGTGAAAAAGTTAATATGAAATTGCAAACCGATTTTGTTTATTTGTAAAGACGATGTTAAATTAGGTTTATTTACTTATCTCATATAAGTGTACATATATAAATATAAATAAATATGTGTATACTAATTTTGACACAATTACTCGTAATGTTTTTTTTGGATGTTATTACACGTATTATATATTAATTTTTAGTTAATCTACATAGGATGAATAATGACCACTGTTTATTGGTTATTTATTTATTTAATAATGTCCATGTTTTGGTCTCCCGTAATTGAGAAGAAGAATGAAAGTATGAAAAGGACGTTTTATGGCAATACTATTTGTCTATTGTTTTAAGTGGCATGACAATAGAAAGGCCCGTATCTGGCAATGGATTGCGATAGGCTGATGATGACGAGCTCCTAATAATACTTATCAAATTAAAAGTGATAAATACGACACCCTACAACAAGTAAAATTAAGATCCAGAGAAAAGTAGATAAGTTAAGACAAGTAAGTCAAGGTGATTGTTGTAAACTTCAGCAAACATTGTTAGGATACAATATGATATGGCGGCATTTGAGGAAATGAGAATATTAGTTACAAAATTTATTGAAAATAAATAATGATAAATAGGATGTCCTATTGTTCTCATCGTTGTATCGCAATCTTAGAATTTTATGAGTCTAAATTTTATCTAGATTTAGAGATATTAGATAAGCCTGAATAAAAAAAATAACGTACAAAAAATCTAAAAAAAGTCTCATAATACGATAAGGTTCAAGCAAGGCACTTAAGAGCTTATTATGGTCAAAAAACTACAAAAAATATGTACTTTATTAATGGATGGATTATTTTCTAAGAAATAAATTTACTGCCAATAAGATAACAAAAGTGATTTAAACTGAAATCTTTATCGGTACTCAGACAGTATCAATAACTAAACAAAGGAATTCTCTCATTAAAAGTGTAACGTAATACTATGCTTCTAAATTTAAAATCTTTTACACTGTGTTCTTCCATTTTTGTACGTTTCATGTGAACTTATGCTGTGTGTCAAAAAGAGAAAATAATAAAAAATAATATTTCAAAACATCTTCAGTACCTACAACAACTTCATCTTTAAATTTTTTTATTAATTCTACTCCACCGTCGAACGAGAGTGAACGTGAAACGGAATTAAATTTCCGGCACTCAGAGACTCTTTTGTTCTTTACAATCTCATTAAATACGAAATACTTTACAAATACCGTCCAATTCACCGCGAAAATCTTATTATGCCTCAATATCTGAGATTCAGGATGGTGTCTTATTAACGAGAAAAAAAAGGGACAACGATTGACCGGGGGTGGCACACTCACAATTTAACACAAATTAACAACCACAATGCCTTGAAATAATGAGCGGGGGAGAGAAGTTTCCCACAAAATCCTCCCGGGGCTTCGTGAAGATGGTGATTGATAGATCGAGTTAACGCGCGAAACCACTCGTGGTAATACCGATTATTTTGTATTGATCAGATTCTGTTTTACCTTATCTTACTCTCGTTCATGTACTTATTGGGACCCTTGTGGAGGTTAAGAGAGAATGAGTGAGTGTTTTGTGTAAGTGTTTCCTTAACAAGTGGGGAGAAAATATTAATATCATCAAGACATCTCAATGAACGATTTTATTGTTGTTATTCAAAACAATAGTTAAATAAAAGCACGTTTACAAAAATCGGATACAAACGACTTTTTATAACCGACTTTTGTGCATTCACCAAAATTTCCTCTCTGTACTCTGTTATTGTTACATTTATTACCTATATTTTTGGAGTTACCAATGTAACATATAAAGTGAAAGGAACGGCGAATTTTGTATATATATATATATATATATATATATATATATATATATATATTTGTACCTTACTCTTATCACGACCATTTACTTCTTGGCACGCTTGTATTAGCTTTTTCGGTATGATTGTTTGTAACTGACTTTTATAAGTATGTATTTATTTAAATATTTCCACATTGCCTCGTTTTTTATGTGTCCTAAGGTTTAGATACTGTCTATGTATATATTTTGCTTAAAGTACATTAATGGGCCTTTTCTGAATGTCCTTGATTTGTTTAAAAGTATTTTATCAACTCGTATGTTGATAATCCACAAAACAACGAATCACTTTCAAAATTATTATGAACATGATTTAATAATTTAAATGCAGAATTAGGACTTTCGCTTTAGCTAAACTGTTCACTTAACTTATTGATTGTACGATTCTGCTGTTACGAATTTAAAATAGTTACATCTCTTAAAAAAAACATTCAAGAGACGCTTAATGTAAAAACTAAATTTGTTTTAATAACAAAAATGCGAATCTTACTACATTGTATTCTGTAAAATAAAAGGTAAAAAATAAAAAGTTTAACACGCATTTGACAACAGTGAAAACCATTTAAAAGGAATTCTATTGATCAAACGAACTCGGTAAAGGCTGTTGCTCCACATTTAATATACCAGTAAATAGTAATAGTGGTTTTTAGTAACTTGATCAAATTTCGACTACCGCATCTCATTAATATCAGACTATCTTTTAAGTCAAAAGTTTTGATCATTAAATTATTTTATGCATCAACATCACAAGACTGAATCTTGATTATGCACATATTTTCTTTGTACGAGTAGTATGAAAAACATGCCTTTCCAAACCAGCTTACCTATACCCTGAATCTGGTTTTGTATTTAAGTGTACTCTGTACAAAAAATGAACGGTACATGAACATGCGTTTTTAATTTACTGCGCTACTTCTGAATTCGGTTTATGGCACTTGTGAGTAACTCGACATATCGGTTTTCTGTTTGTTGATTGGATTCAAACGAGCTTTTAACAAATTTCCATCTCAATTTTAAGTCAATTATGGTATGGTACACAGAATTTTCTGCACGTATTAATACTTTGATGCTGAGAAATTACTCCTAAATGTATCTTCATAATAAAAATTGGATGGCTTTATAACCTTTTACATAGCAGGAGAGGCACGTCAGCAGAGAGGTCAATCAATAAATCAGTCGTCACAGGCGTGTCATTAAGTAACAGAGCAATCGAACATTGTTTGAATGTAGTGCAGCAAGCACGTTCACTCGTCCGGAAATGAGGAACTATTCATTGTAGGACGACTAGTTGTAGCGGAATACACAATGGGCATTGCGATTTCATGTGTATTTGATTTTAATTACAATAAATATTGTTAGACTTTTTTATATATCGTGGAAAAAAGCTTAAATATTTGGTATTATACGTGTGTGGCGTGACGAAACTTGGCTTTTCTCACAAGCTATGTTTTTGATGGCATCTCTTTTCTTTTTGTGGATAGTCCTACTTTTTTTCTTTCTGGTATCTTCTATTTCTTGAATACCAATACCAGAATGTCTTAAAGCCCGCTCTCTGTTTTATAAGCTCACTCGTCGAACATCAGCTAGTACTAGTCTAAGTACTTTGCTGATTTTTCCCATTCCGTTTACAAGTTACCTTTGAACATAATTTTATATAGAAACGTATCTACACCTCCTATGTGCATTATTATATTAGAAACATTAAGCTGCATTGATTCATTGACAGCAAATATAATTTTGTAATCCCATATAAGATTACAAAGTTATTTATGTAAATGGTATATCTATCCATCATAATATTTTAGTTTTTCATTCTTTCTTCTTTACTTCTAGCAAAAATAGAAGTCTCAACCTTCTATATCTGTTAGAAGTGCCTTAGAGTTTAGATGATCGGTCAGGCAGTCAGTGAATGACTATGCTTATACGATGTACTATGTTTATACGATGCCTGCTTGGTTACTGAAAATAACCAAGTAGGCTTCGCTTCTAGTTCTATACACAACGGTGTGAAAGGGGATCAAAAAAGCCTGATTTGCTTCGAGAAAAGGATGGTACGACCAGGACATTTTCTCTGTTTGTCACTAGGCTGTATCTCATGAACCGCGATGGTAAGGTAGTTGATATTTTCAGGGATGATTCATTTCTATTGTCACTATACTACTAAAAAAACTATAAACAGTGTAAAATAAATATTTAAGATAGCTACCATGCAGCAAACGTGATTATTTTACTCGTTTTTGCTCGATATTGATAACGGAAATAGGTAGACGCTTGAAATGTATAGACAAAAGACTCGCACTGGACCGAATTAATTTTGTATTTTCTTGTGGTAAAAGATTTGCTATGATTTGTTTTCTTAATGTATTTCTTTTAAATAAACTAACCGATTAACTAATTAGCATAGAGTTCATAGCTCATATATATATTTCAAATTGAATTTAGTTACTTCTTAGTAACTAAATGTTTTTATTACTAGTTTTTGTACTTCAGGATTCAAGTTACCCTGTTTAAATTTTATGAGAAAATGTTAAGCCATGAGGACATTGAACCAGAAATGGGCATATTTTGGTTGAAATGATGATAATGATATCAGTAATTAAAACTTCGTATAATTTTCATGGTAGATTTAAAAAAACATTGACAACCAAATCAGTAAAACATATTTCATACTTTACCGAAGTATTAGTAATAAAACAAAATTCATCCGCTGGTTTTGTAGAAACTTGTGGGAGGTCTATATCTAACAGTGAACATATTTTGCCTAAGTTGATGATGATAAAAGATTAATATTTAACTAAATTAAACGAAACTTTTCCGAACAATCCTGAATTATGATTTTTAATATAAAATGTTTAAATAGTCTTATAATCGCACTTAGTTTAATAGTAAACAAGCCCTAAATTTAAACCAACCGACTGCTCTCTACCTTAATCCTGTCTCAATACTTAAATAATTTTGTTTTGAATTGTGATTATTTCGATATAAAATTTTAAAGTGGCCTTATACTCGTACCTAGCTTAATAGTGAACAAATATTAAAATTAAACCGACCGACTAAGGTCTGCCTTTATATTATCCCAATACTTAAGCCATCTCTTTTAACTTCATTTTTAATTTAAACGTCAAATTTATGTAAGCATAGTAAAAATAAAAAGGAATATAAACTCGAAAGGGCATAGAACACATTTATACATAAAGTTATTGACGAATACTCTACAAAATAAACGTGTGGATGTAAAGCCAGAAATAATACATTATATAGCACGGAGGTTTATCACAGCGGCGACAGGTGTGCGAAAGCAATCCTCTTTTACCCTCCTCCGAGCTGTTCGACCCCAAGAAACCCCTTTTAAGTAACATGACTTTTAACTTTGTGACCCATCTTTGCTTTAAAGTGCTCAGACTTATCCAATTCAGAGCGTTTATTACTAAGCTTCCGAGGCGTAATTTAAGCGGAAAATCAGTGCGTTCCAGGCCATGGATCACGTTTAATGTTGCCTTTGTTCGCATTGACGAGTTTACATTTCAGTGAAAATTAAATTCATTACTAGTTTACGAGAGAGCTGTTTCATTTTGCTAATATTATTTAAACTATATTTGCCTTATTACCTTTTCTAATGACTATTATATTATGTATGTTCACCTCTAACAGAAATACAATATGAGAGTAAACCGAATTATATTTGCTGTGACCATATTTTCGGTAGCCATTTTCCAATGCCGATCAACCCTTTTGACAATTTATCGGGACATCACATTTTCATACAAGCGGGTGGCACGAACAGCGCGACCACCTCTCATACATATTCAAATAACGGGACTATACGTAGCAGAAATACGCTGCGCCCCCGACGTGTTAGAATTACAAAAAAGCACACGAAATATATCATCTGATAAACAATCTATATCGTGATAAAACCGCTTACAGATATAATTCCAATGGTTTTCATTCGTAGGTCATTTTTGTCCTATCTGTTACTGATAACCTAATAGATAGGATGTAAATAAATCATAAGCTGTGGCCAGGTAGTATTTAAAAGTTTGAAACTCAAAACAACAGAATAGTTAAGATTTTTTTTTGGTCCGTATAGTAAAATAAAATTTAATTAGTACATTCTTTGAATAACTTCAATGTTTGTATGTATGACTGTCTATCTGTTCACCTATTCATCCTCCATTATTAGGGTCCACCTGAGATATCAAAGTGTATCGTATATAAGGTAAATATTAATAAATTTTATAAAACTAAAGTTTGGTTTTTAGCTAGAGGTAACCTACCTATTGAAGTAAAATTGTGAAATTAAACGTAAAACTGTTTTACTAAATACAACAAAAAATTAATAAAAATATTAACAGATGATTAACGTTTCAAAGTGATGTAGAGAGCAACGCAACGGTACCTTTAGATAGGGGCTCTGAATCGAACCGACTTAGCCTTGTAGTAATTCATCACATAAAACTGTTGATTAATTGATTATAGATTGTTAACCTCTCTAATTGCACGCCACTTAGTTCGATCCATGGCATCCAGCTCCTGCCAGCCGTCTTGTGCAAATCATCACTTTATCTGGCCTGTAGACGTCCCACTACACTACGTTTGCCGAGACACGGTCTCCACTCAAGAACTCCTTTACCCTATTATATTCGGTTACTGGCGCTTATGTCCAGCAGAGAACTGCGATAGGCTGATGACGATGATGATAATATTATTAGCTATCAAGTACAATGCTGAACTGTCTGGGTACTACTACTTAGAAAGGAGGTTTTGGCTTACTATCCCACGCTGGCCAGTTTGGTTTGTATAGGGTTGGAAGTTGAACTTCTCTTTGCTGTGATGTAGTCCTACGTAGTTAATAAGTAGTAGTAGACTCTTAAGTCACACATGAGATGAATAACGGTGGCGACATTCCGTATTCTTAATCCATAAAAACTGCCATACGAACAATCGGATCTAATTTATTTATTTTTAATTAAAAAGTCATTTTGACTGCATCGGTATAATTTACTACAATTACTTAATTAATAATAGGTTGCCATTTCTATGCCAAATAAAAGTAAAAATAATCTTTATTTTTAAACGTATTCACGTCCTGTACCCAATGTAGGCGGCTTTTAATTAAAGTACGGCGATGATAATTTCCGACCTTCACTGTCACTCCCTTGTTAAAACACTTGTTATTTTTAGAATACAAATTATTTCCAATATTTGCGGTCTACAGTTATACATATTCAAATGAATTCTTTGTTTTCAAAGTCGAAAACTTTGGTCTGCGTTTTAGGAATATATTACAACATACAATTTTAAATTATTATAAGTAATATTACAAATTATTCAAAAGTTATAAAGAAATACATGTTTTACATCAATGGTATGATGGAAGATAAATACTTCAATGAACGAAAATAAAACTATGTTACAAGTTGATATGTGTTGATGCAGTACTGCTAAATACATAGTTTTCCGCACAAATGTTCATTAAAATATTCATTCGATTTAAATATGCATTGAACAGTATCTTTAACTTTTTAATTTTAGTGTGTTATGATGAACATCAGAACAACAAAACTTGTTTTTTTTTAAATGGAATAGCGGTAAGAATAATGGTTTATTACCGTCGCCCATGGGGGATGTGGAGGGGAACGGGGGGAGTGGTTGGAGTTTGGGCCTCCGGTGAAACACATCACAACTATGTTAAAAAAATTGCCATGTTAAATCCTTATGACAACTTGTTATGATTTATTTATTCTGGCATTCACTTTACACTTTATCTAAATATATATTATCTCATAGATATTTATGATTAATTGAACTGTCACTACTCTATGAAAACCATCCACGGTAACAGCACATCAATGTTTATTTACTTTAGAGCAATCTTTATAACTGAGTACGTTACAAAAAAATCCGTTGTAATCTATTGACCTAAGCTATAAGAATGTAAGATAAAAGTAATAACGCAAAAACATGGTAATATTACCCATTTCGTTGAGCAACAACTTCACAAAGTTGCTAAATATACGGCTTCTATCGGCAATGACTTATCAAAAGCATCATAAAAGTCTATAACAGTTTTCGAACGTTTAATGGATACTTGTCGGTTACATAGAATTCTATTCAAACTTAGCGTGGTGGCTGCAATTTAACTTTCTTCGTATTTTCGTTTCAAACGTAATGTATTTTCAGACATTTTTATTTCATTTTCATCAAAAAAATGTTTAACACGTTTTATGTGCGCTAGTTTTGAAAGGCTTGCAATGCAAAGACACTAAAATACGATAGAAAAAAATATTCCTACATAGCTTTTACCAAAGGATAAAAATCTTTAGCCAGCACAAAGGAGTTTTTACGAAGTAAATGGTTTATCTAATTTTGCTACGAATATTATGTGAGTTTATTATTCTAAAAAGCAGTTTTATTTATTTTTAGAAACAAGTAATATTTGTTAATTTAATATAGGTATTCAGATAAAAGCTAATCCTTTTTTCGTTTTATGTGTGTGTGTGTCAGTGTGAGATAGACTTTTAAGAAAATTACTCTATTAGATGATTGCATCGAGCGTCATTGCAGTAAAAGAGTGTCATTGGTCAAACTTACTGTACCTGGAAAATAGAGTAAAATTTGGTACAACTGTTTTTGTAATTGACCTCTATCATTAATATACTGTGTAAAGATGGTTGGTGGTTTTTCGATATTTAAAAATAAATTAACAAACAATTTAAAAAAATTCAAATTAATAAAGTACTTTCAGCATGCGAGAAAATTTATAAAGCAGCTCAGATTTATTTGCTACAAGTGCTTACTTTTTCCCAGATGCCTTATACAAATAATGTAATAATATAAGAAAAAATTAATCAACATTTTTTATAAATCATGAATATAAGGCTGTATGCGTTTATAAATAATTAAAAACATAAGATATAAGCCTTTGTCCGCAACTCCGCCGGCGTTATGTCATATACATATACATTAAAAGGTAAAATAATTTACAAAATCATTTCAGTACATTCTGAGATTACCACCCAGAAGCTTTATCTCTGTAGACATGAGCAAAGTTTTAATTATTGTTACTGTTTCAGCTTATATATTTTTATTTTGTTTTATTAGATTATAATGTTTTATTATTTAAGCTTATTTTGAAAACTAGTTATAAGTTGACAACCAGGGAGTTGTGCTGTTCAACCAGAGAAACTTCTGTTGCGAACAAAACTAGTTTTGTTTGTAATTAAATAAAACTTAAAGAAGGCGCTCATAGCCCAGTTGCACTCGGTGTTTAGAAACAATCACCGAGGGTAAGCAACGACGGCGCGGTCAGTACCTGGATGAATGACCGCTAGTGGCATGTTATCATGAGCGTCTCCGTGATTCGGAGGTCACGTTAAGCAGTCGGTCCCGGTTGTTATCATGGGATAACAGTCGTGAAGCTTAGTTGGAGGCCTTTGGGCGGCTTGAAAACATCCGACGGTAAGATTACGTAGCCACAACGTTGTCTTACCAGTCCCCAACCCGCACTTGGCCAGCGTGGGGACGTATGGCCTTAACCCTCTCCTGAGAGGAGACCCGAGCCCAGCAGTGGGACGTTATGGGTTGTTGATGATGATTGATGAAAACTTAAAGATTAAACATTAATTCTAAGCAACTCAGCAGTCTAGGTATATATTTATACCTTACTCCATTTTCGATTAACATCACACAAGCAACCATGGTTTCGCACAGGTTCTTCACAGAAAAAGTAATATAGCCTATGTTATTCTGAGAATATATAAGTTATTAATCGTTAACCATCAGGTGACAAGCATGCTCGTTTGCACACAATTATATTAAAAAAAATAGAGTTATTCAACAAATATTGCTGGCCTGGATAGTTAAAACAACAAACGAAATATGCATTATATAATGATCTACGCTAATTAACATACACAATATAAAAGTTAGAATCCTTCAAAATAACCAATTATGTGACAAATACTATCGAATTTTCATATATTTAAAAGTTTGTCCCGGAGTAATAATATGTACAAATTGAGTAATTAATTTTATAGCGTAGAATAAAATACAGACTTACAAGTGTAAATGTGAGTGTGCTAAATAACTTGTGTTAGATATAAAAATACATTATAAGCCGAGTAAACATGATAGGATTTTGCTAATTAAAGTCATTGTTTCACAGCAATGACACGCAGGCACTTTTCAGTCTTAATTAATAACTGTTTAGTTCCTTCATTTTTCCGTGAGAAAATGTTTCCGTAAGAGGTCCAGCAGAATTAGTAATTTTGAAGTTTTGCATAGTCTCTAGCTGCGAAAGTGAGCTTCCTCAAACTAGCAGGCGGTATTCAGTCATATTTATGGAACGACGATCACTGCCTTAACCGACACTCTGAATGTTAAGCCGGGCCTTCTTAGAGTGTTTTTTGTGTGAGGTATCTGAGATTACTTTGAACACTAGCGAAGTATGTAACTGTCGGCCTATTTACGCCTGGATTTCCTGGGAGCCGATATATGTACCGTATATAAGATGTTGAAACAGGCATTTTAATCGCCATTCCCACATAGATGATAACATTTGTTAGGTCTGTCGCCGTCTCACTTTCCCCACATAGTGGAAAATTGCGTATTTCGATGGTAGATGAGCGGGATAGTTATTTTAAATTTTACCTCTTATGTTTGAAAGATTTAATATATGCTCGTTTTTCCTTGCAATCACTCAATTAGTTTTACCATATCCACATAATGGGTATTGATAAACGTAATACTTTTTCAATCTACAAATTAGTCTGACAGCTGAAAGGCAATGTTTTGATATTTAAGTCGGCGATTTCAGACACTAGCATTGTTACAGTCACACTATATAAAGTGTTTTATTCTAACCCAGCTTTCAACTAAGTCAAGCTTAATTCCCCACATTTAGTTGTTAAATGTATCGCATATATAAATAATGGAGGTGGTGTTCAAAATCTTTATTATTTGACTAACTTTTAATCATCAACAGTCAAGGCTCTTTATACGCGCTTTCAGCATTCACTATTAATAGATTACAAAATTGTGACCCAATTCCTATGTTCGTGGCTAAAAGTTCCTTTCAATTTATCATCAGTTCAATCGGCAAAAACATATAAATTAAAAGGATTCGGTATCCTTTGTAAATGGCAAACGGGCTATTAAAAAAGTTGAATAAACCTCATTATTTCATCTTCTAAGTACTTGTTTTTGTATAAGCTGTCTGTCCCTTTGTCATAAGCCACCTTCACAGCGATCGGTTCTTTTAAGAATATAAAGAAATACAATGTTTATTCTCATTGAAAAAAAATATTGTTGGATTTGAATAATGTGTATTTATAATATCGACAAAAAATAAATGAAACTACGATCGATAAAAATCCAACGATAGGGGCTCTTCTGAATATTAGTCTAAATTGAAACTGCTTTTAAAAACTGTCCAATAAGAAAATCCCTTTAAGCCGTTGCCTAAGCCTGACGATTATAATTAATCAATATAGTCGAAAATTTTAATTTAATTGGTTTTTGTATAAATTTTGGTTTTTATTTTTTTACCTTGGAACACTGTGGAACAGGTTCATAGAGTCTGCGAGAAGATAAGAAAGACATTGGAAGAAAAAGAATACTGCTCTGCAGTCTTCTTGGATATACAACAGGCTTTCGATAGAGTCTGGCACAAGGGCCTGCTATGTAAAATTAAAAGATGCCTTCCACACAGCTATTTTTTAATATTGGATTCTTACCTCTCAGGAAGACTGTTCCAGGTCAAAGAAGGTGAAACCACTTCAAATTTTTTTGAAAATCAAGCTGGTGTTCCTCATGGGTCAGTGTTGGGCCCTGTACTCTACACTATCTTTACGGCTGACCTGCCTTGCTCGAATACCATAACTACAGGTACATTTGCCGATGATACCGCAATACTGGCTAGTCACAATGACCCATTAATGACCTCTACAATTCTACAGAATGGCCTGGACGAGACTACTAAATGGCTACGGAATTGGAGAATTAAAGCAAGTACCTCAAAATCAGTGCAGGTAACTTATACCTTACGCAAAGACAATTGCCCCTCAGTAAAATTAGAAAACACCACCCTTTCACACCAGAACTCTGTTAGATACCTTGGTCTCCATCTTGATAGGCGTATGACATGGAATGAACATATTAAGAAGAAACGAGATGAACTGATCATTAAATATAGAAGCTTCCTGTGGCTGTTAGGCCGAAACAGCAAACTATCAATTGACAACAAATTACTAGTGTACAAGTCGATCCTGAAACCTATATGGATGTATGGCCTTCAGCTGTGGGGTAGTACTAGTAACTCGTCCATTACACAAATACAAAGAATGCAGAACGTAAAACTCCGAAAAATCAGTGGTGTGCCCTGGTATGTGACTAATGCTGAGATCCACGAACACATGGAAATGCCCACAGTGAGACAGAAAATTGTTAATGTAAAGACCACATACAGGAAACGGTTAGAAGCCCACCCCAAAACCCTTGCACGACAGCTCACAATAGCCAGCTATGTTAAGCGCCTTAAAAGAAAAAATATTTTGTAGTGTTGAGAATTAATTATGAGTAGATGTTCTCACTGGAGGACACACTCTTAATGTGAGAATCATGCAGCATATCTGCTAAAAGTGAATGCATTGATTGCAGATAAATAAAATAAAAAAAAAACCTTGGAACCTTATTCCATATACTTATAAATTACCATCCCATACTCACGGTCTCTGTATTCGCGACACATCTAATTTAACGGAACGTAACCCAAAGATGGAGGTTTTTCTGTGTGTATGTCGTTTGATCACAGGTAGGCAAATGATTTGGATCGATAATATTTAATTACTTGCATAGTTCATTTTAACCAGCGGTTAGGTTAGGTTTTGTTATTTTTTTTGTTAAATGTAACAAATGCTACGGCTGAATATCATTCAGTTTCTACAACATATTTAAAGGAAAAGATTGACAGACTAGCTGACTAATTAACTGACAGATTAATCAACGTTTGTAGTTAAAGCCACAATGTGAAGTTCTGTGATAATCAATATTTCTAACTATAATATTAGACAGACTTAAAACAATAACACAGCGAGATAAGCTGAAACGAGAACACGTTATATCCAGATAAAAAATGTCTTAGCCCAAGTTGCAAATTTGAGAAATTTTCTTTGTGACCTATTTACTGTCCCAAATAAGAAATTATTGAGACAAAACTGATAATGAATTCCAGCGGCAGATCATTGCATATATAACGACATGAGAGTTAGGTTTATTTATGTATAGTATGTAGTAATGGATAAAAAAAATGGATCGAGCAGAACTGTAGGCACAGTTCCACTCGATCAATTTTTTACCGATATTTTTATAATTTAATAATTAATAATTTAATAATATTTAATAATTTTTATGTCATATCAATGTTATAAAACGTCCCTTGATTTTACATTGGCAGTTGTATACAATATACTACTCACGAAAATAAAGTAAGCTACTTACGTACTCATCTTCTCAAAAGAAAAGAACGCATACCTCATATTTTATAAAATCGACTGCCTCGGTGACGCAGTATAGTAGGCTTCTGTGCTCGAGGTATTGGATTGATTTGATATCGGATGAATCAGGTTGGACCAAATGTTTCTTTGATCTCCAAATATTTGTTTCGGAGTTTCAGTGCTTTCTAAATATAATATGTGTGTATTTACATGTCTAAAATATTATTATTAATATAGAAGACATTAAGATGATCAAATGTTCCCAATAGATAAGTGCAGAGTTTAATTGAATCCGTTTGTTAATTGTACCTGTTCATCATTCAGTCCATGCACTCTATGAAGATATAATAGAAATTGCAGAGTAAGATTTTCGAGTAAAAAATGTAAACAAAGGATGTAACTGAAGCTCCATCGTAAATCCAATAACAGGGAATATATTATCATGCAGGATATAGCATAAATGCCTTCCATCAACAGTACGTTAATGGTAAGAAATCGATAAGTATTCTACTCTGTTAAGAAAGCACCGGGAAAATATCAGTAATACACAAAATGTTAGTTATTCATCCAAATTTATTTTGTCATCTTCAAAGTATGCTCCTGTAGAAACGATATACTTACGCTAACAAATAATCCGATCATCAAAACATTTTTTAAACGCTTTTTCCGGAATTGAGTTTAGTTTTTGCTGCGATTTTTTCTTTGTCTTCTATCGATTGAAAATGGGTGCCACGAAGTGATATTTTGAATTTAGGAAAAAATATCTGGTAAATATGGTGGTTATATGGTGGTGGTTGCTCAATGGTCTTTAATTATCGTTTCATCAAAAATACGTTCACAATGATGGCCTTATGCGACGGCGCATTATCGTAGTGCAAAAACCAAGAATATTGTTTCCACGAATCTAGCTTTTTTCGTCGAATTTGTTATCGTAAATGCCGCATAACGCTTAAATAGCATTTTTAGTAGCTTTATTTACCGTTTGTCCTTCCGGCATGAATTTTGAGTACACAATACCGCGAGAGTCAAAGAAAAAAGTCAACATGACTTTGACTTTTGATCGACGTTGGCGTGGTTTTTTCGGTTTCGGTTCAGCTGGAAGGCGCCACCTCGAAGATTGTTGACTAGTTTGTATGTCAAACTCGTGAACCACGTCTCGTCCCAATAAGAATGCGTTTTAAAAATCATCAACAACCCATAATGGCCCCTTGCTGGACTCGGATCTCCTCTCAGAAGAGGTTTCATGAATGTTGGGTCAGAATTGACTCGTTCAAGCATGTCCTCAGCGACACTTTTTGGAGAATTTTTGGAGAAACTTCACATATTTTGGGACTAGTCAAGCGGTAATATGTTTTATACCCAAGTGATTATTAAGCATGGTACGGATCGACTCGTGAAATACAGAAAATTCAGCGGCTATCTCTCAAAGTTGAATGAGGCTTTTCAGTCACTATTTTTACACTTCAGTTGCAAACTTTGCTGGCCTACCAGAGCGAAGCAAATCTTTCATCACATCTCGACCACTTTGTAACGCTTTGTACCACTGATAAACACGTCTTTTTGATAAATTTGATTCACCGTAAACCTTTTGTAAAAATTTTAGTGACTCCGAACATGAAGTTATAATTAGAGATGTAAAATTTGGGACAAACTCTACGTGAGATGTTTTTGTCCATTATAAAATGTACAATACGCACCAGATATGGTATAACTAAAAGCAGCGCTATATTTAATATTATTAACAAATGCAAGTCAAACTTCGTATCAAAATGAAGAACAGTTGTGCCAATCCAACAAAAAAAAAACAAAAAAATGAATTTGGAACCATAAACAATTCATCCACTCTCTAATTTTTTGACTTTGATAATTAAATTTTATCTATAGTTAACAGTATACAGGCACTTGTACGGTTTATAATCTGTAAATAAAAAAAATAGAAAAAAATATCATATAACTGAAACAAGATATTTAGTTTTATCTGTTAATATTTTTTCCTTGAGGATTCTGCGTTTCTCTTTAAATATGTGAAGAGACTATATCTTAAAATACAGAATTCAACTTATTTTAAGAGACAATGCATTGGCAGTATGATCTACTCGCAAGTGATTCTATAATTGATAAATTTATATATATATATATATATATATATTATATATATGTATAAAATACTATACAATAAATGTGCGGAGCATATTTATCTAATTTAATCATTATCTCCAACATGAAGAAGATGATGAAGATGATGATTAAATTAGATTAGCCTTTAATGTTCCCAAGAATAATTGGGGTCGGCTACTAGTTCAACCGGTTTTACCTGAATATCAGTTTTTTTTTTCGGCTGCCATCGGACCTCCGCAATTATGACGTGCCAGAATTTAAGGGATAGGTGTTTATGACTACCGAGACAGACTTCTTAGCGTGCTCAGAGAAGTACAGGCGGGAAACACCGCTATCTTACATTTTCTGACCTGCTGTTAAGAATTTCCTGTAAGAAAATCCCAACAGCAGTCTCACCCGGGAATCAAGGCCGGGACCTCTTGATTAGCAGTCGCTTGTGCTAATCGCTAGACCAATGAGGCAGTCACATAGCATTTATCTAATTTAATAAAGTATTTTAATATAATACCAAAATCTCAGAAATACACCCATTAGTAAATTCGTCTAACCTTAATAAATATGCATACCGGCCACAATAATTTTATTCTTATACGTAATAAAATATTTATATCAATATTGCATTGTTTCTATAACACAGCTAATTTCTAGCATATTTCGTCTTAAAAGGTTTAAACAATAACACATCATTTAATTACAGCCTGATTATTAGATCATCTTTAAAATATTATATTTTTGTGCATTATTTTTTATAAACACAAGAAATAGGAGAGACCTAGAATAAACCAAATGAAGTGATGTACGGATTACGATATTTCTTCATTCAAATGATTCATCAGAACTAAATTTAGTAGCGCTAAGAAAATGTTTCTTTTTTCTTGCTAAAATTCGATTGTAATTTATCACAAAACTTACAGGTACATTAATATTAAAGGTTTATTTTCAAACAATCTCCAAAGTAATGGGCAATATGGGCAAGGGGCGATAAAACCGATATCTTTGTCGAGTTAGGATACGTACTCTTGTAATAGCGGGAGACAAGTTGTAAAAAGAGCAACGTCGAAAGCAATAAAATGACCGATGAAATTGGTCCGCTGTCCAAAAGAGAAAACTTTGCATATGAAGAGTACTTCTAAACGAACATTATGTGATGACCTTTTATAGATGGTGAATATGGTACCCTTTGTGGGTCTTACCTAAGTTTTAAGGTGAGCAAAGACTATGTCATCATCATCAGTATATTGCAGTCCACTGACATAGACTTACAAGCACAATCTCCCCAGAAAAATGTTTTAATATATTGTTCATTTCGCTCATAATATTATTAAATATTATTAATGTATAATACAGTCTCTACTTTGGATATTTAATGATACATATACCTGTCTGGCATAAGATTATATGCATGAATAGACCTCTAATCCGTATTTTCTTTATTTAGCCACATTACTTTACTTAGTCTGGCCATAAATACTGTTACAAATAAAAATAAACTATATTACTTATGTATTTGAAATTTGTCATTTTATACGATTGTTCATTGTCTTTTCTTATTTTCACGCCAATATATTTTAAAATATTATGTGATATTAAAATGGAATGGGGTGATAAAGAGAACCAAATCGTTGTGATTGCATAATATAAAGTAGGTATGGAGCCAAATAGTATTTTTAAAATCATGCATACCGTTGGTATTGGTCGAATTCGAAAATTTTGTTTACGGGTGAGTTTTTTTTTTACAACTTAGCAATATTTTAGCAAACAAAATGACTGTATTTATGCTGAAAGCTCTAAAGAAATTAACTTCAGTGAAGGTTTGATGGGGTATTAGCTATGAAGGAGTGATTAAGCCATATTTTTATGAAAAACGTATCAAAACATCGGCACAAGTGTATCAAGATACCTTTCTTAAGAAAGTAGTTAAACTCCTTAACAACATCATATTCAATAATCAAGAGTGTCCTTTCACCAAGACTCGGCGCCGGGTCTTAAAGCTCGATCCACCCAATCTTAGAAACGAACGTTCTGGACTTCATCAGAGCTGAAACTATCTAGTCCTAATCTTAATCCACTGGATTATAATATATAGTCAATTTTAGAGAGTAAGGCTTGCTCTCAATGCCATGATAATTTGGAGTCCCTAAATCAATCCATACGATTGACAATGAATAATTTTCTGATGAAAAGAGTGCGTGCTACCTTTGATAACTCCCCTTAACGTCTAAAGGACGTTTTGCAGCCAACGGAGACCTCTTCGAATAAGCTTTATATACATATTTAATGGTTGTATACCAATGTATTAAACCAACACACTGTAATAGTAATAAATGTTTCATACATAAAAAGAAATGTTGTTTTTATTTGTTACAATATTTATGGCAAGACTACGAAAATCGATATCTCACTATGAACGTAGTGAGTTACTAGTTTTCAAACCTACACTAAATCTAGTTCTAGCTATGTTGTTTTTGCGTTTCCTGTATATAGGATAACGCAAAAGCGAGACATTTGTAAAATTTTAAGCTGCTAGGATTTATGGTTTTATTGTTGTTCATGTTTTTCTATTAGAAATCCTATCAAACACTACGTGTTATTTTATTTTCCAAAACTTTTTTATAGGTACATGTTTCTCAATCGTTTCAAAAGAGTACTACTACAATCTACAACGGCAGTGACAACCAATGCGTTTTTTCATTCATCATCATATTTCATTCATAGATCATAGTACAATGTTTAAAAAGGTGTATTATATTATAATCCGTTTGTATGTCATGAAGAAAGACAATGCTACACATGTCTACTCAGTAAAACAATCCTACTCACCAATTTTCTTAGCCATTACTTCAATGGTTTATGCTAGGCGATGATGAGTCAGTCCGTCACTTAAGACATGGTATTTTATAAGTATAGATAGATTTTTCAAGCATTCCAATTAAAGCTTGTTTTCGAAAAGTGTTATTTTAATTTCATTCGTTAAAATTAATATTATTTAAACATACCAACGTTACATTTATCATATTAATCTCATCCAGAGAATAAACATAGCTTCAGATAAACATTCAAATTTCACAATTCGGTAAAAATATGAAGAATATTACGTACATATATTATGTCGTTGTATCCATGGCCACAAATCCGGTCAAAATGAACGTCCGATAAAGACTATAAATTGGAATAGGATTGGAAACAAAATAAAAGTGTGTACATACACTGAATCATGGGGTTCGAGGCGGGTGTCCCCGGAGGATTTGGCAACCGATACATGACTATGCACTTAGGGACAGGCACCACCGGACCATTGCTACTTCGAATGTTGTAATAACAACTGGAGCTGCGATTGATGTGCCTATGAATTATATTATTATTATAATGAATTCCTCGTGGCTCTCTGAGTAATGTGAATTGTTTAATAGGAAAGACATTTTCTTTGATCTTGAAAAGGAATAAAATGGTTTACTACCTAAACCACTCATGTAGAAATTACGAAATGTTTTTTATGCTAAAGCATAAAGGTTGCATAATACATTTTTTTAATGTATTGTATTCAGCTTGCGGTAATTTCTCGAATGTTTGAGTGCCTAATTTATAATTACACGTTAAGTTGTAAACAATGACGGTTTTAGCTGTTGAGTGGACCTTAGCGGGTAGTGTTTTATAGTCTCCTTAGATTTAGTTTTAATTATGATATAAGTAACAATAATGCAACGTTACATATACTTCTGCTTCATCATCAAAGCTCAAGCCAACGACAGTTGATACTGAAAGCCTTATAAAATGAAATCCGATTTAAAATTCGCGACATCCCAGAATGTAAATAGTAAAAACTACGACACCTACCGAGCTAGAGAGTGTGAGTATAGTGACATGAGTTTTATAATTAAATGAGATGACGGATTACATGATAATGAGTTACTATCGAACATCATGGACATAAATGTGATTACCAGTCGAACTCCACCTTCCTAGTTCTATGAAAAAGGAGAAACTCAAAAAAAGCAAAAACATTAACATATCTTGAATTACATATGAACATAAACTGTCTTCAATGTTGTCGAAAAAAACTAAAATGTGAATTTCTTATTAAAGGTAAGTTTAGGGGTTTAGTTACGTAATTGCCATTTTTTACAAAATACACATTTTTTCTAAAATGTAACATAAACATTTATTAAATTAAAATATTTCGCCTCATTATCAATACATTGTTGTGATTAAGTTCATTTATGCCTTTTCTTGGATTAAGATTCGACAAACTATGTGAATGCATTTTTAACTGCCCCTTGGGAAAAATTTTTTTGCGCGTAGATGATTAACTAAAATACGAAAAATATGGTAGTCCGTTGGAGCAAGTTCTGTTGAGTACAGAGGATGATGTATGATTTCTGTAAGCGTTTGACCTGGGTTCATCCAATGCATTTTCATTTTAAGCTTTGATGAAGAATCTACTTTTCGTCACATGTCAAAATGCAACCCAATATTCCTTCATTTCTGTGTAAATTCAACGAGGCAAAACAAGTTTCAACACGCGTTTCTTTCTGCAGAACCTTTAAATCATGAGGCCTCCAGTTTACATATTTCTATATTTTATTGATTTGATGCAAATAAGTCAATATTGTTGGCTGGTTAAACCACGCTGCTAATTCTTAGGTAGTTGATTCATTCTTCCACGTGGCTCGTTCTTTAAGTTGAAGTTTCCATTACGAAATCGTTTAAACCAAAAACACAAGGTTCGTTCATTTGCAGTCTCCTTTTCAAATGAAAGTTCCAACTTGGAAATCGTATTTAAATATTACTTGGATTTTTCAAGTATCCATTATTCCTCTTTAAGCTGAATAATAAAAAAATAGAGACGAAAATCAAATGTTGCACATTTAAGTTGAAATAAAAACCTCATAAGTATAAGGAAAATGTTTGAATCGAAAGTCTGCCGCCATGAAGGTTTATGTCAACTCAAAGTATCCGTTACTATGAAATGGCAATTTTATACAGTAACTCCTATTACTTCAGCTATGGATAGATATTTGAGCTAGTTATACCAATTTATAGTTTAATTGTGATTTTTACAAAAAAGGTATGTAATAATAACTAATACTATTATAATTTTTAATTTTTTTTGGCGGAATAACGTATAAAATCAATTTTATCAAAATCAACAAAAGACGCTGATACGAGTAATTGATAATAAATGAGGTACTGTCGTACTTTGTATGATCGCGTGTTCTTATCATAGCATCGATAAATTCAATTACTTGCTTCAATTTAAACAAAATCTTTAATACAGTATTCTTAATACTAAAGCCGGTGTCACTTACATTCACAATCTCTTTCTGGTTCTGTGTTCGTTTTACAAAATTTTGCATATAGCATGTAATAGTGTATTAGATATTCTAGTCACGCACCTTCCCTATTAGGTACAGGGTACAAACATAAAATGAAAAATTAAAAATCAAATATTTGTCAAATTAAATTCCGATATTGAAGTCAAATAGAACACAATATTAATAGTACTTTTCCAGAATAATTAGTTTTATTTTAGAAAAATATTATTCTTTAAGAGTGGGCTTATTTGTATATGACTCAAATTCTTACTATAAGAACATACAATTTTTAAGATTACTTTCGTTTCTTTATTCAAAAATATCAAGCGGACTTTTTAATTGAATACTGCCATAGGCTGACATTTTATCACAAGCATTAGTTGTTTTTTAATTATTGTCATATCATTATTAAAAACGGAAACAAACATTTATGAAAGGAATTCATAACAAGGATGAATAAAATAATAATTGAGTGCAACCAGACATCAAAGTGTCCATTTTAAATGCAAATAGTCGTAACACGTGTCTAACCAAAGGATCCGTATAAAATTTTAATTGAAATCCTTTCAAGGGCTCATGATGCTACAGTGATGATTAATACAAGTATAATTCCTGATTCAACTTCGAAACAAGGACTATGGCAGTTAATAGTTACTAAAATTTTGAACTGAAAGTTACTAAACTAACTAAATCGGAAGCAAATACTTTGTATCCCTTTTTAAGAAAATTATGCGACCGGAGGAATATATAATTTGCCACAGATAAAGTTTATATGGAGGGGGAGTGCCGAAACTTAAAAAAATATAAAAATTAACCCAACAATTATTTCTTTATTTCGACCACTGGGTCTAGTGGTTACCCAGTTCAGTAACAAACAAATCGTTTCATGTATTGAATAATATATTGAACGATTTGTTTGTTCTATTCTGTCATATCAGATATAAATTGTATGTAAAATTTAGTTGATATTTTAAAGAAAGTATATATACATTATTAGCTAGCTATGCATGCTAGTATCCCATTGGAGGATTAATTTTAGGTAATGAGAAAGGACATATTTCGAATAGTCTTAACGATGTTTTCTTTTTCTTACAAAGAAAGTACGGTTTACCCTTTTTATGTACATATTACTCTAAACGTACCTGATACAACTGTCAATCTATCCTCTTATTTCATAGATTATAGATTAATAGAGTCGATCCAAAGTAATTTTATTACAACGAATTAACTTGTCTCAAATTTTTGTATTCGTAAAATTTTGTAGTTATTAATTTTCTTGGATTGAAATTCATTTACTTATTAATTATTCTCAAATACGAAACTTGGATAACTTTGAAATTCTTCTTATTACATATAATAAATTGATTGTTATTATTAATTTTTAATCTCTTGAAAAAATTTCATGAACGAAATGGAAATTTTTATCAAATATTTTAAGACGAGCAACTCTTGTGTTTAAAATACAGCCAAAACCGGATAAAACGACATTGAAGAGACCGCATTTTGCGGACGTTGTATACGATAGTCGTTATAAGCAATATACACAAGTACATAGTCATATAAATAGCCATATGTCTATTTGTAGTTAGGGGATGGGTTATGCATATGAACTGTCTGTGGGAGAGCCACGCTTCGGCATGGGCCGGCTCGACCGGAGTGATACCACGGCCTCACAGAAAACCGGTGTGAAACAGCGCATACGCTGTGTTTCATCGAGTGAGTGAGGACACCGGAGGCCCATACCCCAATCCAACGCCCCCTATCCCCCTCACCATCCCCCTTCCCCCTAGGCCGCCATAGTGTGGGTCACCATGCTGCATTGTTCTTTTTCGGATTGAGGATGGTGACCACCACTCTTGGATTCTGCTCATGCTTTCCATCAGGCAGGGCAGAGTCATTTTGGCGGCTTAAATATAAAAAAAAAAAAAAAACTTGTGTTCTAATAAAATATAAGTAAAAAAGAATAAAAAGGTTTATTTTGAAAAAAATTAAGTGCCTACAGTATAGTTCACAGACAACACTTAGTTTTTAAAGTATTCGGTCATTTTAGTCTGTCTTTTTGGAAGCTGCATCTCTAATATATTTTTAATTTTACGTTTCATTACGTCCAGGCATCATCAGTATTAAACTGGTCGTTAAAGGTAACAAAATGTTTTTTCAAAACAGTTATAGCGTTTTGAGGCTCCACATTCCTTTGCAATTTCACTATTTGACTCACCATTTTGTAATCTCCGTATAATATGTGATTTTTCGTCAATATTCAACATTTTTCTTTTTTTGTTTTTGTTTTTTTTTTGTTGTGTTGTTGCGACATAGTAACGCGTCAACACATGTAAACCAAAAGTTTTAAAATCAACCTGTAATTCACGCGGTTAACTATCGCACTGAATAAGTCGTAAAACATGAAAGGTTAAATAGCAAAGAGCGGGAAAGAGGTTCAGATAAGGTAGGAGAATAATAATCTTTCTTAAACTTAATAATAAGCCTATAGCAAAGTATTCCTTTATATTATTAGTTTAAAGGTTAAAATTGTGCGTAATGTTTTGCTTTAATTGGTCATTATAGCAGATAAATATCGATAAAATTCCGTCATTTTAAATCGATATTTCGCTGTACCCGTTATAGCCGGTATATGTACGTATTAGTTTATATAGAGTATCAGTCGGAACTTTGCCATTTCGTAGTTATAACCGATGTGATTAATAATATACATATGATGACAATAACTCGTTTCAATGACTTTGAAATAAATTTTAAGACCTATTTCACAAAATTCCATGGTTTTAGGTTAATGGAAAGAACCCTATTTGTTACCCTAGTTGTAAACAAAGTTAAAATGAATAGCTTAAATTATCATAACTTTTGATCGCACAGATTTAGATGTTTAACTATTTAACATCTTTACAGTGGTAGAGACTTATGGTGATGGTTCTTACCTGTATTTCCATTAAAAATACTTATAAATTAACACACATATCAAAATAAAAAAAAACTGTATAGCTGAAGAAGTTAAGCTGAAGTGACATATGCTATAGAATCCTAAAATATAAAAGTGATGCCTCCACTTGTTCAAAAAACCAATAATCTTAACAAAAATGCAGATAGACAAACAACCAAATATCCTATTAGGATTCCTGTTTAATGAAAGTAAAGTGTAACCTAGTAAAGACTAGAACTCGGTTGAATTCCCTATCCTGAGCTTTTGTTAATAATTAAACTTCCTCTAGTTTTCTCTATTCAATTTGCCTTTTTGCTTTGTCCTGACTGCAAACATATTTTTTCATGATTCACTGTCAAATCCGTCCATTATAGACCGCTCATTGTCACATGCTTCTCTTTAAGTCCCATCACTAGAATCATATTTCAAAAGATTCTGATATCTAAAATATCAAGGTCATCTCTGGATCTTGGGATTTCAGGTAACCTCACATGAAAATCAACGAACAATTGCGTAACTCCGGCTCGGTATGGGGTTGTGAAATTACTAAGGCACGATTTTCTCATGATATGACAGTAAAAAATGTATTGGTTAAACCTTTTCAATGAGACATTTAGTATGAAACCAAAATCATAGGCTACAAGTGCTGAGTTTAGTGCAAAGTTATTAGTAAAATAATCTTCAAAGTCAGTAAAAATATAACAACAAAAATATATTTCTAATATTTATCGACACCTATCTATGTTTGATCTATTTAGTTTGCAAGGGTACGCCATACTAATTTTATATATTTAAAAGTAGCTCTTCCATTCTGTTATGATTTCATGGCTAAACTGTTGCATTAATTTTCATGAAATTGGGCTAGAAATATATATTTGATTCTTGAGGAAGGACACAGGCTATTTTTTACAGCAATAGCCGACACAAGCGCGGGCTCAATCGCGCGCAAAAGCTAGTAGTTTAAAAAAAACTCCATAATAAATTACACTATGAGTGTAACTTTAAACTCATCGAATATTCGTAAGTAAGTAAAGAAATTCACTATTGATTAGCTGTATAAAACAAGAAAACTAAACAAAATTATATAAAATCATTTCATATTGCACGTTTCTGGAATACAATTTCAAATGAATTACATTGTGGTTTAATTATTTCCTATGTGACGTACTTGAACAACCGTTTCTACGTTTATTAAGATAGAAATTTCACTATATTTCTAATGTAAGTCATGCTTGTACTTGTGTACTGTAATTAAAATAGATGCTTTCATTCAAATTCAATGCATGTACTACGGAATCTCAGCTTTCAACGTGTGTTCGAAACTTTGATAGAAATAGAAAAAAGGGTAAGAACATGTGCTTTATTAAATAAAATATTTTACCATATCTGTAAATTGTATGTGGGAATTAACGATCGTGAAAACAACATATTTTTTCTTGTTACTATATATCAGACAATTGATTAAATACCACGAATTTACTTCATTGTGGAAAAAACGTACAGCAAAGATATAAGCTTAGCTTGGTTTGGGTGCCACCAGCAATTACTATAACATTATGTACAAGTATTTTAATAAAATTTTAATTTCAATTACTTTCAACAATGCGGATGGTTCTGAAAATAAAACTGTTTTGTTATAAATTTACTATCAGGATATTGTAAAATATGTTTTTGAGTTTCTTTTATCGAATCAAGCGGCTTGTAATTGGAAAAGCCCATATCCAGTAGTGGACTTCGGTAGTCTGAAGATGATATTCGTAATGTTGATAATAGCTACAAATATTTATAATAGACTAGTTAACCCATGCTACTCAGTCTGGATCTTTAAAAAAACGCGGAAACTCAGGATAGTAATGGATAATAATTATTATTTATTTGGTCTTGGGTCTTAAATCAAAGTGATTGTTACAAAACAATTAACTGATCCCAATTTGAGTCAAAGTGGAATAAAGTTTCACAAGCTCATATTTGTTGTTTTATATAGACTGGTATTAATAGATTGAATTGGGTACGCAAATAAACCTAACAGCATCATCAGATCTCTGGAATGAAATAGCAGAGAATAAGTTATAATAGTAATAATAATAATTTATTGATTACTATATCGTATTGACTCTTGACCTAATAGTAAATTTGATTATTTTAACTATTACTATATTAGTAATAGTTTAATTAAATCTGATTTCTTAGCATGAACTTAGTACAAGCTACCGTAATCACTCATACTATCTTTTACAAGACAGAATAATGTCCATAAGTAATTTCAAAGACGGCGCATTTCATTTTATTCAATTCTCTGTGACTTATTTGAATTTTATTCGATTCCAAAAATACTGGAAACGTCTAACATCCGTAAACCAATAAAATTAAGTCATTTTACATTTGCCACAAACGCGTAGAACTCCTGTTCATGTAAGTGTACGTGTTCTGATCAATTTTCGTGACAAAAAGCCTGCCGCATATATTTACAGATACAGCTCATATCGTTAGTCTCGCAAAAAAAAATTTTTTGAAAAGCAAACTACAATCATTTGAATACTCTTAGAATATCTTAGAATGTTTTGCTTCACTGAACACTGTTATTAAATATTGTTATAAACATGCTTACAAATTGAGTTGAGAGCGGTCAGCTGAAAAGCATTAACAGTGCTCAACTAAGTAACTCAATAAAGTTACAAATTAATGTAAATTTGATAGTGGAAAGTATTTAATAAATTTTATACACCAGATGTTTATAACAGCAAAATTGAATATTACATTATACAATTTAGAGTGAATATATTAAATAGCCTTGGCAAGTAGTGTTTTTCATTAAAGCACATTTATAAATTTGTAGTATTATTACACGGACGTATAACGTATTAACTTGTATTTGAAGCGAATCAAAATAATCTATTAGAAGTAATAGAGTTATATTAAGTTTTATACGCAAGATAGCTGGCAGGAGCTAGATGGAAGATGCTGAGGATCGAACCAAGTGGCGTGCAATTGGAGGGGTCTATGTCCAGCGCTGCAGCAGTGGACTGCGATAGGTCGATGAAAATTTGAAGTAATAAAACTAATACTTTGTATATTTTGTAGTGTACTTGCTGACGGTACCATAATAAAAAGGCTAATAAAGTATCAACTTTTGCCCGTGGCTTCACCCATGTGTGTCCTTCCTCAAGAATTAAAGGATCTCCATACTAAATTTCATTAATATCGGTTCAGCTGTTCATTGTTTCATTAAAAGCCGTGGAATCATAACAGAAAAACAGACAAAAATCATGTCGTGATGTTAACATGTTACTAAATCAAATTTCCCTAATAAAAACTAAATATAGTGAAATATTTTTTTCTTTCGAGACAAAACGATAAGCCCATGGTTTATTTGGAAACACACACTATAGATATAAAATTTAACATCACGTGGCACAATAATTAATAATTCAAGAACCTCAATAATTTAAAACTATAGAAATCAGACAATTAAAAACAGTTATGAGTCACCATCTGTAAAAAGCACTAAAATGAAGACTTAAAAAATTGACGTCACGCTGCTATAGTGGCAGTAAGACTCGTCCTACGAAAGTGGCTGGCTGGAGAAAGAACATGGATCTTTCACCTTCCGGATGTCGCAGTTACTTTCCGGACACGGTTGTTTTGACAAGTACCATGTCAAATCGGCCAGGAGTCGTCTTCACGGTCCCATCATTATGATATTTGTCCTGACAACATGGCACTTTACACGCTGCTGCCCAGCCTGGGTCAATCAGCATTGTGATCTTATCGCGGCAGTCAGTTCTGAGAGTACTATCTCGCTTAGCAGGTGGTGACATCCCTGACCGCAGAAGACACTCCGAGCACTGGAAAGCATTCATCGATCTTCGGCCGCCTTAGAAAACTGCCTGCGAGCGACGACTTTGGGATATTCATCGTCATAAGAGACGACACAGGTCCAAAAGGCAGCGTACATTGTTCCATGTGCGCCTCTAGGGAACTGCGATCAAAGGTCAACGGTTGCAATGGGTGATGGGATCTGTCTTGGGTGAAACGGTTCAATGCCTATGGGTTGGCGGCAGAATACAATTTCGATTCTGGCTCCTTCGACTATTGGCAAGCAGAGGAACACCGGGATGGTTTTTTAATCGGTAAGATTTTGACAGATACTTTTGCTCCTTAACCCAATGAACGAAGGACATTCATAGGAATCTACCGCCTCTTTAACAAAAAAGTAGTCACAATTTGTTGAACGTTCAAAAGGAATCGTAGCTTTTAATTACTCATTACCTATCTAGCAAATAAGAAAGCAGAATAAAGTCTAACAAAAAATTGCACTAGCAGCAAACTACCTTTAATTTATAAATTACATCTAACGAGCAACCTGTGTTGGACGATATTGGCCGCAACAACGAAGGAAGCTTCTGTCTGCCCTGTAATTAGTGACAATCTCACAGGAAATAAACTATTGTCGTGTAGTTTCGAATAATGCTTTGAAACAAAAAAATCTCATCCATAACGAATCTTTAGAAAATTTCAGCACTTCCCATTAAACGCAGCTATATACATACATATATATTGTAAATTAAATAATAGCTTGTTAAATAAGAGAATGTTATAAATTCAGCTGAATATAAATTTAACAATTTTTTGCACAAATCTGTAACACTTTTTTCAGGTTTTGTTTTGCATATTAAGCTTCTTTTAGTTACTTTTTTCTAAGTGCATTTTGTTCTAAAATGGAAGTGTTTCATTTAGCTACAAAACAGGCGTATTTTATTGTTGTTTTCAAAATAAATCCAGGGACAAAGACTACTTCTCAAAGTTTTAAAATTCTTACTTGGAGCTACAAGATTAACTTCAAGAAAGATTCAAACTTGCTGAAAAATATCGTTAATTTTTTTAAATAAAGTTTTTTTGAATTGGGATAATTTATAAACGCGTGATATGAAAATGAATGTAGCGTGGCCTCGCATGATCATGAATCATATCTTTTGAAAAATTTGGAAAATATTTATCAATGCAAAACAGAGTTTTTGTAAACAAAAGAAAGAAGATTATTTATGTAGAAAACATTAAGAAAACACCAACGTGTCTCTTTTAAATAAAATTAATTTGTAACACCTTTTTAATCTCTACGTCGTAACAGATTGGTCGTAGCTATTGACAGGCTTCCGAGAATATAGTCAGGGACTCTAATAATGAGATTGATTAATACTAAATTATATATTTTTGTTATAATTTGTAAACAAAACGGTGACTCATCCTTTACACATAGTCTCATTAATATTTTTCGATCCTGCTGATACCTGCCTTAAAGAGTTTTTGTTTTTTTTTCATTTAATCCGCTTTATTCTATCAACTAACTTTATTCTCAAACCCTAATAAATAGATTCTTAAAGATTGAGTCAATAAATAGATTCTCTATGACCAACAACAGCTTGGAGTTGTTCTGCGAATAGGGCAAAAATAATGAATTCACAGTAAACCCAATCAAAACTCAAATAACCGGTATCAAAGATTTAGGATTTAATAGTTATTAAACAACTAGGTACGCATGAAATTTGTTACACGAGGTTAATTTTGTGGAACAATTATTTTGCGTATAATACTAATTGGGAGTATTCGTTACTATGGCCAGAATATAAATAAACTATTCAATCAATGTTCTATAAGATTTTTCAGGCTTCATCAAATGACGAACGCAGGATGTTTTAAAGTGAAATTATTCAATGAATTTGGGCTGGGTATTAAATGTGTTTTTCCAGCTGGGAATTTGGAGACCATGACAACCTGGGCCGTTTGTGCGATGAAACTTTAACAGCTTTCTATTTTTCACTGCAACAAGAGATCTGAAAAACCAGCAATAATTTACTCTTATAAGCAATCCCTTATATGCTTTTTTTTTAAAGGTTGTACAAAATAGAGCTCTTTAACCATGATCTCACTTTATAAGCTCTGCAAGTACTACTTTTGCAACGTCTACTACCCCATTTTACCCCCTGAAGGATTAATATTTGTAAAACCATGAAACAGGTATTTGTTAATTAAGTAAAAGGGTCAACCTCGCGAAGTTCCGAAACGAAGAGCCTATGCAATCTTTGAAAATACAAACTTTGAACCTCCGTTTTGAAAAATCCGTTAGCGCACGCGTACATCATAATAACTATATGTGTGTCAAATTTCAGAGCAATCCGTTCACTGGTTTGAGCTGTGTATTGATAGATCAGTCAGTAACGGTTACCTTTTATATGTATAGAAGATTATTCATTCAAGTTTATACTTACTAAACGCAATGAACTAAGGAAAAAACTAATTATTAAATATCTCTAACTAGCTCTTGTCGCAAATGCTTTAAGTAATACGAGAATTTTTTAAGGAACCTACCGTTCTGTTTTCTTTGGTCATAATAAATAATAAATTGATTTGATTGCTTCTGGCAATTACTTAATGTTAAACTAATTCACGATACATAAACACCTATCTAGAGAATTATTCAATATTTGTTTATCCCATAAACATCGTGTTTTAATCTGTACACAGAACAAAAAAGAGCGTTGTCGTACAATAAATAAAGCTTAATGTAAAGGTTTTGTTTTCTTGTCACGTTTTTTCGCCGTTTAAACGTCCCTGCAACAAATGGTTCGGAACATAACTACGATACAGACGTATATCTAATACGAGAAAAAGTATACATATATTAGTCACTATCAATATTTTGGTTTAACAAACTCAATTTTAAAACGGTCGGATTTACCACATCTTATCGCATTCATTCAATTTACTTCTTAATTTTTTAACACACTTTTATTAGCTTTACCTGTTTGTTTGTTTGTAACCAATTTTTGTAAGAGCGCTTTTTATATTATATTTTAACTACAATTTTATAATAAAACTTTTTACTCTGCTATATTAAATTTGTGATGAAATTAGAACAAACTTGACGTGAAAAAAACGTTTGAGACGCTTGAAACGCAGAGTAAAACATTTTGAGTTTTTGAAACGTACCAAGCCCACTTAATATTTATATTTAATTTTAAAAAGGCCGTTACTGATTAATCCATCAAAACACAGCTCAAACTACTGGACGGATTACGCTGAAATTAGGCACACATATAGCTATTATGAGATAGGCGTGCGCTAAGAAGGTATTTTCAAAATTCACTCCCAAAAGTGGTGAAACAGGGGTTCGAAGTTTTTATGGAGCTCCAAGATTGCATTGGCCTTTCGTTTCAAAACTTCGCGAGGTTAACCCTTTTATTAAATAAGCAAGTACCCGTTTTAGGGGTTTTTAATATCAGCCCTTTAGGAGGTAACAAAGTTTTAAATGCAATATGGCTATTTTTTTTAAGATTCGGGACATTGATTACGAAAATGACATTGGTTTTTAAGGACAATGGCAGATTTTTAGCTCTTGCAATACGACACATAAATAGATAAATTACACCTCGACACTGATTAAATGATTGTGTTCATAATACAAAGCTCATCTTCTAGCATAGCTGTCAGGATAATAATGATAATATTAAAGTTTATTTTCTCTTTACGAAAAATGGTTCTGACAATAATATTTGAATCCAATAAATTCAATTTCAACTACATTTTGAGAAAGACCGGTGCCTATGATAGGTATAAGGTACCTGTGTTACAGGTCACCAGGTTCCCACGCCACTTAGTTTAAAATTAAGCTAACACATTGGACAGCGATATACATGCTTGATAAGCTGAAAAATAAAAACTAATAATTTAATTAAAATTAAATCAAATTAACCACTAGGCTGTATATGAATTATGTAATGCTGTTCTATTACTACGTAGACCTATGTATTTTTAACTTTGATATTTCATGTTTTGTGGTAAACTTATTTGATTTTTTATTCAGTATGTACTATATACTTCATTCTTTTATAAAAACAGGAATCATATTATATAATAAAAATGACAAAATTTGAACAGTTAAAAAGGTGAAGTAATATTTGAAAATATTTCTGTATACCAATGTATGCCAATTGCAATTTCATGCCTCACAACTACATATAGGTTTACAATCATTCTTAGTCATTTTTAAGATATAAACATTAGAGCCTTAAAGATGTAAGCACCTCTAGAATAGTTCCATAGGCTAATTATAATATAATTATAATTGTATATTGATCAGGTGAGACGAATCAGTTAATACATTGTACAAAATCCTGTGTATGTCTATTGCCAAAAATGCTAAACTTTCTGTCTTCACTCGTATCTTTCAAAACAAAACTAAAAAATAACAAAAAGACGCTATTTAATCTTTATACCTGCAAAGGATTTTTATAATTCGTCAATGAAATGTTGCCCGGTCAAGTCAGAATTACTTTGTCACTTAATTTTAAATTTTATTTGGAATTATGGAATTATGGAATTTATTAATCTTGTCATTTTGATCAAAACTTGTTTGTTCCCCAACTAAAATTACTTGATTTAAAATATTCTTTCTCTTACTATTTTATAATTTATAATAATATTACTGTACAGACTAGATAATGACGTCTAATCTGTACAGCCAATATTATTTTTAATGAAATTGATTGTTTTTATCTGATTATAACAGTAATGACCTAATCTTTATATAAGATTATCGATTTCATGTTATTCACATTTTATGCATGGCAAGTTTAGAAAATAGGGAGATCATTTTGTTGATGTTCACCGAAATGATAGTAGACACAGACACACACACACATACACTCACACACCTATCCATAAACACACATACACACATGCACACACACACACACACGCACGCATGTATCCACGCATGTACAGACACACACGGACACCCACACACACACGAGTGTCTCATGTACTAATAAACTCTACAGGGGGCCGGCACTGTTACTCCTTATCACAGATTGCTTAGTAACCTATTTAGGAGTACAGTTCTCAACCTAAGTAACGGTTTACATTTTTAAAATTGTCTTTAGTAATAATGTATGCATGTGATGTCGTACTGTATTCCAGATGCGAGAGACGGCGACTAGATGGCGTTAGTGGAACGCGCACCGGACGCACCATTTGAAAAATTATTTAGTCGATTTAATTTTTATATAGATTATTTGACTCAAAACAATTGTATTCAAACTAGTAAAATATTGTGACGTTACCCCTCCCTAAGCGACCGCCTTTATAACGAGCTGCGCTGTTTAGACGGCACGCATTTCGAACGATTGCGTCCTACTGCACGGACCACTGTCTCTCTACAATCAGTACTGCACGATTATTGGATGTGGAACGTTATCTCTGATAATTAGTACTATCTTTATTGCAGGGGGTACGAGGACCACTATCCCTGACAGTCAGAACTGACCTATGTGACCGCCTTTATTGCCATAGTAAGATATTTAACTAATTCTACACCTTTGTTAATTTCCTAGGTTGGGGATATTCTGATTTAATCGAGTTATTAAAATAAATTCTGTATATTGCCATACCTAACTTTTACTTCTAATGTCTGAGCCTAACCCGACACATGTATGACCATATTTATTTATTTATGTCAATAAATGTTTAGTTATAGCCTTCACAACATTTTTTCAGAGGAACTTATTTACTCTTTGCCTACTCCTAAAAATATAATAACAATATACGAGTATAAACATTCAGGATGATTTACTTTATGAATGGTATAAATCTCATGACAAGCCATCACATGTTACTAGTGGTACAGGATCTGCCATTCTCCTTTCAACAAAGCAGACATGGAATTACATTAACAATCACTACTATTATATTAAATTTGTAGTATGTCCACGGCAATGGCCCACGTTCTTTCCAAATAAAAAAATTCCTCAAAGTAGGTTCATCCGTTTTCCTGTTCAAGCAATCAAATATATAAACAACAAACTTCTGCAGTATCTACATTCACGGAGCCAACACAAAGAGGAGAGGATGTACGCACATGTGTCTCATGACCAATAATATGAGAGGCATATGCTGTTCACTCAATCATCGCGCGAAATGCGATCAAATTGACAGTTTCACTTCGATAGATTATAATCTATCAAAATTAATACGTTAAATTGTAAGCAGTACTTTACTATTCATAATCTCTCGACAGTATAAAATTTCGCGAGATCTTTTACAATCTAGGGGTTTTGACAATCGTACTTGTTTGGTTCTGCCAAAGAGACTCTACCCTGCCTTATGGAAAGCATAATAAGCAGAATCTAAGAGTTGTAGTCACCATTCTCATTGTAAATGGCACAATGCAACATGGTGAGCCACACAATGCCGGCCTAGTGATGCTTCTGTATCATTGGGCATCCGATCCCGCACTCACCACGACAGCACGAAGGTGTGACGTATTTGGTTTGAAGATAAAGTATTTTCTTCACATAAAAATTCATAGATCACATCATTATTGTTTTCATCAGATCATTATACTGAACTAATGATTCAATATCGTAAATAAATCTTCTTATATGTAAATCTTTTTTAAAGAATAGTTTTATTCTTTGTAAAGATGTAAAGTTAGTGATCAATTAAAGCTTAAGAATTAGAATAACGAAATAAAGATTACAATCTCAATACGTAAATGGTATAAGTAGCAATAAAATGATGAAAGGCTAATAAAACTATACATATATATATATATATATATATATATATAATCAGGTGCACTCTAGAAAAGAAAAACTTAACCCCGACGTACCTCGGGTCACGCGCATCCGTGTCTGCTTTTGCTAAGTTGACAGATTGCTTATGGAGGACGGAGATCGGTCAGTCTGTTACACAAAGCCTTGGCCTGACCACTATACTGATAGCAATGAACTACAAAGGCTATTTTTATCGCGATAACTGGTAAACAAGCAGGCGAAGCTGCGGGAAAAAGCTAGTACTACAGAAATTTTAAATAACGATTGTATCATATCAATAAAAAATGTTAGCAAACAGACGAATACACAAATCAAATGGTATTTCATACAAATAAATTTAGTTAATAGGTATTACAAATGTATTTAAATGCACATTGCACACTATTTAGAAACATACATTTATTTACATACTTACAATCACCAAAATATATTGGGAGATTAATTAAAATTATATTTTAACACATATTAAATTATAATCTTTATTATTTTAGTAATATATTTTATAACATACCAGCTTTAGCCATACACGTTCGCTCGCGTAATGTTAATTTATCTATTCATACACAGTACTCGATTTTTAACGATAGTTACTCTACTTTTAGTATCCCTAATAATAAATGCTTATGAAAAGTTTAATAATAACGTTTTAATAGCGCATAAAAACGGATTGACCCATTTTGGTACTACATAATATTTTTTTGCTTTCTCCTGAACAAAACACAAAATGATTCGTTCACTTTTGTCTCAAAAACCATAAATATGATACCATGACCACTCAGCGCAGAGCAGGGGCGAGTACCTACTTACCTACCAGAAAGCTTTAATGCAAAATTGGATTTCGCGGTCCATTAATTTTCAATTTGCGTGATTGCAATTTTGGAGGTTTGCTTCTCCCAAAGACGTCTGGATTGGGGACAGAAAATAACAAAAAGGATTTAGGATGAGATTGGAATGAATACATTACAATGCTACATCCCGACTTATTTGTTTAAGACATGGTTTTATTTTATTTCAAAAATGTTTTCAAAAATACCCTTTGGAGCGTTTTGTTAATCCTCAAGCTCCTTTGAACCACCACTATCTTTAAAAATGATCATCATCGGTCATAAAAGTTTTCACTCTTTATTTGTATGTCACAACCGCTACAATTTTCTTTAATGTAGAAGATGGAAATTTTAAAAAATAACAGTGTTAACTAATTTAATATTAGGTATATCATATAACTATTTCCACAATTTAAGCTTCTTTTGTAATCTACAAAACATGTTCCTTTTAAATAATATTTTCCGACTATTTCGAGTATAAAAATAAAATGGCGAACTGTGAATTCATAATCGAATCATTCATAGGGTGTGGAATAATTTTCAGTTTTTATTGCTTAACAATACTTTCGCAAACTATAATATACCCATATGGTCAACTCGATAATCATACCGGTGATTTCCGACGGTAGGTGGCTCTTCGACGAGCACTTCCGACAGCTCACTCTTAAGCTGGTCGGCACTACCTCCGCCCTAGGGCGACTTTTGCCCAATCTAGGTGGAGCCAGTGTCGCAACGAGAAGCCTCTTTACGGGGATTGTCCTGTCTACGGCGCACCGGTGTGGGTGTCTGCTCTGACGGCCCAGAATTAGGTGTGCTTCTGGCGGCCTTAGAGGGTATTGGTGGTCAGAGTCATACGCGGACGGTGTCGACCGAGGCGATGTGCGCCTTGGCCGGTACACCCACGTGGAATTTGGAGGCGGAAGTGCTCGCTGAGGTTTATCGACGGGTGGCTGAATTCCAGGCGGAGAGTGGCATGCGCCCTCCGCCCGAAGAGGTACGTGAGTAGCGTGAAGCCGCCCGTCGAGCCACGATGATTGGTCGTCCCGGCTGGAGGATCCACATGCTGGATTCACTACCGTGTAGCATCTTCAGCCGGTCATCCTTGACTGGGCAGGGCGGCAGCACGAGACCCTTTCCTTCCGACTGACGCAGTGCTTTCCGCGTACGGTTGCTTTGGGAAGTACTTGCACTCGGTCGTCGCGAGGGATTTGAGTCCCGTATACCACCACTGGTGAGGATTCGGCGTGCCCCACTTGGGCGCTACAATGTCGGGCCCTCACCGCAGTCAACGGAGGAGATCTCTCGCTTCCTGCCGTCGTACGCTCCATAGCCGGTGGCGAGAGCAGTTTTACCGCGGTCCCGACCTTCTGCGAGAAGAGATAGTCATCTCGAAGAAGGAGGCGGCAGAGAAGGGCCGAGAGGACGACCTCCACCGAGGAGTCATGGGACGCGGTGGTGTCCTTCTGCGCAACTGTCATCTCGCAGAAGGAGGCTGCTAAAAGGGAGAGGGAGACCCTGACCTCTCTTTCTGCCAGCAGAAAGTGCACCTTGGGTCGGAGGAGGGCATACGCTGACCACTGACACTGACAACTGAGTCCAGGGGCGGTGGACTTGGGGATGTTCGTCGCTCCCCAACCAACCGGACCCGAGGTGGCGGCGCGTTGTGTTCCTGCGCCCCTCTTTGTAATCTCGAGGGGAGTCAAACACCTTTCTTCTATCGCTGACGAGATGTGGCCTGCAAGAGGGGGCCACCACCAGTCGGTGATTGCGGATGCTTTTAAAGTTCCCGTGATCCCTGGCGTAGGTGAGAGACGGATCACCAACACACGGTTTTAGTTAGTAAAAGTCTGACAGACCCCTTCTCCCTCTCCCCAAGGCGGACATCCATAAGGATTTCCCCCGTCGAAAAAAAAAAGAAAATATAAATGTTATTTTGCAGTCATTCAACAATGTGAAATTTTTGTATTGTAATTTAATTTATTTTCATTTTGAGATAGATTTTTTAATATATTTTCTTAAAGTAATATAGATTTAGATTTGCATTATTACAAACTAACAATAATATATAAATAAATAAGTGCATGCTATATTTTATTTTTGCATATATGAGTATTTTATTTGAAATTAATTGCATGGGTCGACTTATTATTTATTTGACATGAACATTGACGTTTTGAAAACCTCTCTTTATGTTTATATTTACCCTTGTACTCACTCTATTTAGATTTCATATTTCATAAAATTATTATTCTTATTAATTATTTTCCAGACAGTTCATAGTAATTAATAATACTAGCTGAATCTCACTTACCATTCTGTCTTATTACAAACGAAAATACTAACAAATAGATTAATTTACAGCACGTGTTTTATTTTAGATACATAATTTTCATTTTTGCTAACTCTAATGCTGGTCATCTGAGTAATAAAATGTTGTATATATATTATATAGTATGATGTTTTTTTTATAATTACATATATTACTTGTTTACCGATATTATTAATTTCAGAAATATCTCTGTCTGTCCTATTGATTTCAATGATATATGACATGGGTATAATTAGCCGGCTGCATGAGTTTACTTGCTACCGTGTACCGCAATAACATATCTACACGCGACTTACACGCGGGCAGAGCCACGGGAAAAAGCTACTATGCAATGGTGTGAATTCTACATTATTCAGACCCTACCTGCTAACATTGTATAAAGAAATTTCAGGTGAACTATACACAATATAAATCTAAAATATATCTTTAATGCGATGTGAGTGTAGATAACTTGATTACATAAAACGTTCCTCTTTGCGAACTGTCTATTTCGTAAATAATACGCCATGAACAAACATACACACATACATTTCTTCGACGTACCCTCTTAACTCGAGGCTCGACCCGAGAAAAGTGTCGTTTACCCTCACGTTATCTTCAACTTCGAATGTCCAAATTCGTTTCATTTCGTTACAAGTGAAATATAGTTAAATCGAAAGACTAGAACCGAGTAAATTGACATTTCCCACGTTTGATCGCGTCTACATCTTTCAAAGACGACTGTTAAAGGTGAATACAGACTTGTAGTTCTTTTGTTCGTTCTTTTCGAAAAACGAATCTAGTTTTCCACTAGTATGATTTCTTCCTTATTGTATACGCTGTATATATACTGATTTTCATGTTATCACAGAAGTAGTCCAATGATGTCCAATTAAACACGCTTTTTTAAATCTAAGTTAACAATAAAACAAGCCTGATTATCAATCCAGTGGATGGTATGAGGAAAACTTGACTAGTTAACTGTAAGAATTTACATGGATGTTGTAATATGTATGTAAGAAATATTCGGTAAATACAACTTCCACAGTTTGTTTCGTGACCGGCCAAGAAAGGAAAGCCTAACTATAATTGATAATTCTTACATAAACTCTAAAAAGAGATAAAAATATTAAAAAATAATTTTCTACAACTTTAAGATAACTGTGCAAGTCTGTTGTCTTCTTTAGATTTTTACGAAGTCCCTGCGTACTCGTTTTCTGCTAAATGTTATTAACTAGTATCCGAAATTCATTCGTAAGTTTTTTAGCCATTGTGAAGACCTACCAAAGCTGAAGCTTATAGTGTTCGTATTTTCATCAAAATACGAAAAAAGGATTTTCAACATTGTATATTTTGAATTGAAATTATTTTTCCGTTTTATATCTGCATCATTTGCTGTAACTGGTAAGTTAAAGGTAGCAATTTCAATCAATTTTACAATAAGTGAACATTATAAAGAACACAAAAGAATTATAAGAGTATTTAATAGGCTGCCGCTAGAAATAAGGAAGTAAGATAACAAATATTCAAAACTGGTCTAAATAATTACTAAAAATATATTCCAAAAATTTACGTAGTTGGGCCATTATAACAAATAAACGCCTCATTCACTGGAACATACAAACATACATAGGCTGGCAAAAATGTTAACGTACCTTCGGTTTCGCCGCAGTCGTGTAAAAAGTATTAAATAAATAAATTTACACGAAACTGTATCAATAATTTATTTGTTGTGACATATGTTCCTATAAATATTCCATATATATTGTGAGTGTACCTGTAATTTATATGCACGCCTATTACTGTGACTTATTCCCCCATATTACATTTATCAGGTGGGAATGTAAAATATTCTAGTTTATTTTATTATATATCACAAAACCACCACAATAACTTTCTTAAACTTAAAAATTCATTTTTAAAACTTGTTCAGCAATTTAGACAAGTATGGTCATAATCGTGCTAATATAGTCATTACACTTATATAATATAAATTGCTATAGAAAATTTTATTACACATATTACTTTTTTTTTTTCTAAATTTTCCATAAAATTTGCTTGAAATTTTACTTCAGGATTTCATAATTATAACGAAATCTAAACCAATTTAGACAATAGAGGATTTACATAATAGCTCAACATGCTTTCATTCTTTGTCACGATCTCTTGCCAGACACGCACACACAACAACCAGCAAATGAAACGCTGAGTGGATTTCTGTGTTGTCAACAAACATTGTTTAATTTAATGTTTGTATTCATAGTGATTGTCATCATCATCAGTCTATTGCAGTCTCGTGCAGGATATAGGCTTTCTCAATTGCAGCCCACTTAGTTTGATCCTCGGCTTCTCGCTCAGCTGTTTTCGTTTTTAAATGGGAATATGTGATATCGCGATGGTAAAAAGGATGAGTACATTGTAAAGTTCCTCAGTTGTTTTTTGTTTTTTTTTATTTTACTGCAATCGACACGAATGTAGACAATACAGCATGGTGTGGGCTACACCAGGGTAGCAGCAAAATTTTCAAAACTTTCCAAAAAATACTTTTTAATTCTCACATGGCGACACAATGAATGAGTATCACGGCGTCTAATGCTTAAATCGAACATGGTTATCATCGTTTATTATTCGAAAGGGATTCAAATAAGATACTTTTTATAATTCGTAAAGCCTTTGTAAGAATGTAACTTAACCCAAGAGCTCTCTACTCTAGTGTAAAACTTCTATCATAGAGAGATCGAAATTACTTTATAGTTAATTATGTAATTGAAAACTATTCCTCTATTATACTAATTTGCTCTGTAGTGCGTACTAGAAAATGCACAAAGGAATACCGACAGTCGATTTCTTAAATGCAAAATAAAATCGGAGTGCGTAGCTAATCCTTTGAAAACAATTCACATTCTTTAACATAATCTACAATTTGGAATTGAAATAATTTGTATGCAGGAATTTCAAATGAATCTGCTTTTCTTTAAGATTTCTAATTTAAATATTTTAGTTTTGTTGAACAATTTTTAAACAACTAAAATCAGGGTACTTAACAAAGTGTACGTTAAGTTCACTGATCGTTTTAGGACTCCGATATCGAACAAAAATAATATTTCTCGATGGTGAACACCACGGCGATTGATATTTCAACACAAAGGATCCAATATAAAGGATCCAATATATTCATTAACTACTTTCAGGAGTCTAAAGCTAAACGTAGACCTCTTTATTGAGGTATTGGCTTACTGTACCAACCTTGCTGTTAGGACTTTTCTTTTTTTATAAATATATATCGTACTTGTGTAGTATATTATCTTGGGAAGGAGGAAGATTAATGTACATATTGCATTTGTATACAGTTAATGCATTCGTTTAATCATTTTGAAATTGCATACCAATTTGATTTGTAACTAAAAATACTGGACCAACGCGAGTCCGACTCGCTTGCGAGGGCTCCGTACGTAAGATTATATATAGTATTAAATAAATAAAATCGAAATATATAAAACAAAATAGTATATTTATTAATCTACAAAAACTTTCCTAGATATCTCAGAAAATTTTAGTATACCTAATACTAAAATTTTCTGAGATAATTACAATTATTTCTTATTTTTGTTTCGCAGGCTTCGTCGTAAATAATAAATAAAGTAAATGCACCTTCGTAGCACCTTCGTAAGATGCCCCATTTGAACTTGATTACGAAAATAAAATATAAGCGCCCTATTTTTTAAGATATAAATATAAATGTATATATATTTTTGGTCTATAACGATGTTACGTGCGATGTTTCATAGTTCTAGGTCAACGGAAACTACCCTATGATTTTGATTCCCTTGGGAGTGTCGAAATATGTACGTCTTGCTGAATAAACGGCCGCATCTTTTTTACGTAAGCTTAGAGGTATGATTTTTTCACAACTACAGGAGACCGTAGACCTGAGTAAACGTTTGAATTTCAACTCGATGCTATCACGTGTTCTCGAAATAAAGGGTCTTGATAGACAGACGGACCACAAAGTGATCTTAGAAGGCTTTTGGTATTTTATCTTTTGAGGTACGGAACCCTAAAATAATAAAAGTATTTAAAAAACCTAAACCCCATTTGATCGTCATCTATCTCATTAGACGCGTAACATGTGTTTCGAGTCTGTTGGTGGTGGGGATATTGTTTTGTCCTTTATTGTATACACTTAACAGATAGGAGAAAAAAAGAGTTACAACACACGAATGTGACAATTGGCGGTCTTATCGCTTGATGGCAATTTCTTAAAGACAACCTTTACATGGATAATTTGGTGACATTAATTAGAGTAACAGTAGTAAGGTACACATATCTTAAGTTTACATGAGAATAATAACAAAAAAGACACTAAATTCAAAATATGTAACATTCATACACATCTACTCATACTACATATATAAACAAACACATACATAAACAGACTAAATATGTACAGTATAAACAAGGTATTATAACGACATAATAATCCCTCACTAACTTTTTAAATAAAATAATTAAATATGTTCTGACATATCTTTTAGCTCACAACGCCATTTAGTCCCAAACTAAGCAGAGCTTGTACTATGGGTACTAGACAACTGATATTAATACTTATATACTTTTTTTGTAAACATAAATATTATACATCGAAAACACCCAAACTCCGGAACAAATATTTGCAGATCATACTAACATTTGGTCCGACTCAGGAATCGAACCCGAGGCAAGGTTTTAACGTGACGGATCCTTTCAGGTATATCGTTTCAGAGTCTTATTGACTGCACAGTAAAGGACTTATCTGTAAACCGGGTGGAATGTTTTGGCATTGCAAGTTTCAAATACTCTGATGATCTCAGGTCTCTACAATTAGTGTTATGTAAGAACTGAAAGCGCTCTTTAAGATAAGATGGAATTTGGGGATGAAACAGTATACTGTGTAAAAGATAAAGAACATGAAGATTCCGGCGAAAGCATATTGGTAGCCACTTGAGTTTAGAATGAAAACCTGCTATATATATTAGATTTTTATTTGCTTATTCCAAATATAAATCTAGTGCAGAGATTTTGGAGGCGCTCGAGTTTGTTTAGTTGGCCTTTGGTGAGATCGAGATAGCTGACATCACCATAGTCAAGGATCAGAAGATGAGATTGCGCGAGCGCAATTTCAGTATTGTGAGAAGAAAGTTTTATAGCCTTCGCAGAAATCACGCTGCCGCTAATAATGTGCGGCTAAGCTCCCTAATCTGGGGCCTCAGGACAAGTGCCGATCCGTTTATATCCCCAATTTTTTGACTTTATCACTGTATGGGTCAATCGAGCCTCTGCAAACAATGTTTGGTATATGTAGGAAGTTTTTTCTACAGTGGAGACCAGGACTACCTACAGTTTTGGTTGGATTCACACTTAGTCCATGCCTCTTATTCCAGTCACATATTCTCATTAAATCGTTTTTATAATATATACTGCTTCTGTTATAATATCTGGAGTAGCTTGTGAATAAATTTGTAGATGATCTGCATAAAAAGATGGTAGGAAAAAAATAATTTTGTGATTTGTGTAGATTTGTGATCGAGTTAATAAAAACTGAGATAAGTAAGCGTGACACACCGCTCTGAGGTACGGCCGCAGATATAGTGCACCAGGATGAGGAAACATTTTCTATAAAAGCACACTTCTGGCAACCATACAGGTAACTGCAAAACCAGTCAATTGCTGATGGAGATATGTTAAGTGAGCACAGCATACCTAATAACACACCAAAACGAACAGTATTAAAGATGATGCTGAAATCTAGCAAAACAAAAACCGTTAGGCTTCCTCTCTCTATGCCCGACCTAAAATCTGCTGTAATATGGACTAGGGCTGTGGTAGTATTATGGCCTGGGCAAAACCTGACTGAAGAGGATCAAGTAGAAATTTTCGGAAAAAAATGAGCTTAGCTGTCTATGAGTGAGACGCTTGAGGTCTTTGGAGAGAAAAGGGGAGGATAGAAATGGGACGGTAATCTGAAAAGAAACAGATTACGTTTCTTTGGAAAGGGAATAACTTGAGTCAATTTCCTTTCAGATGGAAAGGTACTGTCGGATATTGAATAATTAAATATATGGCGGATCACGGGCTGAATTTCATCTAGGACGGGAAAAATCATATTATGGCCGATGCAATCGCTTCAGAAGAGCATTAGAAGCTATTGACACTATGTTATTCCTCATTGTCATTTATTCTGCTTTTACGCATTTAAATCGAGTTTTTACGCATTGTCATTTATTCTGCTCTTAACAGATAATTTTCTCCTAAAACAGTTTATTTAATGTGTAGAACTATCACATACCAAAAAACAGCCACCTTACAAAAAAACATTATTTAGTACAATATGTATTCACATCAGAGTACATGTAATAAGTTAAAAAACATAATGAAACTGACACATAGAATCCAAAGTTAGAGAATTAAAGAAAAGTTATAGAGCCTCACTTGAAGTTAGTTTTTTAAATGAAATACTGAATCCAGTATCATCTACCCGATAATTCCATTTGCAAACAGATAGGTCATTGAGAAAATTATGCAAAATCACCCAACTCTGTTTCAAATCGCCATTAATACCCGTGAGAAAATGATGACTCGCACAACTGACCGAGGGCTCCTCCCGTCGACGCTTACTTTCCTTACTTTTTACATTTATTCGTAGAATTGTTCATAGAAAAATATTTTATGAGCAAAACATTTTATGGGTTTATATTTTATAACTATTCATCCCAGAATAACCATATTCCACAGCCATACAACACATTATAGCCAGGCTTGGCCGGAGTATTACCTTTTTCTAAATGTTACACTAAGTTACCTTTACGTCGTTACCTAACTAATGTTATGTATTTAAAATAATGTACTGTACATCACATAATGCGTATCATTCAACTAATTAGGGCTTTGTAATACTTACAGTGCACGTGTCTAATAGACAAGTTAATGCTTTGCACCGAAGTAGGCACCCACAGCCCCTAGATATTCATAATTAAATTCTAGTTAGGAAGCAAGGACGCCAGTGGCGCAGAGGAGCTTTTCAGAAATGGAATTTAACAATTCACATAAAGTTCCAACTAGAGACGGAGAAACTATAACTTGGCATAATAGCATATGCATAATGGGTTAGACTTGAGACTATAACAGTTAGTGTTGTGGTTCGATTGTTTCATAGTTTCTCAACGCAAGACTCTGCTGAATTTATACACCTGGTTTAGATACTTATTTGTCATAATACTTTTAGTAAAGTTCAAAACATACAACTTTCTCTGAAATGTGGTTCTAATCCAATCCCTAGCATAAAAAGTTGGTACAAATTTAATACAAAAATTATACGTTGCTTATTACAATATTTAGTATAAACTCAGTTTTTTGCATATAATGTATTGCAGACTAAAGCTCAAGCATTGCAGTGCATAAGACTCAAATTAATATATCATCATATTGTATCCGTACGCTCACATAAGCACTGTCTACGCCAAAATATGAAATTCAAATTCAAGTGATGCATCTCAAGTCGTTACAAACTCGTTTCGTTATAGCCTTTGGTACAGTTGATATATTTATTTTGATAAATTGTATCGCTATTCGCCATAGTAACATAACATTGAGAAAATATTACATCAATACAACTATTTGAATATCAAGAAAAACATGATAAGATATTATTTGTCAATACGTATGTTTTCAATCAGTAAACAAATTGAAATAAGGTTGTTTAGATTAGGCGTTATCTGGCTTACACAAATAATATGAAAAAGTGAGTTAGCAAAAATAAACTTCAAAAGAGAAAACCACATGAGTCTTAAACTTCCAAAGAAATAGATTCTTTGAGATAAAAGTACTATAAATCTTTCCCTTTTCTTTGGGTTGAAAACAGATTATACTAATAGTAAATGGAACTTCACAGAAAACTACACTGATAAACAGATATCTTTCAAATGTTTGAATACCGGCCACCATACTTAACCACGTGAAATGTTTCGGGAATTTTTATCATAATTCCGCGTCAAATGTCGAATATAATTTTCCTTGTAGGCGTGCACAGGTCCATTTTCATTTTGAAATGTCGACCTGAATGGTATTTAGTCAGAATATTTGAATATTTTAATATCGAGGCTCGCAACATAATAAAAATAAAGATTTATTCAGTGGTTAGCAACTATTATGATTAGATTCGATTCATTGACAAATCTATATGCATTACATTGAGAAATAAAATGTAATCCATTGTGAAACAATAAATGAATTTTGCAAGTTAGTTTTGTTTATAGTTTCACACAAAGGTACAGAATCGTATCCACCTTTAGAATAAATTAAGTTTGTGTTTGTTTGCCATGTTAACTGTACCGTGTGAGTTTGTGGGATGAAAACAATTCGAACCCCGCCAAGGCTCGACCACTTTTATAGTGACCTCCGTACGTGGACCGAATCCAAACCGCAGGGCATTAAAGCTGCAATAGGCATACTGCGCCAGCACCCGCGGCATTACATGCTAAATTTACAAACTCGACAATAAAGTGACGTTAAGTGTTCCTGCACGACATGACAGTATTATTTCTGGGATTGGTTAATACTTAAAGCATACAGTCATATATTTTAAGACTATAAATTAAATGCAAATAAAACATTGTTAAATGATTCCAGGTATAATTGGAACATTTTAGTGAACTGAGTAATTTAATTTTGACAGTAAAGGAAAGCTTTCATGAAGATTTAATAACTTAGAGGGTAGGGTTATTTCAGTGACCTTGTTTTCTCTAATAACTTTGGGTGAACTTTCAATTTCTTAAAATTCTCAACTCGTGAGCAATTAAATTCATATTAGATTTAAAATTAATGCGTGAGGTTAATAACATAATCTGATATGCGTGTTTCTTCAAGTCACTTAATTAGATAATTATTATTGAGGTAAGTGTTTTAAAGTATAATTTGACACTTCTCTTATTAATACTTATGCGAAAATATTTTATATAAAATAAAAATATTAACAAAAGAAAGTATTAGCAAACGAAGTAATACATTTATTAAGAAATAAATACCTCTCATGCAGTGATGCAGAAATAAAAAGATTTTTAATAAAAAAAAAATTCTCACTGCATAAAGGCAATATAATATATTTTCAGACATTTTAACACACAACGCCATCTTGTCCCAAACTAAGCAGAGCTTGTACCATGGGTACTGAACAACTGATATAAACACTTAAATATTTTTTCTGTAAATACATATATAATATATAGAAAACACCCAAACTCCAAAATCATACAAACATTTGGTCCGACTCAGAAATCGAACCCGAGACCTTTAGCACAGCAGTCGCATTCGCCACCACTGCGCCGCAAAGGTATGTATATAATAACTACATATCCAAGCAAATACAGGCCAGATGAGACTAGCTTAAATAAAATAACACCATGAAAAACATCTGCTTCGGGGTATGATAAAATTTGTACCGTATGTATACATTAAAATATGTTTTTTTTTCAAATAACTCTACCATTGGTACGTACTAAAGTTTTGTTTTGAACAGCCGTCGTTTGACATAGTTTTATCAGGTGCGTGTGTACATAAATATTTAAGCGCGCAGTCTCTCGGGCTTATTCAGTATTGAAAGCCAAAGTTGCCGCGTCTACTTTGTCATTTTTACATATTTATTAGACAGGGATCTCTTTATCAATATTAGATGTTGATAAAGTACACAAATACGTAAAAACGGCATCTAAATATAGACATCTTTATGTATTTTTCTTTCCAAATCAAGCTGAGCCAAGTGCCGCCGTAATACGTAATACATATATAATACGTAGTCATTTATTGATTTTATCAACCATCTCTTGGTTGAATAAACTAAATTCAGAGTTATTATTGATGATGAGTTGCAGGCAACAGAAACAAGATATCTATAATATAATATTATAAAGAGATAAAGTTTCTAACTTAGTATGGTTGTGAGGGTTATCAAACAACAGTTTTTTTTAGAATAGAATAGTATATTTTATACTATTCTATTCTAAAAAAACTGAAAAAATGTGCGTGCATACTAAGTACACATTTTAGAAGTGAAACTTCCTAGTTCTCTCCCACCACTCGCTCCATGGCACTTTGCGTGATACGACAATCGCTCTATCTCACTTTTTCTCTCGATCTTTCTCACTTGCTTGCTCCCTACTCTCATTCCATCGCTAGTTGCTTCATGCTACCTTCGCCTTGTCTTACTCTCTCTCTCAATCGGTCTCGATCGCTCTCTCTCTCTTTTTCGACACTTCCGTTGCATACTTGCGTGACGTTACATTTGTAAAAAAATTACCCTCATGCGCCTAAAGAAGTTATACTTCAAATATAATAATATTAAACAATGATAAATATTTCGAGTATTATAACACACAACGCCATCTAGTCCCAAACTAAGCAGAACTTGTACTATGTTTACTAAACAACTGATATTAATACATGTATACTTTTTTTTCGTTAATACATACATATTATACATAGAAAATACCTAAACTCCGAAACCAATATTTGCAGATCATACAAGTATTTGGTCCAACTCAAGAATCGAACCCAAGACCTCTAGCACAACAGCCGCATACGCTACCACTGCGCCAGCGAGGCAGTCAAAATAAAAGATTATTAATTTCAATATGACAACCATTTCACTATTATACACAATAACTATTAAACTGAAAGCAATATGTCGAATCGTCAGATAATGCTTAGAAGTCACATGGATTACCAGGTACTAGTTTTCAGCTTAAACCTTGGTTAGCTTTGGTTTAGCCCACTGTCCGCAAAAAAGAGCTATTGAGAAAGGATAATTGGTTAGATTTGCTTTTAGTTTTCCCTTTCTTTACAATATTATTATACTGCGTTTGCGTTCCTTAGTAAGCTGTATACTCGTAGGTAGGATGAAAAGGTGACACATATTAATCTCAATCCATTACTAAACAGAATAAAACAACATTGTAGAATCTTCTTACCTTAATAATGAAAGTACTTAACGTATTATTTTTTCCTTTTTTTTTGTACTTTCGCATTAGGAATATACATTCCTGCGTCGCGGGTTTCTTTACGAACATACATTTAACGGACACAAAGTACACCCAGACTTAGAACAACAATTTATGGATCACACAAAGTGTTGTCCCATGTAGGATTTGAACCCACAACACTTGGCGCAGTAGGAACTGGAGTGGCGATCACTGAAACCACTAGGCCAACCGTGTAGTCAGTTATTATACTTTACTAAACTATTAGACAAAATAATTTTGCAAAGTTTTTAACAAACCTAGTAAAATTGTATATAAAAGTTATTACCAAACGTTTTTTTCTAAAATTGATAAAAAGTCAACCAAATAAAATAAATTATTTACAATTGGGTCACCCTTTTCATTAAGAGGTTTGAGAAACAGATGTTGGCCAATTCTCAGACTTACCCAATATGCACACAACATTTCATAAAAATCGTTTCAGCCTTTTCGAAGGAACTTGGTAACAAACACCGTGACACTTTAAGGGAGAAAGGGATAGCCCCGGCCACTGCAAACACTAGTGCTTCGCGTGACCTCACCTATAAGTACATGTGATCTCTGTGTGCATTTTCGAGCCATTGAACAAATGCTGACAGAAGTAACACGACCGTGGCTTTTGGATGTAATTGACTGTATTTTGTTTTTGGTGGACTCGTTGCGCGATATTATTTCAGAGACTATTTTTATTGGATAAACGTATGTAATTATTTATGTTACAACCAGCCGTTTTGCTTTTAAAAGAGATGGAGCCCTACTTTTCCAAAAAAATACGCTTTAAAGTTTTTTTACCAAAAAATCGTTTTAGTAATCTCTCAATATTTTTAATGACTTATATTATTATACCCTACGTTAGGAGGAAAAAAATATATTTTTACAGTATTAGTACAGTAGAAGAGAGGTGCCTCAAAAAAATATTTTATTTTAGTTCTTTGTCAACGTAGTAAATATACATATTCATGCGAAGTTTCATCATTCTAGCACTATCCGTTTGGAAGTTAAGGAAGTAAGTTGAACGAACGGACATAGCGAAACTTTAACGGTTCAGAGACGTGAGCTGCGGAACCCTAAAAATAACGTTTAACCGCAGCTCTACACGACCACATGTTTGTCTGTTCATCATTCATCGCGACAGAAAGTGGCCTTTGGATAAATTTCATAGGGCATCCTATGAAATTTATCCAAATCTGTTTAGCGGTTTAGCCTTGAAAGAGCAACAGATAGACAAAGTTACTTTCGAATTACTACGATTAGTATGTATTTGTTTAATTTTGAATACATTTTTGCCAGTACATATTTTAAACATTAACGCGTTTTGTAAAACTATCGTCACAAATCAACATCCACCACCACGTATATGACAATTATTAATTAAACGTCATACCGAATTACACTATATAAAACTTGGATAATATAAACCTAATTAACTTTAAGTTACGACAATTTTAAAAGAAATGTTTAAAATAATTTGAAATAGCCAATTTCTCTTTTAAACTCACCTTTTACAGTAATTGTATTGAAGTAAACCTCCTCGACGAAGAATACTAGGACTAGGCAATAAACATGCAATCGAATAAACGAGCTTAAGTTTTCAATAATCTATATTTTATTTGAGTTTTCAACAATTTTCTCATAAGTTTAACTGTAAAATAAATTTATTTCTAGGCTCACACAAATTGGTAAAAGGATACCTAATTTCAAGTAAATATATGTTCATTTTTACTAAAGTTGGATAGCTTAAAAGTGGCGGCATAGTGCTGAATATTATTGTTTTATGCTATTCTGTCTTTTTAAAAAGGTCTTCTGGTGGTTCACCTAACCCATTAATTCTAGACACAGGCCCGTAGTCTGTTATACTACATACTTATGTACAATTGGCATCTTTATTGCCTCGTATTTAGTTGACTGTGATGTCTAGGTTCACACAGAGGGACTTAAAGCATATGACAATCCTCTACAATGACCGCAATGAGGACCCAAGGCTGCAACGACCAATCGTTAAAACATCTTAGGAGAATCCTTTAACATAGTCCGAGCAGGAATAATTAGAGTACTTGCTCTTTAATAATATATATACAAAGACCTGGGTATTTAAATTAATAAGGCATTTGTCAGTTCAAGGCTAAAGCATACAGTGAGATTAGTGAGGAGTTAAATAAAAATATACTCAAAGTAACTGCTCAAATAAAAAAGTTAAATATTTTTTGTTCGGAGTCTATCAAATGTAACTCTCATGATTAGTTTTTATAGTCCCGTGGAAGTTTATAAAACATTTAATTACAATATGAGTCATAGGCAGATAATAGTAGGATTTAATAATTTATATACAAAGACCTGGGCAATCAAATTAATAATGTATTTGTCATTCCAAGACTAAGTCATACAGTGAGATTAGTGAGGAGTTAAATAAAAATATACTTAAAAGTAGTAATTTCAAATAAAAAAGCTAAATATTTTGTGTTCGGAGTCTACCATTTGTAACTCCCGGGATTAGATTTCTGGTGACTTTCATATACAGTGGCAGCATAAACATTTGACAACCCAGGGCAATGGCCCGCCAGGCACGATCACCTCGCCTGGTTGGAGGATACACCTTTTGTGTTGAAGGGGCATGTGACCCCTTCCTCCACAGTTTTTATTTCCATGAAAGTTTTCTAAGCGTTTATTTACAATATGACTCATGGGCAGACTTTTAATGAGTGCATTGTCTTAATATATTTTATATCAGAACGTTATAGAACTTAGGTTAAACGTAGACATATTTATTTAGTAGTATACAGATTTAATGAGGATTATTAATATAGTGCTGCTCTGCTATTATTCATAGGGTCGACGATGACTCGATGAAGAAAATATAGACCAGCAAAGTATACGGATAGAAGATAAATGCAAAATAGGATAAACAGTCACGTTACAAACATCGTAAAAATATAATGTTCTTCCTACACAAATAACATAAATACAATTTAGAATAATAAGACTGACGGGCGAAGTAATGGGGTCCCATCAATAACAGACATCCCAATTACTTGTAAAGATTTTACCGAGAAATGTACGAATATAACATCTACTAAAGTCTTACCTTTTCAATTTGAAAAAGTATATTATACAGTAATACTTGTAGATTTATTTCTCTTTTTGCCGGAGTTGTTTTAACAACTCCCTTATTAGGATGTGTATTCCTAATACACATCCTGTGTTGCAGGGGAATTTACAAACACATGAAACGGAAAAATAGACACCCAAACTCAGAATAATGATTTCTGAATCACACGGGTGGTGCTAGCTTGTGGTATTTCACCCCACAATACTTGGTACAATAGCAAACGGTGTGATAACCGCTTAAACCACTTGGCCAACCGTGCAATCAAGTTTGTGTAATATCATTCATTCAGTTTATTCAAGGTTTAGCAATATTTGTTACAGATATAACAAATACTTATATAAGAGTTTACTAGAATAATTGTCTTATATTGAACTATACAACCAACTACATGCAAAGTGTTTTATGAATAATAGGTTCTTTATCATTAATGATGGTCATCTATATAATTAATTTTGAAAACATAAAATTGAATCATAACAAAAATTAAGCTTTGCAATTGTCATTATGTGGCTCGTCACATCTCAGTTTATCCACTATTACTAAATCTGGAAATAACTAACTTCCATTATTAACTTATTAACCATTTCCACCTTTCTCTTACCTGAGGCTGATAATGCTAAGGCGTTGTTACTATTAATAAACATCACAGTAGTTATATGTCTATACTAAACGTTCAGATAAGACGTAACCTAGACGATAATGAATAATTTTAAAGATTCAAGTTGTTAATTAAAAATGTTAACAAATATAAATGTGACAAGTAAAGAAACTTACTATACAGAGTTCGTAACTTAGAGACTAGATGTAACTTCTTAATTTCGGTATGTTAAAAAACCTGTCTTGAGTTAATATTTAGATTAGATTACGTATAAAATCATTTATATGATTGAGTAAAAATTTATGATGTGAGAGTAGATGGATACGCAACTAACCAAACAGTCTGGCGTAACATCGAAACTTACCTGTGAGCGATGACGACAAAACCACCAAGATTGTACTATATATACAATTATACAACTCAATGAGCTACATTTTGAGTTCCGGCTCAATATAAATTCTTAAATAAGACTAAGTGTCAATTGACGGTATCTATACAAAGAAAAAAGTTTCATTACCTTCCGCGCTAGTCGAGACTGTGTTACGGCAAGGTAAGATTCTCGTTTCGCAAAAAATTAAACATGTAGTATAGGCAAGAAAAAAAGACAAATAATAGAATACATTTTAGAGTAAGATATAAAATGGTATTATTATATAATATTACCATTATTTATTATTATACTGTCCTCTGTTATGTTCTTGCTTGTAAATATGGACAACTATAAGGCAAAGACTCACTGCAGATTACACCAGTGATTTAATACCAGCTTGGGCTCATAAATAAAGATCATTAATAGAATTGGAATGATATTAATAACGTAAGTTATAGTTAATGAGCTGAATGGTCAACTGTGATATAATGTAGCCAACGAGATGGAAAATGAATCGCCTCGTCTGTATCACATTATTTTCAAGATCTGAAAATTAATTACGCAGAGCGAGGAATTTATTTTTGATTCGCTGGAACGGCAATGATCAAGGCTTTGTTTATTGTTTTACCTATCAAAGGAATCGAAGAAAGCAGTGTTATAATTTGTATTTACACTCGATTCAATTGTTAAAAGCTTAGAACTTCTATAAATACCTTAATTAGTTGTTCTGTAGCTTTCCTTTTATGTATTTTGGTGTACATTTCTTCCAAATTAAGGTCTTGTTTTAAATCAGTTAAACACTGAAGAATAAAACACCTAAATGGTGACACAATGAATAAGGTTTTATTTTTATATTTTACATTTTACACACACAATTTTATTTTATTTTATAATTTACACTTACTACATATTTCATCTCACTACTATATTATAGATCATAACACAGTAAAAAAATACCTTGATTCTCAGACTCACGCCATCAAAAAGACAAATAATTTAACGAGCCGCCTTCATAGGCTAGATCGCCTACACATTCCTAAATATTTTATGAAATAAAAATATTTGAAATCAGGAGCTGTCACATTGAGCACCGACAGGCACGTTACTGTAAAACTTAGGCACAACGAATTTTTATGAGTGTCGCCTCCAGACGACACACGAGGGACCCAGTGGCTTTTGAAACGACTGGCAGTCAAAGAGAAATGGAGATTTCGCAGTTACAAATGTGGAAGCAGTAGGTAGAGGCTGTATTTCTTCACGGATTACTTTCTCGGAAGCACACTTGTAACGCGCGTGCCGGAATTTTTATTACTCGCGGTTCCCAGAGGTACAGTTCCACGACATAGATACACTCCAATCATTATGTTTTTTCCCGACTATAGTGTGTTCATACTATTTTTAAAAATTGTTGTATAGTTAAATCACTTGCTTTACATATAGTTTTGCCAAGTCGAAGTGAATGGAATTATAAATGCAACAAAATGTTATAAAACTATTAGGTTAACTTCATTTCACATTGTTCCAGTATCCCTAACCATTTCATTAGGCACATAATTAATTCTGAGATAGAATGCGATGATAATAATCAATTTACCTGTAATCTATCAATTGATTGTAGCCATATCTAGCGCTTTATCATTTATTTCTGTATTAATCAGTTCCATTTTAGTAACGAAGGAGATTATGGCATTTCGTACACTATTTACAGTTGCTTACTTTATTAGAAAGCTTCAAGTTATTAGCTTGTGTCAAAGTGGTACTGAAAATGATTATTACAAAGACTAAGACTATGATAAACAGCTTAGAAAGACTAGTAATAGTCCATAGCACACCACTAAAATACGTAGATAAATATACGTGGGTAAGTATTCTTCTTCTAAGTATTATACACTTATAATACACAGATATTAGCGTTACGTGTATGTGTATATGTGTATATATAGTGGTAATCACATGGATATAATTAAAATCTTAAGCATTGTTAAAATATATATTATTAACATGAAATAAACAAAAAAAAACCAACCCGCACTCGACCAGTATGGGGACTTATGGCCTTAACCCTCTCCTGAGAGGAGACCCAAGCCCAGCAGTGGGACATTATGGATTATTACTTTATTAGAAATCGCAAAGTATGCTAAATGCAATTCACATAAAAGAATAAATATTTTTTACAATTAAATACTATATATATCTTTAATTAGTAATAAAGTATTAAATGGTGCTTATCTAAATATTTCAGAAAGAGTTTCTTGCTTAACGATGATTCAATGGATACTTACATTTTTAATATGCAGGCGTATTTATTGAGAAGCCTTATTATATAGTAAAAGACAATGAAAAATCCAACTTTAAATAAAGTTCCCTCCTACTTTCCTTCGGTAAAATAGTTACATGGCCGTCAACGATGACGTACGCCTTTCAAAAGTTGCTCAATAATACCTGGAACACCACGATAGGATATTCTAATAAACGAAATTGCCCCAAGCTCTATAGCACCTAAATCTTATCACACTAAATTTCATAACAAGTTGGTGCAGGGCCCTTGTTAAGTCGTTACTTCCAACGCCTCAGCCCGCTTTTATTAAGGCTTGATGAAAACTTTACATCATCATATTTTCTGGATCGTTCACTTAAATTAGAGGTAATTTATATCCCAATGTACACAGGCGGCGCCCGTTTGAGCTTTATTAAACAAATAAAGTAATGAATTGGTGAGCTTTCATAAACAAGCGTGCAGAAATTTGAAACTTTATTATTTACGAACGTCACTGTTAGAACATGACATAATGCTCAAATAAATTAAGGGTTCGGTTAATGGTTCCGTAAGGTTTGTTCGGCTTATTTACTGTGACTAGAATTTTGACAGTTGATTATTTAGCTAACAGTATCGTCCTGCTATATTTCGCCACAGCGGTTCTCAGTTTTGCCATTACCCTTACGTCAAAATTTTGATTTAGAATTGACAATCTAATAAAAAGTTTGAACAACAGCTTAAAATAGAACACAGATATATCGTGAGTAACAAATGTTGACCGTTTCTACAGTTGATTGTTTATGACAATAACCTCAGGTCGAGATGAACATCAGTCCAATAAGTAATCTGTGATAGTGTTTCCGGCTATCACAATGACAGTTTGGCTGTGTACCAAAATATGAACAAAAATTTTAATATAATCTCCGTGTTCAGAGTAGCGTGAAATTAAAAATATAAATATTGTGAGACATCGCAGCTGCTATTAATCCGAAGCGAGATTACCTCAAGTATAACGGTGATCATATACGATGTTCTTACATTATTGTTATCGAGGTTACCAAGATGTACAAAATGTCGGGTTATTTAGAACAACTGACAACCCATTAATTTTCATGTGACAAGTATTTGCTTCAGAGTATGTAGAACATGGGCGTTAATATGAGTATGTTTGGTATACTACATGTGTTATTGTATTATTAGAATTAATTAAACACTTTATAGTGCGATAGTGAGACTTATTGTTTGTGACTATATATATAAATATACATATAACATAACACAAAAATTCAAAACTAACTTTGCCTGTCAGTCTGTATTGCTTTTCAGTTCAAAATATCTTAAAATATACTCAAGAAAATTATATAATAAATTATATAATTATATATAATTTTCATCAAACTAAACGAGAATAATCGGTGGCCTGATTCAGAATTATCGTCTTTTTGTCAAGACAAAAAGACGATAATTACAAGTAATTAGAGGCGTAAGAGTGAAAACATGGCTATACATGGGGCTATACAGTACGAGGATCGTTAATCAACCGCCGGTATGTAGGAATTTGGTGTGATAGCCCGCATTTAGTTTGATTACATTAGCCATATTACCTCATTAAATCCTATATCAAAAGGAAGATTAGGATGGAAAACTAATACTTAAAATAATTATTCAGGGATAGTCACTTCGAAACAAAACAGAACTATGATTTAAGAAAATATTTTAGAAACAGAATCAATATTTCTGTGAAAATTAAAAATAATACTTTGCAGTATGTACTAATCTATTTGTATATATTACCTTCTTCTTACATCTGAATAATATCAAAAACGTAAATAGATAGATAGATAGTCTGTCACACAGGGTCGAGTCTATGGACTCCAGCTCTCACTAGGGAATTTTAAAAAACTGTTATGTTAGTACCTAGATCTCTAGAAAGTTTTATCATTATTATTATTATAGAATGAAATTTGAACTTTTCCCTTTTGTTATTATTGTCGTGTTGATTGCAACACGGTTTTAGCCCAGTGCTCGACGAAGCGAATGGCGATTTTTCTTCCTTGGTAGTGGTAGTGTAGTTAAGATTTATCGAGACTCTATGCTGCCCAACACCTCTCTTCTTAGAAGAGGACTATGTCTGGCTGTGAACTACTAAAGAGTATTTTAATCCATCAAGCTATTTAGGCTACACAGCGTGTAAAAAAAGTATACCTAAATAAAACCGTTTAGTTAAAAACCATGTCACATAAGTTTCTAATTTACTTCTGAACTCGGGTAAAAAGGACTTGTACCTGAGTACATATATTGAGGTTCAAAATTAACACATACGTATTCTAATATTTTTTGATATTCAATACGAAAATCATACTTAAGGATGGATGTCCTGTTGCTACATCAGTAACTATAATAAGAAAGTGTTTATTTGCAATATTGTTTGTATTGTATGTTATGTATGACACGATTCTGTTTAAAATCACAATCATTTTTCATTTTTATTGAATGATCAGCTGCTCTTTTTCGTTTAAGAACCTAAAAAATCTTTGCGGACTTTATCTAGTAAGAGGACTAATGGCTTCATTAAATGTAATGGCGTAATGTAATGGCTTTAATTTGAAACGATGTTTATGAAATTTCATTCTAAAGTTAATACATTGATATTAAGAAGGTTATCTGGTGAAGGTCACGAGAAGTATTTATGTGAAGAAGCACAGCACCGGTGTTGTGGAAAGCCTAGAAAGGAAAGAAAGGAGGTCTATATCTTGCAATGGAAATTTTCGACTGCAACGATAACGATGATGATTAATGCATTGGTAATATATCCAATACGTTTGTGTACGTACGTTTTGCCATTACTACTTTCATTTGTTTAAATTAATTTCAATGAATTACAAAACCATTTTACTATTATAATTTTATTACAATCCCTCAGAATCAATATAAAAATTGGAATCAAATTGCTTTTATCTCAAACTGACCTTTTCAGGAACTTTCGAAACATTACGTTTATAATCATTATTGCGGAGTTCCAAAATGTGATTTCTATGGAGAAGAACCGAGAAGAAACTTCAAAAGTTACTCTTTAAAAAAACAGATTTTCGATTTTCGTGTAAATTATTATTATTTATGTTTGCAATAACAACTTAAAATAGCAAAATTAGTACCTACAAAAATGAATAAATAAATCTATTGATCTATGTTCAAAACGAAAAGAAATAAAAACAATTATTTAAAATTAATAAAACTTAACTTTACATATAAATATAATCTGCGTCCTATTCAAATCCCTAACAAGAATGTCAGGACATGTCAGAGTTTCTAGGAATAGAGGTTATGGGGAAGCTAGCATTGGACAGCGGAGAAGACACAACATCCACGTGCGCTTATTAACCACTAATTTTAAAATAAGTTTTATTAATAAACATAGATTTTATGTTCTTTTTTAAACTGATAAAACAAAGTAGTATGTATTATTATATATTTAGCAATTTATTGTATAAACGAATGGAATTCCCTAGAAATGATTCTGTGTGTGATTGAGTTTATCTAAATCTTGAAACTGCACCCTGTTTACTTTTTGATGTTAATTATTCAAAAATTGGCTTGTTAATTAAAGCATTAGTAGCAGTTTACCATATGCGTCATAACACATTAACACGGAGTGCGCTTTGTGGCTAATAAATGACATAATATATCACTACGTATTAAACGCTCTGTTCTAGCGACACTGCAGGTGAGATTAGGTCGGTGTGCGATGTACAATCCTGCCTCTTGATTTATACTGTGCACTGTGCAATGCTGGGAGCATTGCACAGTGCAGTACAGTATGTGCCTTGCTTTATTATGTATCACTACACACAATACACGTGCGTCTTATCTATATTCTAGTTTTAGACGGTATTCGCGAAATTTGGATTATGTGATCACCAGATTGCTTACCATGGTAAAATTTAGGTCTTATTATGTTAAGCTTATTTTGTTATATACTATTGCTTATGATAAAATATAAAGCACAAATTTCTTTAATAATGTTTATTTGGCCGTGAACATTTAACAACACCTTGGACGCACGAAGTATTGCACCGGACCAGAGACAAAACAAGAACAGAATATAGAGTAGGGCATAGAGTACAACAATCTCGACTGTAATATGCAAAAAATGCACTCATTTTTTTCTTTCTTTTTCTAAAAAGACAACTCCCGATTTAGGAATATACATTGCTGTGTCACGGGGATTTCTACAAACCTACATGAATCGGACACAAAGTACACCCAGACTTAGGACAACAATTTATGGATCACACAAAGTATTGTCCCATGTAGGATTTGAACCCACAACACTTGGCGCAATAGGAAGCGGTGTGGCGACCCCTGAAACCACTAGGCCAACCGTGTAGTCACATTTAAGTACTGCAGTTTTCAAACACAGAAAAGTTGAGTTGTCCTCTCTACCTGCCTCTATCGTTGAAATGTAGTGCTTTAGTTTTAGTATATTTGTATGTAAAATATCATCATTCTTATAAATATGTTTTTTTTCTAAATATATTCAGCATCTATCCAGCAGGCTGTTCTTTTACTCATGTCTAAGTCAATCCATCATATGGCGTCTACTAGCGCGAGTGAAGTCGAAACGGACGCATAGATACGCACCTTAATAGGTAGTGTGCTTGATATACATATTAGGAGCTCTGTGGTATGCCTTGGGAGAAACCTACGTCAAGCAGTAACTACAGCGGGCTGATGATGATAATAATGAGGATGGGACATGGAACAAAAAATATGTATAAGTTGAAGATTAAAAGACATTTTAAATACAATCTGTATCGAAGATTAGTTGAAACTTTTAAACATCCTTAAAAACGATCTACTGAAACTAGCTGCTTACTAATAATTGCAATTTTTATAAAAATTGCAATTATTAGTAAGAAGCAAGTGAAAAACTCTTAAACTGAAGGCATATAATAAAACAGAAAGTATTTAACAGTTACACATTAACGCAACTTTCTGTTAGGATTTTTCACTATAAATAATTCACATATTTCTCAAGTTGTTGTAATTTTTAATATTGCTTCTTGAAAATACCTCAGTCAAGAGCGAAAGAGCTCCAAGTTTGGAAGAAGTCTCCGCGAGATTCACAATATCTTTACAAAACTTTGCGTCGTTTTGCAAGATTTCCGCGGTTAAATTACCCTCGCTTTTACATCCACTTCTGTAACGTTCTTTTAAAGGTCTTGGTAGGTGGCAAAGGATGCTGTACAATACGTTTCTCCGGCATTATATCAGTGCGCATTTCATATTCTCACGTATCCTTTATAGCCTTGGATACATTTCATTTACACGCTTCGTAAAAAACTCAAGAGTAGAACTAAAGTATATTATTAGAACTAAAAGTATTTCTTTAAAGTTCTAGTGTAGGTATATTATAAAAGTAATGAAAATGTGTCGACATTACCTTATTAAAAAGCTCAGGTTAAAATTATACTGAAAAAAAGCCAGATGAGTATCGGTTAACATGGCGGACGTAGAAATTCTTTGGCTGTTATTGAAATAACTGAAAAATAAAATTAACTCTAAGTGCCTTTCAGCTACAAAATTCTACCTAATTCACCATTAACTTTCATTTACATTTTTCTATCTCTTTTCCTTGATTAAATGTTAATACCATATTTTATCCGGACAAAAATTTACACCATAGTCAATGGTTTATAGTTTCATTTTTCTTTAGTTAGGTTTACCACACATATATTGATGATGACGAGGATTTTGACCACGGCGATGCGGTTTGTCTTAACGGAGACCAGTCAACTATGCAGGAGATATTATTGAACACATATCTAACACTATTATTAATAATGTGTGTAAGTCCAGAAATAATTGTATTTGTCACAGAATCATTTTTCAATCGATCAATATTGAACTCGACACTCAGAGGCCGAATTCAGTACACTATATACTATCTGAAATGTTTTGTACAATCAAATATAATTACTTATGAATTACATACACACAATCTATATTATTTATTTTAATATTTTAAACTTTTTAAACTTCTGTATAAAACGGTACTGTGTAAATAATGCTATGACGAAATCGGGGCAGTTTATGAACATGTGCAAACAAAAGAACCGAAAGTGCCTGTACCCTAGTCGGTTGACCCTTCTCAAGAGCAGAAAAGGACAGAATCTCGTTATTAGCACTGTTGACTCATGGCCTTCTGTAAAAGGGAAGGATATGTTATCTGCCCATATGACCTTTTATTTATGTTCCGCAGTAGTCATAAAAATTATTAGTTACCGAATCTTTGGTTTCTTATTAAAGCCCTTAGTATAGATAGATATGACAAACACTTATAAAGTTAATAGTAATGTGGATGAATGGGTGTGATGTCCCTCCTACACAAAGGGAGGATCCTCCGACCAGGCGAGGTAGTCTTGCCTGGCGGGCCGCTGCCCAACGGTTAATGTTGGGATGTATATATGCCAATAGGCGCCAGAACATCTATTGCACGATTCAGGATAGGTAATTTCTTCGTTTCCTTCGTTACTCCATAGTTCGACGTATCTTCAGTAGATGGCACTGCAATGTTTTTCTGTATTGAATTGTCTGTGAAAATCGCAACAGTATAGTTTAGTAACTTTTAAAATTTGTGTAGGATTTATTTGTCTAGACTTTTGCTCGAACATTTAAGTATCATGCCTTTGATTCTCTTTTTGACCCAATATTTGTAAACTGTAGAAGATACGATAGAAGAAGTACATAGTTATGACTACTTCAAAATGATGACCAAAATTTATTAAATTTACTTTAAAAAAATATTTGTCAGCCTTGGTGCCGCAGTGGTAGCGCATGCGGCTGTTGTGCTTGAGATTTCGGCTTTGATTCCAGGGTCCGATATATATATATATATATATATATATATATATATATATATAGATCCTGAGTCAATTTATATATTGCCAAAATCAATCTCTTACAGGCAACCTTAGCTATTCTATATTCTTTCTGCAGGTGATTTGAATGTTATACTTTTCCTAGTTTTCAGTTTCTTCGCAAAAACAACGGAGATTAGCCCTCCCAATGGGATATTAATGCTTCAAAACGTGTGTTTTTATACAACTACCGTAAAGGGAAAAGGAAGAGTAATGATTTTGCCAGTCTATGTATCTGTGTTAATGTGTCCATTAAAGCGTCAAAACTATTGAAACGATTTAAATACATTACATTTCTGACATTGTAAATAGTCTCTTCTAATTTTGTAATAAAGTGTAAAAATAAAAAGTGGTCCATCTATCTGCCTACAAACATCATGATCTAAATAACACAGACAATGCTCAGATAATATTTTACAAAACATAACAAAGAATAATTAACTTATATTATTATAATAGTTTGGTAACTATCGTTTTGATTCGTTACGGTGACATTTATTACGCTCTATTGACCGCTAAGAATTTCTAACTAAGTTGGCTTCTCATTAATTGAACCGATACTCCATAACTTACTATATTTAATCGATTGATCTGGAATTATTGGATTGTTATTATATTCACCCTATGTAAAATTATAATATTTTATATAAACAGCAACTTATCTCTATTTATTATATATCCTGTACTATATATTGTCATATTAGATCATAATAATAATTATGACTTCACACATTTCACACACGGCTGTCTGATTCTAAACTAGGCCAACATATACAGAAATATATATTTCTGAATACATGTCTATTTTAGATAAATTACTCCCAACTATTCATATCAAAATCAATCAACAACTGTTGTCCTACTGCTGGGCTCGGCTCTCTGCTCAGGAAAAGGTTAATGCCATACGTCCCACGCTGACTAAGTGCGGGTTGGGGACTGGGCAAGACAACGTTGTGGCCAATCTTACTGTTGGATATTTTTAAGCAGCTCAAAAGCCTCCCAACGGTTGGCTTGACTACACGGTTGGCTTAGTGGTTTCAGTGTTCGCCACACCGCTTCTTACTGAGCCAAGTGTTGTGGGTTCAAATCCTACATGGGACAACACTTTGTGTGAACCATAAATTGTTGTTCTAAGTCTGGGTGTACTTTGTGTCCGTTTCATGTATGTTTGTAAAGATCCCTGCGACACAGGAATTTATATTCCTAATGCGGGAGTTATAAAAAAACTAAGCTTCACGACTGTCATCCTATGACAACTACCGGGACCGATTGCTTAACCTGCAAATCAAACAGACGCTCATGGTAACATGCCACCAGCGGTCACCCATCCAGGTATTGTATAGACGCGCATAATTTCCTATAAACTGCAGCAAATTGGATATTTTTTTACGTTTTCGCTATTTTAAGATTGGTATGAAATAAAATTATAAAACAAAAATCTGGATGTGTTAATTTTTTTTAGTCCATATCTGTACCACCCTTGGGAAGCTGAGGCGGGCATAAATAATAAAAATAAGTATTTCGGAAATTAATAAAATAAGTACGTAAAAAATTAGTCGCACGAAGTTTGCCAGGTCAGCTACTTATATAAACAAAAAAAAAGAAAAATATATGTACGCCCGTAGCTACCGACCGACTGCACCAAATTCTTTTTTTTGTCTTGTCGATTTGATTCGGACACACCGCCCAGCCTTAAACCCCGGTAGGGTGAAGGCCCGAGGAGGTTTCCACACTTAAAAAAAAGGCTTACGAACTGATAACCAGATTTGATCTCTAAATAGAGATCAAATCTGGTTATCAGTTCGTAAGCCTATGCATATGCATTTAAAAGAATATGCTAAATAGAATATTCTTTTAAAAAAGTCTCAAGCACGCAATTGCAAAAGATTTTCGGAAACCTACTTCTTATAGTGGTGAGACACCGTAGGTGAAGCTTAGACAAGGCAGACAGCATCTAGAGACCGATCATCGCTTTCTATTAAGCCAGCTTCGAATTTCTCTACTGTAAGGTAGTATATACTGAGATAATAAAAGGGGTTATACTCATTGAAATGTATTTTAACGAGTCATATTTAACTGTAAGTTTGTTGATACCACTGCCTTTGCCAGTAGAAAATTGCTTCAGATGCTTACCGCCCACACAGCACACTAATCAAGCTACGAGGATTCTACGCGTGTAGCCCCGTAGACAGGTGCTACGTGTTCTACGACTTTCAGATAATGAGTTTGCTACGGGGTGTGGATTGTAAATACCTACACTTATTTGTGAAGCTCACGTGTTAAATATTTTGTTTGAATGTACTATTAAGGTGAAGTTAGATTTAAATCCGGATTAAACTAGAATTTCTTAAGCTAAAGACAGTTTGGTTTTAACTTTATATTAATCCTGAGCATTGAGTTACATATTAATCCCCATATAGATAAATTTTGGATTGAAATATTGAATTGAAATCGTTTGAACTATCAAAAATAAAAGTTTAAACTAAACTTCACTTTTACCAATAGGTGAAAAAATTTGGTAGCTATGTTTCGTGAAAATATATAATAAAACAATTGTCTGTAGACAAAATTCATGCTTTCAATATTGTACAGTTTTTGCAACAGTAATACTGTTTATCTCCTTACGAAATCCTAGATGCAAGAAGCAAAGCACTGTAACGAAATCGTACACTTTTACGTCACATTTTAATGTGAATACTTGCTCTGTAATCATTCTCGCACTTGTTAATTAGTACTCAGTTCGGAGGGAGAGAATTTATGTTTATATAACAACGAAACGGTCGGAATAGCAAGATGAGAAACAAGAACAGTGTCTGTAATTAACATAGTAATTATAGGCGTCTAATTGCCTTACTGTTCATGCCTTGAGTATCAAACGGGCGTGACAGGACTGAAGAGTGGTGGGGCTTCGACTCCCTCGTATAATAGCTATGACATTTAATTAAGGAGATACTGTAGCATCAATGCGTTGACGGCCCTACACGAAACGTGACTGCGCTTAACTCCTAAATATTAATTAATATTTACGACAGGCGATAAATATAACATCATGACGTAATCCAGGGACACCGGCTGCTTTACAAATAAACTTTCAATGGATCTAAAAATTAGAAGCTTTTGTTTAATAAATTAGGCCTGGCGATAAATTTTCTTTACCATGTTTAATATTCGTCTATATATTGAGTTTAACATCATTAAGTAGAATTAATCAATAATATTTAAACAATTCAGGAAGATCGTTTAATGTTATCGCTCATAAACAATGACTGTCGTCTGATTTAATTGAATAATAAAGTTGGATCAATTAATATACAAACTTGTACTTAAAATCTTAGTCTAATGCCTTCTGTCTTATTCTTCTACCTCTGAAGCCCTCTTCAGCTTAAAGGCTTTTTTAACTCTTTTTATCTTTAATTTTTAATTGTACACCAACATTAGTACCTACATTTTGATAATCCAAAGACAATAAGTCTAAGACCTCAAAGCTTAAGTCTAATTAATAATATTGTATGATAATGACGATATATACTTTTAATTTTATAACGTTTTTGACAAATCACAATTAGTTGATACGTTAAGATTTTTTAGAAATAATAGATCAATATTCATCATCAGCCTATCGCAGTCCACTGCTGGACATAGGCCTCTCCAATTTAACGCCACTTAGTTCGATCTATGGCTTCTCGCATCCAGCTCCTGCCAGCCGTCTTGCGCAAATCATCGCTCCACCTGGCTTGTGGACGTCCTACACTACGTTTGCCGAGACGCGGTCTCCACTCAAGAACTCGTTTACTCCAACGGTTATCGGTTCTTCGGCAAATGTGGCCAGCCCAGTGCCACTTCAGCTTGCTAATCCTGTGGGCTACGTCGATGACCCTGGTTCTTTGTCGGATCACCTCGTTTCTAATGCGATCCCTTAGAGAAACGCCGAGCATATACCTCTCCATTGCACGCTGAGCGACTTTGAACTTATGGACCAGTCTAACCAAAAGTGTCCACGTTTCGGCTCCGTATGTCACTATGGGTAGGATGCACGCATTAAAGACTTTCGTCCTTATGCACTGTGGGATCGACGATGAGAAGACCTGACAAAGTTTCCCAAACGCTGCCCAACCTAGCTAGATTCTTCTGTTCACCTCGTCCTCATAGTCGTTTCTACCTAACTGCAAAGCCTGCCCGAGGTATACATATTTTTGAACAACTTCGAGAACGGCACCGTGTACCGCCACCGGTTCCGGTAGTACATGTTTATTGAACATGACCTTGGTCTTGTCGAAGTTCATCCGTAGGCGGATGCGCACAGACGAGTCAGCCAGGTCGTTCAGCATCTGTTGTAGGTCCTGCAGCGTTCCTGCCATGATGACGATGTCATCTGCAAATCGCAAGTGAGAGATGTATTCGCCATTGATGTTGATACCGCGCCTTTTCCAGTGCAGCGTCTTAAACAAGTCCTCCATCGCATTTGTGAATAATTTCGGTGATATAACGTCCCCTTGTCGCACTCCTCGATGCAATGGTATGGGTCTTGTATGCTGATCCTGTACTTGGACGGACATAGTAGCGGCTTTGTAGAGACATCTCAACACTTGGATGTACCGCCAATCTACTTGGCAACGCTGCAGGGACTCCAGAACAGACCAGATCTCGATCGAGTCAAAAGCCTTTTCATAGTCCACAAATGCTAGACACAGGGGCTGATTATACTCTTCGGTCTTCTGTATTATCTGCCGCACTGTGTGGATGTGGTCTATAGTGCCATATCCGCTCCAAAACCCAGCCTGCTCCGGTGGCTGGTATTCGTCGAGTCTTCGTGCAAGACGGTTCGTAATGACTCTTGAAAACAGCTTATAGACGTGGCTCAGGAGGGAAATGGGCCGATAGTTCTTCAACATGGTGTTATTTCCCTTTTTGAAGAACAGGACGACCACACTCCTACTCCACGCCTCTGGAGTCCTCCCTTCGAACAGGACAGCGTTGAAAAGCTTTTGGAGCGCCTTTAATACGGGTTTACCTCCTTTTCCATTTTTCAGCTGTCCAAAAGCCATCTCGATTTCGTCAATGCTGACTTCTGGCAGATCTTCTGTGAAGTGGCGTGTTAATGTGGCTCGAGGGTCCTCATTTTCGGGATCAGGTCGAGATGCATGCGAAGCGTACAAATCGCCATAGAAGCTTTCTACTTCTGAAAGGACGGCCAACTTGTAAGCAACGACTTCTCCGCTTGCTGTGGTCAGCTTCTTACAAGAGATTTCACAAACACTTTTGACCCCCAATTCTGCTCGATTGCTCTTTCAATCGAAAGAGTGTTGGAGCATCGGAGGTCGTGTTGTACACGCTTACTGATTTCTCGGCTTAGAGTCCGCTTTGCCGATGAAGTGACTGGCGGGTTCTCACGTCTTTCCTTCATTAACCCTAGTGTCTTCTCTGAAAGTTTCGACTGCGTGCCTGTACGCTGCATTTGACAAAATCTCGTACCTTCACTCCTGAGGATTCGAACCACATTTTCAAGGTTCTGGTTTACGTCTCTTGTGGTTTCCATGGCAACAAATCGGTTTTCCAGATTTGACTGGAATTTTTCAGATCCCATCTCGACTTGGAGCAGAGTTG
>PKRV01000055.1:2512567-2557041 GCA_003709505.1 Hyphantria cunea
ATATATATATATATATATATATATATACACGCAATTCCATTAAACCTAATATCTTCATTTAAGATTATTTCTCCATATCCTCTCTATCATTCCGATTATTTCTGAATATTATTTTTATTTTTCCAGTGGAATAATACTTTAGGAGGGAATATTTTACTCTCATGAGATACATTTTTTAAATCGTTTCGACAGCTGGTTCATCCGAACGCATAAATGCCATGCCAATGCATGCGAGTTAAAAGATAACATTAAAAAAATATATATATATATTTTAACGTTCCACCTTTTATTCATTTTACTTATAATTTTAGTAAAATAAACATATTGTATGAGCGTATTTGATGCCCAGAGTTTATACAAAGTTGCGAATACTAATTTTCCCATCTCTAATCCCCAACAGGTTCGATTCATTCCAATACACTTTTTTACAACAAAACTTAAGTAATAAAATGTAAATGTTTAATGGTGATAAAGAGAATATATTTAAAATTAGTATAATATATAATGTCGGAGAGACATAGTAACTATATGTTCTTAGGCCGCGGTTTCAAAGTCAGCTGGCGTGGAGCTGTAGGGTTGACAGCGTGGTGAGCAGCGCGACAATGTAGGCTCCCAGCCACTGCTTTTGAAGCCAATTCCATACATATCTATACATAAGAGCGCACCGCTCCTGCCTCCGTCTCGCTCTCGCTGACCGAGGAAACTGCATTTAGGTCTATTCCCTATTCTCATACTGTTTTTGCAATCATGTGGCAAATCCTATCTTCTTCCGACTTTTGGCCTACTCGGAAGAAGATAGGATTTGCGTAACACATAACAAGTTCACAATAACAGATCACTAACATGACCAAAGAAACCTTAAAAACGTTAAGAAAACAAATATTATGCGTTGGTAACAGGGGACATTTATTTTGAGTCTAAAACAGACAAATAAATTCGTGCAGGGTCTGTGATGAAACAAACCACTTTACAAAACTATTAATTTCAGGACAGCTATTATACTATTCAACAACAACAGCGATTCAAGTTATTATACTTTGTGTTTGCTGCCTACTATTAACAAGTTTTTTATATTATGTTTTAAGGTCTATGTTATACGTCGGAATGAGAGTGTCCGCGTATAATAAAATTATTACAAAAGGTATCGTTTTTGAATCACGGAACCATTTGATTGTATCACATGTAAAATCGAATGGTTCCGTGAGTCAAGAACGATACCTTTAGAAAGTGGCGTGATCGGAGATAGGGATCAGTTTCTCCTCAGATCGAAGTCCACACCTCTCAATTCTGAGATCGGTCACTCCTGTCACAACTAAGAGTCATAATAGTTTTCTATTATTTAATTTATGACTTTTAATCTATTTATGTCATTTGCCTATATCGCTCTTTGTGTTAAAAGGATAGTCACGCTTCGGCATGCATGGGCCGGCTCGATCGGAGTGATACCACAGCCTCACACAAAACCGGTGTAAAACAGTGCCTGCGCTGTGTATCACCGCGTGAGTGAGGATACTTGAGGCCCATAATCCAACCCCTCCCATCATCTCCCACTTCATTACCCGACCGGCATCGTACTTGTGACGCCTCCGCCTTTCGACGCCGATTACCGCCGTTGATAGGCGGCGGTAATTATTTATTTTTACAAAACTAACTTTCTTAAAAACTTAACTAAAAGCCAAACTAACACTGTAGCTAAACATCAACAAAATTAGAACTGTGTGCACATCTACTATTCTATATATATATATTCTATCTATATACTATTCATCTTATTTATTTGTGGACAAGAACAATAAAAACAGTAACAGAATGGTTAATGATTAATTAATTACAATAATGTTCATTACCTCAATAAGTGCTAGTAAGTAATTGTCTAAAAAGTTTCAAAGTCCTAAAATCTTTTTGAAATTTTACTTATACAAAAAAGTCTGGTATTGCTCAATTAAAATCATCATCATCANCCCCTCAATTAAAATAAAAAAACTGTTATTTTTTTATCCAGTAAATAGATTATTACTCCATAAAAAACACAAAACTACGCCAATAGGCGTACACACGTAAGGATTCGTTTGTAGCGAATGCAATTGCCGCTAGACAAATGATTGACAAACATGGTGATGTTATTATTGCATGGGGGCACTATTTTTGACGTCTTTAATCTAAACTAAGAGTTATGTTAGTACAGTATTGTCGTGACAAATGCGTTTGTTATCACATGCATACTAATATTGTCAAGCTGAAGAGTTTGTTTATTTGTTTGATTGTAATCTCAGAAAATACTGGTCTAATTTGAATAATTCATTCTGTTGATTCTTTTCATAATGCCAGTCTGCAACTTTATTTTATATTGTAGTATCATTAAGTACCGATATCTTAAATTATATGTAGTAATATATGTTTACGACAAATATTACTTTTGTTTTAATCCCCACTGGAAATATTTAGCCAAGCAGCTTACACAACACTGGATTATAATACTGGTTCTTTGTTTTGAAATATCGTAGCTAATGTCTCTACTATAATAATAAAATACAAATACATATACAAAAAACATATGAAAACATCGACAATAAATATCATCAACTCGGTGAAAAGAGTCTATTCAATAGTTTCTTTACGGTAACCGATCATCGTACAAGGTACATGAAAAGTGTATTTGGTGCAGAGGCGAGCAAGCATTGTCACCGCGCGCACGTACAAAGTCATCGGTTCGTTCGCCAGCACCGGCCAGATGTATAGGAAACCTAACAGGATGTCTCGCAAATAGAATGTGGCTTGCATACCAAATAGAATAACATTGCACCACTGAAATGAAAAGCAAAATTATCTCTAGTTGAGAATGTGTTTTGCAAAGTTTAGCCTAGGCTTATACCGCGCTCATTTCACCGTCTTCATCAAAAGGATTCATTTGGTGAATTGAAAACTACTGTGAGATAATGAAAACTATTTTAGATAGCTATAGAGCTTAATGGTCCTCAGGGTTTTCTTTTGCAAATGATAATAAACTTCTTTTCTACTTCTATTCCTTGGCTTTTATACTTTATCTAATTTTAAAACACACATAATTTAAGACGAGCATTTGTTGTAGAAAATTTCATTAATTTCAATAAGAAGATAATATATAAGTCGCTCAGCGTGCTATGAAGAGGGCTATGCTCGGTGTTTCTCTAAGGGATCGTATCAGAAACGAGGTGATCCGACAAAGTACCAGGGTCATCCACGGAGCCCACAGGATTAGCAAGCTGAAGTGGGAGTGGGCTGGCCACATTTGCCGAAGAACCGATAAACGTTTGGGTAAACGAGTTCTTGAGTGGAGACCGCGTCTCGGCAAACGTAGTGTAGGACGTGCACAGGCCAGATGGAGCGATTATTTGCGCAAGACGGCTGGCAGAGGAGCTTGATGCGAGAAGCCATGTATCGATCTAAGTGGCGTGAAAGTGGAGAGGCCCTTGTCCAGCAGTGGCCTGCAATAGGCTTATGTTGATGATGATGATGATAATATATAAAATATATATACCTTAGAATAAGTTTTAAGCCTAAATGAGAAAATGGCTGAATGGTTGGAAAAACACGCTCACAATTAAATAATAGGTTACTTAATGAATTAGCTATTCCTCATGAAACCACGTGCGAAAGTCAATAGTGGCTTTTGTATTAAAAAGAGAGTTGTAAGCGTGGTTAATTGAGCAATAGCTCAACATACTCGCATATTTTCTAATTATCAAAGTACGCTCGTACGTACATACAGGAAAGACTTATGTATAAGTTATACACTTTTAATAGTAAAAAGAAATCTATGGTATTAAATCTTTGCTCCATATACAGAGTTATATTCGAGGAAAAACACAAAGTATAACAGTTTTATGTTATAGTGTGCGTCAGATTAGTTACACTACATATCCATAGTAATATTATACATTCGAAAGTAATTCTGTCTGTCTGTCATTCGCTCAATGTTATAGTTTCAAGGCTAAAATGCTACACCGATTTCAACTTTCATGTCAAATCAAATTGAAATACTTTGATTTGGATATTATTCGTTAAGAACATAGGCTGATCTTTATCGCGATAACCGTGGTTACACACAGATGAAGCCGTAAGCAAAAGCTAGTTGATATATTAAAAGCGAATAATACCGCTGTACAAGAAAAACGATGTGTTTTTCTTGTACCTCTAAAACCTCGAGTTTAAAAACTAAAAAAATTAAGCTGTCACGGGACGTCTAGGTAATGTCGAGCATATCAAAAATAATATCGAGATTACTTTGTAAAATTATATGAGTCTTATAAAAAACAAAAGAAATATTACATGTTACATATGTATGCTACTACCCCGTTAAACCCGTTGGAGAGTCACGCTTCTGCATGCATGGGCCGGTTCGACCGGAGTGATAACACGGCCTCACAGGAAACCGGTGTGAAACAGCGCTGTGTTTCACCGAGTGACTGAGGATACCGGAGGCCCACAATCCAACCCTTCCCCTCATCCCCCTCTCCATCCCCCAAGGCCGGCAACGCACTTGTGGCGCCTCTGGTATTACGGGACGGATGGGCGGCGGTAATCGCTTACCATCAGGCGATACGTCGTTTGCCCCATATTCCATGACAAAAAAAAATGACATGGCGACGCATACCGTGACGAAGCGTCTTCAACTAGATGTTTGATATCAAGAACCGAATATATTATACATAGTTATTTCCTATGGCTTTGAAATAATTTACAAATTATCCTATCTATAGATTCAGCTACCTGTCCTAGTGGTCTAATCTGGTCAACCTGGCCTGGTAGCAGATTCATTACAAAGTAATATTTTTTTAATATCATGGGCCTAAATATTATTACTAATGTCATACATGTATAAATTACTAACGCCACTCACGATTTTTGTTCCAAAGTAGTTTATACTAATACTATAAATTCAAAGCTAACTCTGTATACGTTCTCTGTACTCTCTAATGTTACGTTTTTACGACTAAACCGCTGCACCGATAGCAATGTAATTTTTCATGGAGATACCTTTATTCTTGAGCCAGGATAAACGCTACTCTTTACCGCGATGGCAAAAGCTAGTAGTAATTATATATTTACTTGCGTAAGAGTATGAGGTTTTTCTTTGAAAAAATGTGGCCGTTTTTAGTTAAGTATAACGTATACATTTTAAGACAATTCTCATGTACTTGAAAAGGTCAGAGTAATAGAGGTCAACTTTTTAGGATTACCACTAGGTATATACTAAAGTGTAAGCATAAAAGGCAAGCGCGGTTCCTCAACGAGGTGTGGAATGTCCCTAGACGGTCATTTCGACCCAGCATCCGAAAATTGTCACCTCGCTGCCGTCTTCATTTGCAACAAATATAGGGCCGGAGGCTGAGCAATAAATTTCTGAATTTACTTTGCCCCGTTTTCTCAGACGTGCTATTTTTCAGGCTCTTTGTTACATTACAAAAAAAAGACACTCGACATCAATTCTTTTTGCCAGGGTTGAGTTTGCAGGGCAACTTCTGTAATGATAGAATTTAAATTTATTTACATGTTAAGTGTCACGCAGTAAAACTCCTCTATTTTCGGAATTATTTGTGTGGTGAGGAATTAAATATACGGAATGTCACCACTCTTATTTGTCCCATGAGTGTTATGAGAGGCGTCTATCGGAGTAAGTAGCAAACAGAAGGGAACTAAAAACAGGCTCTACACCGACCCGTTGACCAGCACCGTGGTGTAGTAGGCCTTGCGAAAGAGAGAGCTATGTTCAGCAGTAGCCTGTTCAAAATTGATAAAGCGATTAATTAATCTATTTAAAATTTTAAATTGCCGTAATCGAAATATAGAAAGACAAAATGAATAATGATCATTAAAAGATACAACTGATTTTTATGTGTTTAATTCATTCAATTAATTTTTATTTATAAGCTACTCCAGAGCTATAAATTAAGTCACATTGCGTTACTGAAGTGCTGAAAGTAATGTGTACTATCTGTACTATTTCTTATAGAGTACTCAAAATCAAAAAATCAAAAAAAAAAGTACTGGTTTGTAATAATAATAATAAATATTTTCAGACATACTAACACACAACGCCATCTAGTCCCAAACTAAGCAAAGCTTGTACTATGGGTACTAGAGAACTAATATTAATACTTATATACTTTTTTTGTAAATACATACATTTTATACATAGAAACACCCAAACTCCGAAAAAAATATTTGCAGATAATATAAACATTTGGTCCGACTCAGGAATCGAACCCGAGCCCTCTAGCACAGCAGTCGCATTCGCTACCACTGTGCCACAGAGGCACTCAAAACCAAATAAAAAATCCTGTACATTTCTATATTTGTTATAAGATCAGTCTTATTTTACGGCAAAAATTTTAATTTTATGAATAATAGTAATTTTCTGACATGTGTCACACAACGCTATCTATTCTTAAACTAAGCAGAGCTTCTGTTAATAGTAGTTGCACAAACTCTGCTTAGTTATGGTAGTAATAATAGTGATATAAATACATAGGTACTTTTTAAAGGGTTGATTTGATATTACTTAACTTATAATTTACACCAAATTTTCGATTTTACTAAATATTCCAAGAAGTTTAATAATTAAAGAGTCAAAGATACTACAATATGAATGAGCATATCGTGCAATACATGGTAAAAAAATAATAAGGGAATCGCGAACTTCCTACTTGTATGAAATTGGAAAAAAATAATCAACTTGATGCGAAAGTACTCGTATAAGTCAGCAAATGGATTGACGCGTGACAAGCGCCTAAAGTGCTTTCTTAAAATATCATACAGTATATTTTATTTCTTCGCCATCACTCCTATGTTGAATAATGCTCCATCTTTAAGAAATCCATTAACATACTCATACTATTTAAGCCTATGACAAGACCAAAATTTTATTCGCAAATGATATTTACAGTGAAATAGGTTCTTATTTACTGCTTGCGAGTACTTAAATAATGGGTGGACCGGTGAAAGGACTTTTATCAAACCAAGGGTCGGTACTAAATCGAAGTGTCAGCGACAGAGCCCTTGTACTTGACAATAAAGGGGAATATACAGTCTCTTTGTTTTGTTCTGGAAAGGCTAATATCACAGAAAAGTTTAAACACCGACTAAAAAAAGACTACATTTAAAATTACTTGTTCGAATCATAAAAATACAAAGCCACTTCTACGCAAATTATTTGTTGACGTTGGGTTCATCTGGGTAAAGACGCTTTTATTTTTGTAGCGGTATATTTTGTATATACCGATTTAAAACATCACTTAACCTTGCATTTTAAGCCTCATATGTTCAAGCGAGCAGACGTTTCGTACACAAAAAGGGGCTACTTTCAGGACAGAAGCTATTCGGATTTTTCTAAGCACAAAAAGAGTGATTTTATCAAAAATCGATACTCAAAATGGAACATAAACATATATTTTACCTTAGTAACCTAAACAAGCTGTTATTACGAATGCTAATTTCATTTCGTAATAAAACTATTGTTCATAACTAAATCTACATCTACAACTGCCATAACTACCCCAGTTTCGTACAAATCAGATAACAAAAAGTAATAACAGTCAATAAATTTGTCAGACGAACCGACTGTCGAAAATAAGAAGAATATAAGAAAACATATTGTTTCCCCTACCAACGGAAACCTAAAAACTGTAATAATCGTATAATTTAAGTTGAATCGAGTTGGCACAGTTCCCATTGTTAAACTACCTATAATTATGTATGTTAATACATGCGAGGTGGTTCAGATATCGTCTAACGACTTCCTTTGATAAAAATAAAGTTGCGTTGAAATTTTAGTTCCGTAGTTGCAAGTTTATTGCCAAATTGCGTGTGGCGACTTGCAATCAAGATTTCGCCTTCGCCCTTTATATAGACATTGATTTAATTTACATGGGAATGTAGTGAAGATGATATCAATGATCGAGATGTCAGGACGTATTATTACATCGTTAGATTATATATCGCCAAAGTTATCAGTAAGCGAATATTCAAATTAGATAAAATAAATTGAAACTGACAGTAATGGATCTATTTTGTACACACTGCTGTTACTCAAGCTCTAATTATATTGACCGACGACGACTCTTAACGCTTATTTACATAATTATATATTACTCATTTTACTGTCGTGTAACTAACTTACTGTTGGTTTGTTCTACTACGGGAAAACGCATAAATTTCATTAAGAATGCCTGACATGAACTATTTTACAAATGAAATTGGAAATTAAACTAGAATTCACTTTAAGTCTAGCTTAAAAAAATTAATCGAAATGTTACAGTATCTCGAAAAATCTATAAGCCAAAGAAATTCGTTAATAATTCATCATAGTTTGGTAATATACTATCTAATTCGGTCAATCAGTCAAATTTTGAATGCTAGACAAAAGGGAACTATCTCATTTTTCAGGAAATGCTGTAATTTGGATACTACCTAGTGGTATTATGTACTCACAAATCTCGAAATTTTCTTTGTCATCAAATATAAACTCGATATTTGTTTCATCTATATGTGAGATAGTTCAATTAGTTTACTGTACGTGCTATATTTAAGTCTTAAATGCTTACTAATCGTGACTATTTTGAACTCATTCCTCAAACACGCTCACAATTTACTCAGACCAAAAGTCAAGAAAATTGTTCAATAAGAACTTTGTACAAATTTGGAAAAAAGCAATACTTAATTTGAGCTAAACATAATTATTTAAATTCTCAATAATATAAGAAACAACATTGCGATTTAAGAAGTGTAATTTATCACCTAATTTTTAACTAAAACAAAATGAAGTTTTATATTAACAAGAAACGAATAGACAGAGTATAATTAAAGTACATTTTTGCGGACCTGCATATAATGGACACGGTTAAAGACCACGCCAAAAGTAAAGTAGAGGCAAATTAATAAAAAAAAACATTTTCATGCCCTGCATTCGCATAAAAGAATTAAAAAAACATCACTCTACTATAATTAAACAAAGAGGCTTTATAGTGAACAACGTATATATGTAAATGTAATTCATTCAACGAAAAAATAAAAATACAAAAATAAATCTGTAACAAATGAATTAGATACAATTAAGTAAATCTCTTTCAAGTCCTTCGAACAGAACACAATTAGTGCAGGCTTTCTTTTCTTTATAAAAATCACTTTAATTTAAACACTCCTTAGACGAAGGCCCAGAGCGATTACATTAAATCATTTCGATCGGGATTACGGAAGCTTGATTTCCGTCTTAGAAAATCGCGATTATTACGTAAAAATGTATAAAATGAGCTCCGCACCTCTTTAGTAGATTGTTAATAAAGATTTTGCGATGTCGCCCTCAGTAGCATTGTTTTATTTTTAATGTTGTTTACTCTTTTACACGCAGACAACACGGTAATTTGTTAAAGGATAATATTTGAGCTCGTTTATGAGAGCGTGATGCGGCCATATTTGTTTGCTACTCTGCACCAACAATACTAGGCTATCATCTGTCAAGCTCAACTGGCGACACTATGTACAAACGGATGACAAATAAATTGGCCATCATTTATATTGAAGCCTGACGCTACTGTTGTATTAATATACATATAATAAAAATATGACTTCCAACTTATCGTTTTTTGTATCTGATATTGAAAAGATATTATTTTACCTTTTATAGGATCATATGACTATTATTTATGATGTTTTAGTCGATCTTTCAATATAAACTCCAAACAAAAACAATACTGTATTAAAACGACACTTTTGAAATGTTGATTTTTGGAGTAATTTGCAGTCATAATAAAGTTTTTATTGCTTTCCCTATAACAATCATAGATAACTACAAATATTTGCTGTATCCCACACAATATTACAAATACCCAGATGTTGGGTATGTAAAATAAATGTGTATCTATACAAATAAATAACATTGAAGTGTCTGTATGTAATTTCAAATTGATAACTTTGCACTAAATGCATATGGAAGTATACACAGTACTTACATCAAAACAGCATTTTTTTTTCATTTTTACTGGAGTCTGATGAGAGGAATTTAGACTACTTTTTGGACTAGCTCCACCTCGCGGTTGGTAACACCGCAAGGGCTGTTATTGTTGTACCGTGGGTAAAACCGCAGGGCTCAGCTAGTGTAATTTAAGCGTAATAGAAACTTGACTGTATGTAATCACAGAACGATATTACTTTGAAACTGGCTTCACATTAACAAAACTTAATAGCAATTATTGTCTTCAATTTGTACCCACTCCATTATGTTTAACGACTAGTTGTTATTTCAGCAATGTAATAACCATTCTATGGAAATATCTCACCCATTAATACAAATACATTTATAGGTACTAAAACCAGCACAGGCTAAATGGAAAAAAAAGATATTTAGAGAATAGATAAATGTTTTTGACAAGAAAATCACTCATCAAAAATACCTTTTATAAATGCGAATAATAAGAAATTGTCGCTTACTTTTAAAATGCTTTTCAATTTTTTTTTATTTCAATGTATACATAATAAAATAAGACAATGGAATTTTTCGCAAGCTAGCTAGGCCAGAACAAGTTAATTAATAAATTACCATAGCTATTATTTTTGCAAAATCCTGAGATATTATTAATGAATAGTGAAAACACTGACATCTTTTATAACATTTGTATTTTATATTTTCTTAGAGAAGGTATCACTTTTTGACGCCTGATGTATGTTTTGGGGATGCAAGTCATTTCTTTTCACATCCTTTTACTACATAGAAACAGGACGTAACAAAATGTACCTTCCATTAATTGAAAAAAGACCTCTAATTTCATTAGCGTCGTTATCAAACAAAACATTAGAGGAAAACGCAACCACTTTTTCTTACGGTAAATGCTAAAAACGCATTACGGTCTGATTAATTCAAAGGGACAAAATACTAATGTCGTTCGAAGACTTTCTCGTTTCGTTAGAAAAAAATAAAGCAGATTAATCTTGGAAACCTTATTAACAAAGCAATTGTTACTGAGGCTTAATTTTGAAAACCAACAATGAAAAAATAAAATGGAGTTGACTACGCTGCGTCCTCTCGTCCTAATGAATGAGGAGCAATTTCAGTTTAAATAAAAGAGAGAACAATAAAATACCCATTTTAAAAACAGTACGATGAGCAAATTGCTTGAGCATCCAATTTATAGACAATGAGGGAAAACTGTTAACATTGCTATTGCCATTGAGAATAGCTAGGGTAGAGCACTGTAACACTTCGTGGTACACACACGTTTCACTTACGATTATCTGTGCAATTATTTTCGCACTTGAATAATTATAAAAAACGCTATGATATACTATCGAATCTGCGCCGATTAAATTTATAGACGTCATTATTTTTCAAGGTTAGTTTTATTAATTTAGGTAATCAAAAGAGTACCAGAGATTTCCTTTTCAGATTACACCTGATTCCCTGGCTCAGTAGCCACTGCTAAACTGGGACAACATTCAGTTTTTACCCGACTATTTATTTAATCAGCTGCTCACCTCACTTACAGACTGTGGGAAAGCCAGAGGAGGATTATTATTTTGACAGGCTATGTATGTATGTATATTAAACTGTTCCTTCATAGCCCCTCAACTACTTATAAAAACTGGACAAATGAGATGTCGTTAGAAGCGTCTTGATCATCCGCTAGTTATAAGCTATATGACATGTCACTGAATCTAATGTGGCGCCCTAAGTGGCTAAAGTTCTGTGTAAAAAAATAAATTTTCCATGCTTAGTATCATTATTAGAAAGAGTGTTACTTGTACATTTCAAATATTTATGTATTATTAATATTTGGTGTGATTAACTCCGTATTAATTTGATAATTGTGATATTTCGATGGAACTTAAAATGTACTTTGCAAAGAAATCAATATTATAACGGCACCAAAACATTATAAATGATAAAAAATAATAAAAATTAAAACCCGACTACGACAGGAAAACGACGCTGAAAAGTCTACTTTAACAACGTGTGACTACGGCTGTTCAAACTTGTTTCATAATTTTCAGCGTCGTTTTCTATCGTAGTTTTGTTTTAGTTTTTATTAGTTTTTTTTAGTCGGTTCGAGTCCAACATAATTACCCTACACGTCTTTCGATAAGTAATATCCGAGAGGGTTTAAACAAAAAGTTAAAATCAGAAAATAGTTATTAAATCATGCTGAAATCACTTGACAAATATATGAAGTTGTCTTATTTTTAGTATATATATTACGTACAATTTATCTAACCTTACTATAAGTATTTGCGGAATTAATTTAAGCGATACCAACCATATTCCTAAACAGGTGAATTTCTACATTGTTGTTAAAATTTCATGTTGCCATGAATTCTAGATACCTGGTACTATTCATAGTACCTTTGTATACGACAATACATTTTAACTTTGAACCAAGTATGTTCCTGCTAAAATATGTGATAAGTATTTTAACTATTAATAAATTGTAGATGAACAAGAAATTCTTATGTAATTCTTATATATATGTGTGTGTGTGTGTGTGTGTGTGTGTGTGTGTGTGTATATATAGCGCTATAAGTAACAATTCCAACCTCATATATATTAGAACCTTATAACTTAATAATCAAATCAATAGATGGTTCATATTAAATAATATTAATATCTTGGCGCCTTCCGCTTGTCAGCTTCCGGCGCTACTTAGAAATATGTTATTATTGTGATAAACAATGTGATCGATAATATATATGATATAATCATATTCATATATAATATGAATACGATCGATATTGTCACATGATATAAATGGCGCCGGTTGGAGTAATGCGGGGACAATAATAATCCAGCAATTCTACTTGATGTGCATTTAAAAATATTATAAGTTTGTGCTAATATAATGTGTTGGTTTGCCGTCATCTTGACCACGCGTTACAATATATATTTTGAATCTCGGAAACAGCTCAAACAAACTCCAACTAGCTCCAAAGATTTTCATGAAATTTTGTATACAGGGGGTTTCGGGTGTAATATATTTTTATATGTAATAGCTAGGATTCATTTTTAGAAAATTTACCAAAAAACCGAGCTAGGCGGTCATCCAAGTACTCTTAAAAAGCAGAAAATTTTCGTTACAATTTATGTGGCAGTGAAGCTTTTCTGTATTATTATTTATTGAAAACTCTTGAAGCCACATACAGGTGATTTTTGTATGTATATAATAGCCATATTTATTGAATATTTACACTTTTATAGTAGTATTTTTGTCGGAATTGCTTGACCAGTTTAAAATACAAATATTCTTTAAATAGACCCCCTTTATCATGCTATTTTCTACGTTAGTATCAGACATTATGTTTTACGGCATGAACACATTGGTCGTACAGTATTTATATAGCGACAATCAATTCTAGACCGATGAATATGCCTGCACTGTATATGCCAGCTTCAAGTAAATCGTAGCCCACAAACGCAAGATACGATTGAACGCATCTACAAACAGGCAGAGCGTGTGTATATTCGAAATTCGGCTTATTCAAAATCACTCACAAACGGTTGATAGAGTCACATATAACGTTTCACAAATAACAATGTGGGCTTCGTTCAAATATAATTTGTATTTATTTATAATCTTCAGCGCTTACACGCATAATATACACACAACATTGAATTAGTGCAAAAATGAAAAATAATCAATAATTAATTATCAGACATACGTAATGTACGATTACCTTGTATTTATAGTTAAGCAAATTATAATCCCATGTTGCCATAATGTTACCCACATTTTGATATTGAATAAAAATACCCCACATTAAAATAAATTGCCAGAGGCAATACTAATCATGTAAAATGTCAGCAGCGTAATACGTCACACTGAAACAAATTCAATACTCTCCGCGTATGCGTGTTCACATATGAATATAGTAAATGAGAAAAGGGGAGCTTTTTTCATTAAGTCCCTAAATTTCTACGAAATATTTCATTTCGATCGAATGATTGGCTCAGGCCCAACTGTGTGACTCAACGGATGCCGACAGACCTCCGACGTTCACTATCAGATGTTCGAGGTATGCTATTTTTCTCTGAAAGAATACAAATGTCTTGCCAAATTGTCTACCGCCGAACTAGTCCAATTTAGAAAGCAATTTTGCAACCAATTCGTTTTGTAAGCGGATCAAGAGGCCAACCTTAAATATGGCCATTAAATCGTTTGCGCCGAACCCACATTCGTCTTTTTAATGCGAACTTCCTACGTTAACAAATAAGAAACTGTTATAGGCTTCAACTTATCACACTTGCCCTTCACTTATCTACACAGCTATGCAACATACTTAAAAGTAACTAACATCTATCTTCTTCAAAGATACCTTTTAAAATACAAAAAAGTCTTGTAAAGCAAGTTAAATGCTTTTATTTTTTTATACAACTGTATATTATTTTACAGAATAGTTCGATTTCAGCATTTTCTTAAGCCTAACGTACAATATTTATAGGTAGAATAAAAAAATATCCCTCTTTACTAATCTATAAATAAGCTGCGCAGTGAGTTTAAGTGATTTAAAAAAAATCTTAATAAATTGATGGTTTAATATTACTTACTTCATAAAACATTAAAACATGCAGATTTAAAAAAAAATGTAAATATAATAAAAATTTCTGCTAACGTCTCCAGGTAAACCTACAAACTTGATGAAATTTGAACCCGTAACTACTTCATCGCTCCAACTATTAGTATTTGGTCAGGAGTTTTGATATAAAGAAAATAAACATGTCGCAAAATTTAAATATCAATTAAAGTAACAGGACAACATAACCAAAAAAATTCTGTTAAAATATTACAAATTTCAAATAAAACATGTTTCATTAACACTTAAGGATAATCAATATTTGGCACTGAAATGTAGGCATTCATCCAAGCGGACGTCTACGGCTAATGTATATTTATATTGATGAAAACTTTGTTGACAGGGGACTTTCAACTCGACAGCGACATGAAAGAGCTGTATGTGAAATGTTATGAATAGATATTTGTTGGCGTGTATGAGGTCTAACGAGCGAAGTTCTGGCGTGATTGAAACCGTTGCCTTCCGATAGTCATCGCACCCTTTCATTCAACACTGACCCAAGGGTCACCCATACACATGCATAAAATGTAAGCGGTCGCCTCCATATTTGATTAAACGACTTAATTAAAACTTTACATAGTTTCCGACTGGACGATGAAGTCCTCTCTTTATATAACTCCCTTTTGATAACATCTTCTTAATCATACAGGGCTCGAATTAATTATTTTAATGTGACTTTTTAAATATTAATCTCAATCAAAAATTTGTTTGACACTGAAAGAAATTTTTTATTAAATATATCTTAATGATTGTTTACGAATAACAAGAAATAACATAAGAAAATTTTGGAGTAATAATTTTGTTTTATTTCGATAATTTATTGATAAACAATAACACGGCTTGTTGATTGTAACCGATTACTAGTACTTATAACCTGTAATAACGGCAGTAGTGTCACATGTTCGATGTCAGTACGATAAAAGGGTCGATGTCGACCCTACTCACCTACGCAAAAAAATAAACAGAAAGACAGAGGATTGGCAAGTTATTAGTTATACCAGTCATACTAGATTTATACCTATCTGTAAACTTATCTTTAGCACATAGTTCTCACAATATGAAGAATCATTCATCTGGTTACCATAGCACAGGTTTTCCTAAATTTAGAACCAGACAGCCTTGTGCGAAATGTATGAGGTTATTATTATTATACATACACTCGATAAAACATTATGCTAATTTCAACTATTTATTTAATATTGCCCCCAATCTCTTGTGGAATTTTAAATAAAAAGTGAGTGCACAAAATAAAGAAAGACTAACTATACTATAATTGTTATAAATATTGTATTTGACGGAGCTATTGATCTAGTCGCTACTGATCCTGAGTGCTACGCTAAAGGTCGTGGATTCGATTCCCACCTAGAATAGATCTTTGCATGTTGAACATTATCATTTGTTCTGTATCTGTGTGTAATTTACCTTTGATATTTATAGTAGTAAGTACAAATAACCATGAAAGCCATAAATTGGTACACATTAAATAGATCTTATTACGGAGTCTGCACGACTTCGGAACATAGTTGACATTGTATGCCGAGAGCGATCGAAATTTGATTCGATATCCGAGCCAAGCGAGCACCGCCAACAGTAAGGTAGCCATCGCACGTTGGCAAAGCAAACTCGCGGTACGTGAGGTACATAAACTTGTAGATCAAGCTGCCGAACCCTCCTTGGACATATTGGTCACGTATTTTCACCAACTGCTTTTATTATCTCTCCGTCGTCGCTTTTAATTTTCTGCCAAAGTTAATCGCTGCTAAGCCGACTAACTGCCGTATTCTTCGCAGTTGGTTTTATGTCTTGTTTAATGACTCGATGTCTCGAACTTCGCAAACATCCAACTTTAGTAATGGAATTATACGAAATACTTTAGCATCATTATCGATATATTTTATTGGATAGCATTGTTCTAAGACATCGCGCATATGAATAACTTTAGTTATAAAGATGTCAGTTTGAGGGAGAGAATCTACTTACTGTAAATGAATAAAAAATTAAACATACTCGTTGGACTTTACAACCTCAACTTACTCTTTTATTACATTACATGCTCATGGGTTTCTGCGGTATTAAAAGTTGCAGTGCAACTAAATATTTTTAGGGTTCCGTACCTCTAAAAGTAAAAACGGACCCTTATAGGTTCACTTTGTTGTCCGTCTGTCTGTCAAAACCTTTTTTTCTCAGAAACACGTAGAGATATCAAGCTATAATTCATACCACTCAAGTCAAAAAGCCAAAAAAATTAAACTTCTAAACCAACGCAATCAAAAGAAACAGCCGCTGTTTATGCTGCAAATTTTCGACACTTGCAAGGGAATAAAGACCTACATGGAACTTCCTGTGAACTCAAAATCTTGAAATTTGGTACAAAGAAACGTCTTGTACCACGGATTAAGGAAAAATTATGAAAAGCATAATGTTTTAGTTATATTATATAATATGCGTACAGATTTGTACGGAACACTCAGTGCGCGAGTCTGAGTCTGACTTGACCGGTTTTTTTATTTTTCTTGGATGATAAGTCTCGGGCAAGGTCTTTAATAAAGTTACAAAACTAAAAACGATAAATATTATTTCGATAAAGGTGATGTGTATAAAATAAACTAGAATGATATATATGCTAAATTGTAATATCATCAAATGTAGGAACCTTGTTACTAAATCTAATAATCATCAAAACTTTAAAAGAAAGTTAATGCTAAACATTGTTATTTTATTATTTTTAATGGGACAAGAGGCAAATGAGCGGACGGATCGTCTGATGGTAAGCGATTGCCGCCGCCCATGAAAATCTACAAAACCAGAGGCGTCACAATTGCGTTGCCACATTTTTAATAAATAAGGTAATACCGCAGGCGACAGTTTATTTTTCAAATAGGCTACTTATGTCGTTTTCCTTCTCTATAATAACATGTAAAATATTATCAAAAAACAAATGTTAATGTTGTTTCTTCACAAGAAGAAAAACTTAAGCAATTCAAGTACCAAGCGTAAAACAATGACTCCGTGTTCTCTTGACATTAAAGTAAAACAGATAGGTGAATAATATAAATAACCAATACATTTGTTGACGAATTACGAAAACAATGCGAGTTCAATTAATGTTCAATTACATACATAGTATTATGCCCAGTAGCTTTGATGCAATTCATATTGTAACTAGTTTATGGCCGCGGCTCCGCCCGCGTATATGTCGTTTATCGCAGCAAATAGTAGCCTATGTGTTATTCTGATGTATCAGCTATATTACTGTAAAGTTTCACCCAAATCCGTTCAGTAGTTTTTGCGTTTTTTCTCAACTTTCACATTTATAATATTAGTATAGATAGATAGATATATGTTCTGACTATTAACAAGCACGGGTACTTTGACTATTTCACTCATTAATAAGAGTACGTAACAATAAATTTTACTGAACCTCCAAAAATGTACTGCGCCTCGCTAAATATGTATTTTATATATTTACTAATTTAATTTTATTTACTCTACATTTTAATAGGAACATTTAAGTACTGGAATTAAGGTTAGGTTTTCAATAATGTCACTTTGCGTAAATTTTTACGCTGATGGTTTTGGCTACAGAACAGAACACACTTTCATTGTCTTTCATACACAGTCGTACGTTCAGTAAAATTCCTCATTTTGCCATGTTAATTAGAGATATAAAATTTTTATAATTATAAGTGACGGTACAAAACCAAAATAATTTATCTACAAGCATCGAAAATGTGAAGATTTTTTTTTGTTTAAGTCTTAATAAATCGTATATTATGACCTTCAATGTTACGATATACTGTGATAGGTATTACGAAGCTTCATCTGGTCTTACTGTATACAAATAGTTACTGAATTTAAATGTGATTGTAGCAAACTCACTGTCTATTCTAGAGAAGGACGTCCTTTTACAGCGTCTACTAATGCGAGTAATGTTATTACTAGAAATTGATAGAAGGGTAACATTTTAACAGATTCAATCCGTAGGTATGAGTCAAATATATAAAATCTTACATGAACATTGAGTCCTCCAAAAGCTTTGTAGTCATCATCATCACCAGCCTATTCCAGTCCACTGCTGTACTCTCCCATTGCACCCCACTCCGATTGATTTTGAGCTTCTCGCATCCGTTTGTTATTTGGATTGATGGAGCTCAATGCTTTAAAAGTATTTAGAGGTAACTCGTGAGTTGTTGAAAGCCAAAGGAAATGTGTACAATGTTTTCATTCTATAATTTTCGGGATAATATAAAAAAAACTAGTTGTCTTACAAAATATTAGACAAAAGTCCCTAAAAAATTGAATCCTCCTTCATCACGACACCAACCCAGTTCACTTTGACATCTTTATTTCATACCATTTAATTTATTTCCAAAAATAAAAAGAAATCTAATTCTAATTTGCCTGCGTTTCAAAAGAACGTAAAGGACCTAAATAAAATTGGGCCTACTGCTTTATTCAATGCTTCCATTCCATGCAATAATGTTTACAAATTAAGAAAGACTACATTGAATAGGATTTTTTTCAATTTCAATCACTTTTCAGTTTTGTTTGATAATATAAAGTTATAACAAGGCATATAAAGTTAGTGAAATCGTAAAATAACATGTACCCAATTAATTGAAAAATTAAACTTAATCTATCTTAAACTGAAAACCATCACATTAAAAAAATATTTACAAAACGTTTTACTTGTCTAATACAGACAAGTAAATCTATATGTAAAATCTATCCTGTCTATAAACAAATAAACATGTTTTTATGTCTACAAGTGAACTCGTTATTCTAAGTTTCTTGGAGATAAGGATGAACTCTTATTTGTTAAAGCTATATGGTTTATTTTGGCTAGCCGCTTATCTTAAATTTCTTTTCGTGAAGTAATTATAACTTTCTGACTGATTACGTTGAACTTTCAGAGCTGAAATTATTCTGTATAATTTATTTAACCTTCTTTATTCATTGTGTCAAAATATTATAAATTGTATTGTAATTGTGAAAAAATTAAGGATTTTAGTGTAGTATTTCTAATCTTTGTGCCTTGCCCACAAAATGACGTTGAGTCATCAGTCACTATTGCTTTTTGAGAAAATTCTGTGACGATCTTTACAGGTAGCTGGAGCCTTACGAAATCTAACAATATTTCTACAGAACTTCGATATCGCTAGAACTTGGGTTATGCAGGGATGATGCAGTAGTAACAGAACAAAACATATAAGAAAACGAAATTTCAGCCATTTAGTAACAGACTTAAAAAAGACTACAGCTACAGCTAGATTAGCTTTATTTACGGAGCTTAGCCACAATCATTAATATTTTGCTTAAAAAACAATACATGTAGATTTGTCTGCAATGTATTAAAAGATAAAAGGTAGGTTTTAATTGACCGCGGCCGGCTTTTGATTAAGTCGGCTTGATTTTACACAACTGCAAAAAACCGAGGAAATAAGCATTTATGTTAAATTAAGCAAATTCTTCTTCTAGTTTCTATAAACTTAACGAAAAGGCAAAATAAACGGATGAACAAAGAATAAACCTTATAATTAACTTTATTTCCTTTCGAAAAACAGAACCCTAAAAAATTTACTACCGAACATAGAACTACTTCCTTTTCTAAAATTGGCTCACGATAATAGCATTCGTAACATTAAATGCTAATGATTTTGTAGGTTGTATTATATGTCAAAATACACATTCCATATACCCATAGTTTTACCTTTCTCGTATACTCTTTACAAAGTAGATATTTCCCGAAAAACATGTGACATATCCTAATTAATAATTATATTAATTAATATTATTAAAAGTTACATACTATAAGAGTCAATTAGGTCTAACTGTATCAGATTTAGACAAATGTTAAGAACTTTGATTGAAAATAAGAAGGGTTTTGGTTACATATGAAATTAAAATAATACTCATCATATAATTGTTTGGGGTTACATTAAGAGCCGAGTAACATCTAGAATTTTCTCATTTTCCTTTATAGTTTAAATTAAGCTTCAACGTCCAAAATAATTACCCCTTTTGAACAAACTTTGTAGACAGCAATTCTGTTTGTAAAATGATAAACTAATTTTCATCCCTTGGTTTAAACTTAAAACATTTTACGTGGGTACCTTAGTTTAATCTCCTCGTTCTTAGTGATTATTTAACCGTGTTCTAGAAAGTGTTATTAGCCTACAAGCCTAAAACGGGCGAACGCGTACGGTCCTCCAAAACTTGGGGCTTTCATAAACATAATATATCCCCAATTGAAACATTAACTACACCCGTTTGCGGCATAATATTTAGTTCGTATGTGTAGACAGAGAAAAACCTTTTTTGTGTCCCACATTTGTGTTGAAAATTACCAGATTTTTATTTTAATGAGGTATTATTGTGACAGACGAGCACTCTGTATTACAACCAGAGTAGCAAAACTCTATGCTTTTACACATGATTACTTTCGTACAATGGCCTGAACAAACAACAATATGACATCGGGTTCTGAGTTAACATCGGCTTGGAGAAATAAAATTTCACTTATGTTCCAAATGACCTCGTTGTCCACAGTTGTACAACAGTATTATTTGTATTTTTCCTTTCATTAATAATATTTTCAATGCTTGGCTGAAAGCAAGAAATAGATTCACTGACAATTGCATTTTTTGTGAAAATGATAATGGCATTGTCTGTTTTTCAGCTTTAAACAGAGATTACAACGTAGACAGATAGTAAGTCGTTAAAGTTGACTTTAAATTTAACATACTTATTTGTGTTTTAAATTTAAGATTTATTTACAGGTGATCTGATTTATGTCCTGTAAGTCTGGTATGATGATTTTTCCTAATGAACTATGCTGTATTACACTCATATTAACTACATGTAGTATTTATATCTTGACGATCATTCCTCATGGTCGCTACAAATTATTATAGGTTTGCGATTCTTCTGTCTAATCTACCCCAATCAACCTAAAAGATAATTAAAATTGTTTAAAAACTATAACTCGACTCCGTAAAACCTTTTGATGGAATTCGAAGCACTGCCTACTGTTAAATTTTGTACATTTATAACTAGATGTCAGGTTTACTGTATTGTACTGTTGAGACTTTATTCCTTCCTAATTACTAACTATTGAATAAAATAAAACAAATAAAATACACGTTATATAGCCTATGTTACGGGCTATTATAATGAATCTATAGACATGTTATCAATTCTAATCTATTTAGCAGCTAAGGACCTACTATAAACTTTTTTTTGGCTTCGTCGAAGTCAGGTAGAAAACTGTAACGATAGAAATTTTTAAGGTTTTTAATTTAGCCCAAAACCAATATATTTATTTATTTTTTTAAATTGATATTTCGTTTAATTCTAGTTGAGTGATTTATAATCATTGCTTTTCATTCAACCTTACTTAATACCGCCATCCGCCGCGCCGTAATGAATTGCATGAAAGAATAATTATTACCGTGTGTCAGGCTAACAGGATAGTTAAAATTTATTGTTTGCCATGGAAAATTCATTAATTACTATAACATCAATATAATTAATTTTTTTTTTATATTTCGGACATCTAACACACAACGCCATCTAGTCCCAAAATAAGCAGAGCTTGTATTATGGGTACTAGACAACTGCTATAAATACATATGTACTTTTTATGTAAATACATACATATCATGCATAGAAAACACTCAAACTCCGAAACAAACATTTGTAGATCATACAAACATTTGATCCGACCAGGGAATCGGACTCGAGACCTCAAGAACAGCAGTCGCATACGCTACCGCTACACCACTGAGGCAGTCGAATTCACGATAGTATGTGTATTCTAAAAGCTCAAAGTTATTCTCGGCTTTTTTATTGCTGTGCGTAAGCTGTGCCGGCAGATCTTATATAAAAGCAAAACAATATAATTCTATGCCATCAAACACATAACTTATAAAAAAAACCAAGTCTCGCCACACAGTTCTTCTAGCGTAAAAAGTTGAGAGATCCGTGTAATATCAAGTTTAATAAAGAGATTTTACGATAGCAGAACTGAGTGGCGATACTTGTTTTTTTTTACAAGTTATGTTTTTGATGGTATCTCATTTCTTTTTGTAGATAGTCCTATTTTTTCTGTATCGGTACCTTCTACTTCTTGAATACCAGCAACGGATTTTCTTAACGCCCACTCTCTGCTTTATAGTGCTCACTCGTCAAACGTCAGTTAAAGTTAATCCTTATGTTAAATTGTTATTTAAATTTCACTATAAATACCGTAAATGAACCTAACAGAAAATTCCAACATCAACCTAGTTATGGCAATTTCGGGCAATACAATCTACTTAATACTTTGCAAGATTTTCATACAATATGTTTTTTTGCGCGCAGTGGTTGCGTATGCGACTGCTATGCTTAAGGTCTCAGGTTCGATTCTCCGGTCGGACCAAATGTTTGTATGATCTGCAAATATTTGTTTCGGAGTTTGGGGTTTTCTATGTATAATAAGTATATATTCACAAAAAAAGCATTTATGTATTTATATCACTTGTCTAGTACCCATAATACAAGCTCTGCTTAGTTTGGTACTAGATGGCGTTATATGTTAAATGTCCAAAATATTTGTGATAATTATTATTTAGCTATAAACTGATACATATTATGTACAACATTCGAAATGAGAAACATGGATGTTCGAGCTGTAACCGGAACAGTTTTTTAAAAGTTTTTAGTAACATTCCAATTGTTACTATATAATATTGCATACTAAAGAAATATTGTTTGGAATGAAAAAACTAATTGAAAGTTCAACATGAGAAACCTCCATAATCAGCGGTGTATTGCTATTACCATCTTTAGAAGTATTGAATTTCATATTATGGCATTTGTAAATCGGACCTATTTGTTTTTTATTCGACTTTCAATTTTTATTTAAAGATGCCTATTCGGACAACAAATAAACAACTGTCATGGACTATTTACGAACAGGACATAAAAACTAACTTACTCTGATAATACATACATATATTTGAAACAAAAAAATATTCACCTTTCACACATAATCACATCAAACATAATTTAAAATCTTGTATAATTGTATCAAAATTTGACATCGTACCTTAATTGTTCAGAAATCTAATTAAAAGTAAAAAAAGAGAACGGGATACGGTTTAACACATGTTCGAAAGAAACGACGTAAATGGCCATCGTAACATGTTCAGGGTTGTAAAATTGCACCATAAAATAAATTTAATATAAATCCAGAGTAGAGGCGACACATAAAATTGGAGTAAATCACCGAAAGTCAGGCGCTGGAGACGTTTACAGCCTTAGAGGCTGTTAGTTCCGGAAGTGTGCCGGGATCGTGGCTACCACTCAAAACGCGCAATAACTAGATATTTATGTGCCTACCGACTGCACTCAACATGTAGCAAATAATATAGTGTCAAGTTGTTATTTTTATATATTATGTAACGGATGTGTATAATATAATTATATATTTAGATTGATATATGTTTAAAAAATGTTTTTGGTTTTACATGCTGGTAATTTTTTTAAGGAAAACGACTTGAAACATTTGAAGGAGAATGTATATTTGACACAAAAATACAAACCAATCATTCGCGATAAAACCCTCACAGATTTTCTTCTTTGAAAATATTTTGGTAATTTTTAGAGATATTTCCGTAGGTTGTTTTAACATTTTCATAAATTGATACGATCAACATTGGTGACAAAATATTGTAAGGTATGTAAATGAAAAGATATATTTCTGTATTTCTAAGTACGTGGTAAAATAATCCTATAACTTAAACGTGAATACGTTACTTACATGCATTGAACATTTCTATATGTCATTTCTCCGTAAAATAAGTTGCATACCAGTACTCACAGTTTCATACCATTTATCATTCCAAGGTAGAAGAGCCATGCCATGTAGAGGCACAATGATGTAGAAGCAACTAATGGGCTACTATAGTGTGGGTTACCGTGTTGTATTGTCTGCATTTACATAGATAAAAAATACGTATTCAAATTATCAGATAATAGGTATATAGAAAGATACTGGTGATACATGCTCAACATATTATATCATAACATTAATTCATAAACTCTGTTTTATACTAGTGCAAATTTATGTAAGCTTATAAACAATATTAAGAAATGGCTTTGTATACGCGTATATTAATTTCATATAGATATAATAACTAGCTAACCCGCGCAACTTCACCTGCGTCTCCCATATTAGCAGTAGCGTGATTTTAAGCATTGTGAATACCACATGCTAAAGTGAGCCAACCTTAAAAGGTAGACATATACTGTTGCGGACGTTTTTTAGAACCTTTAACAGGGAAAAAATCAGTCATATGTGATTTTTGCCAAGAGAAGCCCTCAAAAGAACACTTTCCCCTATTTTTACAATATTTATCATTGATTTTCTACTTTATTTGGTCTAGCGCACTAGTTTATAGCTCTGTAACCTTCTACAATAAATGAGCTAGCTTACCCTTAAAGACTTTTACGAGGAATACATAAATATATTAATAAAATTAATAAAAACTCCTCTACATTTATAAAAATGTTAGGATAGTTTTGATTAAAATTATTTCAATTGAGTTTATATGAAGTGAATTATTTACAACACACTGTAAAGATATTTTCGTTTACTTTTATTGTTATATAGACCACTGAGTTAAACACAGTCCATAGAAATTATCTGTGGAGTTAGACTAACTATAAAATTACAATACAACACTTTTTTTAAAGTAACATAAAACGTTTCGAAGTTTAAGTCATATCTTCAGCTTTAAATAATCTCGAATTTGTGCAAAGTACTAAAATTAACCTTTAACAAATTTAAGCAAATGAAATGTTTGTATTTAAACTACAAGAAAGTTTTGAATAAAACTTATTAATATATTGCTACTGTTTGTTTTAAAATAAGGATATATAAACCTAAAAATATTTAATTTAATTTTCTTTTAAAGGTAACACTAAAAAGCATAAGTCCTTTAAATCATACTTTTACCCAACGACGACGATGAAGCCAAAAGTAAAGTGTATATGTATGAAATAGTTTTGGCTGTCTATGTATGTCTATTTCACCGCCTAAACTACTTTTATGAATAATTTGTCAATAGACCCGGATGACTTATACTATATAAGTTTTTTCGCATACTTTTTGTTGTATAGCGGGACTTATACAATAATAAGTTATGTAAAAAGGTACGATACCTTTTACATCCCTACATTTCGAACAGGTTATACCGTTCGTAGACAAGGGTACTGGTCTGACCGCTGAGCCAAGGGTTATATTTGATTTCCATCCGGACCAATGATTGTTTGATCAGTAATTATATGTACTGGCACATTTTATTTATAATATATACGTATTTAGACATATATAAGAGTTACCATAGTACAGACTAAACCTACGTTAGGATCGTAGGTAAGACGTCTGAGGTTATTACTAGTGTAATATTATTATAATTCTTGTCCAATACAAATAATATCGTCATCAGCCTATTTTAGTCCACTGCTGTACATAGGCCTCTCCAATTGCACGCCATAAATAATATATTTTTATATAGAACTCCCGTACTAGCAATATATGCTATATAGCAGGGGATTTTAAAAACACATGAAATGAGCACAAAAACTTACCAGACTCAGAACAGGAAGAAAGGATTCTGATCGGATTAGGTGGATCGGATCCACACTTCGCAGTCGGAAGCGGCGAGGCACCCGCTAAAACTACTATACCATTCGTACAGTTAATATAAACGTAAAAGTTATACGATAATTCACGATGAACAATAATCAAATGCGCTTAAAAATAACTATTTTGGTGAGATTCTTATGTTACGTAATATAATAATATAATAGAGTTTTTATTGAATTTAAAACATTTTCGAAGCTCTGTGGCCGACTACGTCTATTCAGGTCACCATTCATTTCCCGTGGACTGCCCACCGGTGCAGATATATCACCGAAAGGTTATATTGCCATGAGGAGGTACGATTGCCATTTCTACCTGTGTTGTAGAAATGGGTTTATGAAATCGTGCGGTACAGATTGTATCAAAATTTAACACTCTTACATTATTTCATTAAATACATTTTTGTGTATTACAGTTAGATATTGAATAATAATGTATCCTATAACTAACACTAAGAATTATGTTATACAATAATTGATTTTAGTCCGTAATAGGTTGTTATTCTTATTTGGTATAAGAAAGAAAGTGCAGAGGAAAAGCGAGATAGACATTAATGTAAGATGAAGAATCACTCAAAATAAATTAAAATGGAGAGTCTTAATTTTTCTAGCCTCCTATCCTTCCTATTATTTGAGAATAGTACAAGTTAAAGGTCAGATATTATATAGCTTTATACGAGTAATTCTTGGATATATATATAATCTGAATCTCCGAAACAGCTCCAACGATTTCAAAAATTTGGTATGCAGGGGATTTGGGGGGCGAAAAATCGATCTAGCTGGGGTTCATTATTTTTAGAAAACTTACTAAAAAAAAATACCGAGTCAAACTTGATCATCCAGGTACTAAATAATTAAGATACTGTTTAAAGGTGGTTAAAAGTACTTACGTTCTATCTTCTCTTATTTAGTATTGTATGACATATTCCGGCGGCTATAAAGACCAACACTGAATTAGAGATTCAATAAGGTCTTATATATATATGTTCTGTAACTATTTTTATGCCTATCATTTTTATGTAAGTAAAATGTGATCTAGCTAACTCATTAAACTCATATTTGAAAGTCGTAAAGAGAGACAAATAAATTTCTCGTTAAGAAAAAATAGCGTCGGATAGTAATATTAGGCAACATTAATAACATTGAAAACATTCCACAAATGTAATGTTATCCAATAAGAAATACCTACGTCATGTTTACGTCGAAATAACATCATAACGCCATTTCCGTCAGAGGGCAGTACCGCTCATACGCAGTTTGAGCTCAAAGCAATATTGTCATGTTATTATTTGGGACATTTACACCGCTAAGCCAGACGTACGGCCCATTTGCCGTATCGCGCAAACCGCTAGACGTAACTCATAACCTCCGCATTAATATCTGCCAAATGTGCACTTACATACGAAAATGAAAGTAATACCAATGGGTATTTGCAGGCCGTGTGGGATAAATAAAACATTGGACCGTTTATGTACTTTGTAATGCCTTTTCTTAGTAAGACTTTTTTTTATAAAACTATGAGATGAAAATGCGGACAACCTCAAATATTACGGTATAAGTAACGATTTATAAGCGCGATATGCATGATTTAGTGTGAAGTTTAAGGACATTCACTTATTGATAAATTAGTTTGATACACAAAATGAAAGGCGTTTTTCTTACCGATTTTCTTTATCTAGATAGATGTAGAAAACGTCAGTAATAAACAAGTATAATGATATTTACTTATGATATAATCTAAATACATAGTATACATAAGTAGTAAACGCTACATTTTATGATAAAAATTACTAAAAATCAACTAATGTATGCCAATTATCTGATGCAATATCAGTAATATAAATGGACAGGCAGACAGATGTTTTAACTTAGCAATGTGCAGTTTTAATTGAATGCTTGATTGAGCACGGGAATTTCACAAAAAAACTTTTGCACGATGCGTTATAGCTGAATTCGATTCAGTCAATAGAAGAATGCTTTCAATTTTTTAACTGAAATATTAAACAAATATATCAAACCAATAAACCAACTTTTAGTTAGTTATTTGCGTAATAGAAAGCATGAATAGAATCCAAGAATGGTGATCACCATACTCATTGCGAATGCGGTCAATACAACTTGAGATCCCTAGTAGGGAGTCCAAAGTTACATTGTCGCATAAGTAAGCTATGTGTGTAAGATAGTTGAGATGTCTTTTCACGCTATGTTATTTTGATCACAACTATTGAAAGAAATCATTCGAAGTTTACTAAAACAATATAGATTTACACTGATTTCCTTGATGGTTTAACTCCTATGCACTATTAAAAATCAATTTTATAACGACTATGTAATATTGTGGATGATATTCAACATTTGTTGATGGAATATTTCAATAATAAAACTAAAAGAAATGTAGTAATGAAAGAGTTAAACCTGAATTCTTTGGATATCCGCATAATTCAAAGTGTTTTGGCTATACTGACATCAAAAAAGCTATTAAATTGTACATTCCAGCATATAATTAATTAACTGAATTGATATTTGTTAAGTTAAGTAAGATAAAACTTAAGGTCTTATGGGACTGGCATACCCTATTAGGTTAAAAGCTCCGTAAAAAATAAAGAGAAAAAAGAAACAACGACCATATGCTCCATGAATCATCAAAAGCACGGGGTTTCCACTTAAATTTACGTTGCTGAAAATGTTCTTTTTGACATGTGTACATATGTAACTGCGTCACTGGTCTGGCGGTTAGAGTATGGGACTGTCGATTAAGGTGTCTCGGGTTCGATTCCTAGGTCAGGCCAGAGAGTGTTATTGAGCTTTTCTGATTATAGAAATACTTAACACAGGCCGGAAGTTGGTAATTGGCGACTAATTGGGGTTAAGCCTCGGAGAGCGCGTTAATCCGTCGGTCATACCACTGGTCTCTCCCTGATCATGTTGGCTAGCCGTCCCATCAGTTAATGAGAGTGAAGGAACAGTGAGTGCTTCTGTGTTTGAGTATACACTTGTGCACAACCAAAATCCTGCGATATTGGCTGGTCTCCTTTGAGACTGAAATCGGCTAGGAGTACTTCATATATTACATTCAAAACTTTGAACTACTGATAATAAGACCTATCAAAAGTAATCTTCTCCTCAACATCATACCGTCTCATAACCTCATCAATCCCAAATGATTACGCAGCAATTAAAAGTACTAGATCAATGCCACTTAGATGCTTTAGATGATTCAATAGTTCCGATTGTAATACTACCAACCTATTTTACTAAATTTCATAATGGACCTACATTTTGTTCTTATTGTTGATTACTTTTAGAGTTAAAGATTATGTAATATACTTTGGTTAAATTATTAATTCTAACACAAAACTTGTAACTGATATAAATATTAAGATTAAAAAAGCACTGAATACTGAAACTTATAATCAATATTTAGTATTACTTAGAGCACATCACCATCATATAGATACAAATATACTACTAGCCCGTGTCGAAAATTGATGGGTCATGAGAACTACCAAGAAACCTTTTTAGAAAGACATAAAACAATAACATTCAGCACTATTCCGTGACCTGTAAGCTGACTACTGGTGAAGAGGAGGGGGTAGGGACTCTCGATTTTTCTCCCATGCATGGAGTCTAAAAGTAACTAAACTAAACAAAACACCAAACAAAAGTACTCCAACGGAAACGTATCTGTAAAGTTTAAAACTAAACATTTTCACCGAAAGCATACAAGAATTGTATGATGGATTATTTAAAAATATTTTATATTCATGTCCACGTTGAATCAGTATTGTTGTTCATTTTCATTCAGGGCGAATCCCAAAGGACCCAGGCATGACGTGATTCATTTCCAGACTGCATTATAAATTTGTATTCTATTGTTTCTTTTTCAACGGCCAACTGGTTCAGTTACCTATTGTTAAAGCTAACAAAAGGATTGAGATATGCGATTTTTAAGTGCAGCGCCAGGAGATTTTCAACTGTTGACGAATTTATACTATGATTGTTTTACTATATTACTAAATGAAATTGGTTATTTTTATTTTAGGAAACTTGGAGTTTCTTCCACCTTTTACTCTAGTAAAATTCTTGAAGAAGTTTGAGTGATCAATGAATAAACTTCTAAATATCCCGTCCCGTAAGAGCAAACCGTTATAGATTATATTCACGAAACAGAAGCTTTACTTTCATCATCTTCATGAGCCTATTGCAGACCACTGCTGGACATAGGGCTCTCCCATTGCACACCACTATCATCGTTAGTTTGTTATCTATTAAAATTATAGAAAACTGATCAGCATTTAAACAATCAAGGTTCATAAATAGTTAAAACAAAATCGTTTAATACAAATACAGTAACCACCAGACCGCATAAAATGAAAGGCTTATGCACATAAGCTTTGTACACATATCAATAAACTTAATAGAGCCTACTTAAGCTAATGGCGTAATATTAAACAATACCAAAGAGTGTAAATATAAACCAACGGGCTTAATTTACCGTACTCTATGGAGTTAGACAGTATTAGTTATGAAATGAAACCAAAGCTTTATTTAAAAATAATTGTCTGGTTGTTATAAAATATTTATTAAAAACATAGACATATAGACATCTCTTTATTTGCACACTATTTAACAGACTTACAAGAATTTAAAAAAGAGACAAATATGTAATGTTTAAAAGATAGCCTTATTGCCAAAAGGCAAATCTTTCAGGAAACCTTAGAATGGATCAAAATATTTCGGAGAGACACTATTTTATAATGAAACACCACCTTTTCTTAGCGATGACTTTATTTTTGAATTATAAGGTAGGTGAACAATTACACGCTATACTGTTGGTACAATTGCACTTCTCGACTGTCAAACGGTGAGTGCACGACCCAACCGAGAATTGTTGTAAAATCAAATAACATTTCTCTTGCTCCCACCCCAAAAATGACGATGTTACGTCACATCCGTCATTTCTGTGCGACAGCAAAAATACAGTTATCTCTACCTTAATATTTTCTATACTGAATATTTAACATTAATAATTAAATCAATAAATAATATAATTAAATCAAAGCAATCACAACACTCGGCCATCCGACAGCGTGCTAACTCCGAAGCACGCAATAATCACAACACTAGGCCAACATTTAACATAATAAAATAAGGAAAAAGAAAATGTACCTACTTATACAAATAATTTGTACATAAGTCAAGAAAACAAAGTTATTAATCAGAAAAGACTAAAAGGACAGGAGGACTGTCAAACGGTGAGTGCACGACCCAACCGAGAATTGTTGTAAAATCAAATATCATTTCTCTTGCTCCCACCCCAGAAATGACGATGTTACGTCACATCCGTCATTTCTGTGCGACAGCAAAAATACAGTTATCTCTACCTTAATATTTTCTATGCTGAATATTTAACATTAATAATTAAATCAATAAATAATATAATTAAATCAGAGCAATCACAACAATATGAAGTAATGTTTTTTATTTTAAGTTTATTGTTCTGTACTTCTGAACACGAAGTCGTTACATAAAATATTTTTTACAAAAAGTGTTACCGGTGATATTCTTTAATCAATTCACTTGCGGGTAAAGCAAAAATGGATCAAATACGTAGACCCGCCACCGTCATCACATATCATTGCTCTCTTGTCGTCGGCATTGTCTTAGTCAAGTCAGGTTCAAGCACGCAATGGTAGTTTTACCTGGTCATGCTGTTAAAATATCATGACGTCAATCTTACTGACTATTGAGTCTTAAGCATTCCATTATACACGTAGTTGTAGGAAACTGTACCGGCCATCCAATTGGTGCTCATGAAATTGAATTCTGATTGGCCAACCAGGCTTATTGAAACCCATTATCTGCTATTCGATATGCAAATTAAGGGATCTTTGTCACAACATATGTCTCCAAATCCATAGTTTACTTCATATTTGTAGTTACAAATAGTAAAATACTAATTTGGTTTTAATAATTACCGTGAGTAAAATTACCAAAACATTTAAATACAAAGTAAGTAAATTTTATACAACACAAAACTCATTTGTAGTTTCACTAGCATAAGTTTCGTGAAGATATTCGTTGAAATCAATGCAGATTGTATTACTGTAACTCAACAATGACCTACATCGTTAGAATAGCCTTATTCTTGAGATAATTGCGTTTTATGAACCAATTTACCCGTACAATATCGTAAAAATTTTTATTTTATCACATCTTTTCCATTTTAGCGTAATACCTGCGAAAATTCAGAATGAGAACGATAAAATTGTATGAAGGCTAATTTGAAATTGAATCGATTTCAAATTTACACGTATGAGGTAACATAACAATTTTTCCGGAATAATTTCTCCACTTTTATAATCTTAAATTTGCCACTTTTGACTATTCAAACTAGACTGACTGCTGACTATAGACTGATACGGATTATTATGAGTCGATAGTGCGATGGACATTACGAATGACACTGTTTAAAATTGTGTCCGTGAATAACATTTTAACATAATTTAGGCTAGTACAAGTATACATTATAACTGAACACATAAATAAACTGTTTATTTTTGACAATTGGAGAGTATATTCCTCCTTCTTTGCAGTTGGAAAAAAATTACATTAAAGTTGATTTTATTTAATCTGAACGGAAAAGTTTATTTATGTTTCAAATCTCAAAATTGTCTATACCGATTAAACACATGCCTGTTCTAAAAATTTCATTTGTCTCTTTTCTACGTCAGGTTTTTTAATCACTATTCAGCAATAAAACCAGAATATATCTCAGTAAAGTGAGGACTACCAACAGAAGTGATAACTCAAAACTATAAAAAAAAACATTTATTTAAGCTCACCTGAAATTAACCTCTTTGCTCTTTAAAAAAGGGCTATAAAAAGAAGTACAAAAATATAGATGATGCGTTCCGTGACGAAAACGCGAGTTTCGTGATTTTATTCTCCCAAAAAGTGCTCAACGCGTCTAAAGAAGTTGTCGCAAAGAAGGTTTTGTTACTTGGCCGGGCCATATCATCAGTATGGTTTATAGATTACTTGTAATGTGTAGGTCCGAGACAAACGTACAAAATTTTTAATACATCCAATCGCTTGACGCAAGAAAAAACTGAGTTCAAAGGTTATTTAACATCTCATTAAAAACTGTTCAAAGCAAAAACATAACTTGTCCTACTACTAAAAAATACAAAACTTTTCGTATCTCACTTTAATAAATTTGGTTAATCTGATTGTGCCGATAATTTCTCATTTTGTACAATATAAAGCAGTCCAATAATATCTAATAGCGTAATTACGTAATAAATATCTGATTAATTATTAGATGACTATATGGAGACGACACGATACAATTAGAGGGGAAAGTGACGCGTGAGAGATTAACAATAGGTCAGAATGAGAATGAACTATTTGTACGTGTGGAATGTTGCGAGAATGCATGATCCAATAAACAGAATTGTGCTGCCAGAATTTCGTTATTATTTTTCTTACTATTACGCACTATTCAACGCCAATTCAGTAATAATGCCTCTAAGGGAATTTTCACACAACATGCGACACAAGTACAGTTTCTTATAGAAAACTCGCAGACTTACTTAATACATTTATTAAACAATGATATCTTTGTAAGCAACGTTAGAATACTTTAACACCAGATTTTCTTGAAACCGTGGTGTCGCTCTAGTCGAGCCGGCAAAAAGATTGCAGTAAGACATTCAAAGAAGTTTAGTCCACCAAAATATGGGTTCAATGTAATATCAAAATCAAAGTGGGCTTTTCAATTAAAATAAATTACTTCAATAGGAAAATGATAATAAAACATACAATGGCTCATATATATAGCTAAGATTATCATTGGCTTCACAAGACACATAAAACGTTTTATTGAACCGTGATCACTGAAAATTGTAGTACAGGTCATATAAAACCACGCCTACCCTACAAAGGACTGACATTAATATATTTTATTGTGCTAGGTAAAAGTTATTAACTTTCATTCGTCTATGTTTATGGCGGGTAGGCCGAAACCGCTCCCACGCAATACGAAACTGACAATAAACTATGCTACACTTGATGTTTAGAATATTGTTTTGGGTTAGGTATGTGCCTAATAAAGGGATTATTACTACCATACCATAGTGCTACCACATATTTCATGTTATTAGTGCTTGAGTAATTTCGTAATGTTGTGAACAAGGTAATATATAACTTTGCTCAATTTCTTACAAGCCACGACATTCTGAAGAGCAAACTACAGTCATTTAAATTAGTCGATTCACCAATGTGTCAATGCTCAATACCTGACTCTAGCTGTGACTAATCGGGTCATCATATCAATACTGTATCATATTTTGACATTAGCCATGAAAAGTACTTTTGAGTCTTGTTTCTATTTTCTACATTTCTTGTGAATGAAACACATTTGTGATCTAAAACAAGGTGTCGATATTTTACGACTTCATCCCCATTATCAATTGAAAGACGTACCTGCACTGCTGAATATAAGAATTAAATTTCAATGTTTCTAAATCATTATACATAATAACATCAAAATTATCTAAATGGTCGCAACGAAACAATGAGAAGGCTTTTCTTTGTTTTTTTTCCTCTTATTTTACTCGGAAAAAACACGAATATACATCCTTTTTCAGTATTCTTTATTCTTTAATTTTCCACTCTAAGAAGTGGAATAATTTGTTCAAGTTAATTATGGCATCAAATTCTCGTGCAAGCAATTGAAAAAGTATTTTGAAATAGATGCACGAATGTCACTGCGCGGTCATGGCTTAACATGACTTTTATTTAAAAAATATTCATATATTCTATATAATATTCATATCAAAGAATCATCAGCCTATCGTGGTCCACTGCTGGACAATAGGCCTCTCCTATTACACGTCATTTGGTTCAATCCTTGGCTTCTCGCATCCAGCTCCTGCCAGTCATCTTGCGTAAATGATCTCACAACCTGGCTTTTTCTAAAATTGCAACTGAAGAACTATAAGACCACAACTAGTAACTGAAGAACTATAAATAAATTCTGTCAAAGTTATCTTCTATTCATACATATTTAAAATAGTTTTCTTGCTAAAATAGTTCTCTCAATGGACACAATTTTTAAAAGATGATTTTTTTGGACTAATCCTTCCCATACCCCAACCACAATAACTCTTGTATAACAAGATGAATAGTCAGTAGGAAGTCGAAGGCAAATTTAAACTTTCTACAGAACTGATTCCACAACAAATTTGATTTTGATGAAAAAACAGGAGTTAAAAATAATAAATCCGCAGAACACGATGAACTTTTACACATTGTCTTTTCAACTGTTAAGATGTCATACACTAGTTTTAACAAGTGTCTTTTTTCCTAATCTTCTATCTCTGTGCGTTAAAAGTAACTTTTTCAGAATAAAACTGTTTGCCCGTAACATGACGACAAATTTTTACGCTAGTTGGTTGTAAAGTAAGTCTGAGAAAGTGTATCAAGCAATCATGTACAACAGCTGTGTGATGGAGTAAAAATAAAAACTGTGTGATGGAGTACAAATACTAAATTGTGTGACGTAGTAAAAGTACTAAACTATTTGGCGTAGAGAAAATATGAAACTGGTGACTTAGTACAAATACAAAACTGTGTGACGTAGTACAAATATGAAACTGTGTGACGCAGTACAAATACGAAACTGTGTAACGTAGTGCAAATAAAACCTATTAGAATTGGGGAAACATAAATAAATTGGTCAATAAAAGATTTAATTACGGCGAAAACATGTCAATTCCAAGTACCACACACTAGCGACAAACCAGGCATCGTTAACGGTCAGCTCTGATCGCCGTGGGACACAGCAAAAACATGTTGGCTGAAATTATAAGTAACGATTCCAACCTCGTATAAAATATATCATAACCATAATTTTCAAGTAAATGGTTGATTCATATTAAATTATATTAATATATTGGCGGCTTCCGCGTGTCAGCTTCTGGCGCTACTTACATATATTGATAATGTTTTCTGTACTCTTCTCTTACAATGATACTTCCGGCATAATAAGTCTTTAATGTTTCACAATGCTGTAATAATTGTATGTTGATGATCATTAAAATAATTATGATAAGCAATATTTTATATTATCAGCTGAATTCCAGAGCTTAGTATTGAATAGGTTGGACCTATCGGTTGTTTTAAATGCCGTGGGTTGGATTAATGCAAAAACATTCTAACCGTTCTACTTGACATGCATTGGAGAATATTATGAGGTTTGCTAATATAATATACCTCGTTAATATAATATAAAATACCTCGTTCTTGACTATGTGCGTTACAGTACATATAAACTGTAATATTCGGCATTTATACGTTATTTCTTGCTTATAGTTTAGCTTAGATATGCTGTCTTGGTAAATATATATATATGTAGTGAATTAAAGGTAATTACTTAGTCTGAATACAATCGCAAATCATAATTTTTAATTGTTACACATTCAGTTCATCCTGCTTAACTAGTAGATATTACTACTGGTATATTATTTTTTAGATTTCTGTTTTTTTTCAAAAAAGGATACATAGTTTTTGGTTCACGTACTAATATATAAATTATTAATGTGAGAGTGATCGTAGTGATTCACTTTTGTTTATTTTAAAAATTCTGTCTACAATGAAAACATTTTATCAACTAGTAACATTTTCTGCAATAATCAATATACATGAAAAACTCTAGTGTCTCTGATGAAATTATGAAATATATTATAACTACTTGACCCCGTTAACACTACATGTAAAATAATGATGAATGATGGATTGAATTATATTTTTAAACTATCCAGGAACCCATTGCCATATACACACAAAATTTTATCTTAATCGGTCCGGCCGTTTAGGAGGAGTTAGGTGACAAATACACGTACAGAAGAATTGTATTTATTGAAATTAAAACTCTTTTATAGTATTTCACCGGCTGAGTGAGGTAGCTGAAATGCATCCAAGCGACCTCACCCGCTACCTGATTCTGGAGAGAGAATGGACTCGGAAATCAGCAAGGCTCTTGTGTTCATGGGCGGCGGTAATTACTTCCTATCGAGTAAGTCTTTCGCTTGTTTGCCTCCTAGAATATAAAAATAATCATCAACATCGACGCCCTTAAAGTCCACCGGTGGACATCTCCCTTCATGAAAAGGGTGTTCATTGTCTTTCTATTAATGTCGAAGCTAATAAAGCTACATCAATTACAGCTCAAACGCGCAGGTTTTACTAAAGTGGCACTACCTTCTCACAGAAAACCCAAAACTAATTTCTTTGTAAATTGGCTTAAATATATTCGAACACTCATGAGTTTAAAACAATAAGAGAGCGATTAAAAATAATTTATTCCAATGCGTAAATCACTGCAGTTCTGACTTTAGTGCCTGTTACATTTTACCATCAATATAGCGCTGTGTGAAAGCGGTCTGAAACTCCGTTACGTCACAACTACATTGCAGTGTCACGTAGGTCGCAGATTTAATAGCAGTTTGAACAATTCACGCGTGACCGTTACGCCATAAACTTTGTATGTCCGTTAACTAAAGTTAAACGTCACATTATAGAACGCCATCGATTCATTCCATACTTTGTTGACTAGATCGAGTCCATACATATATCTATGTCGAGGATAACTTTGTTTAAGTTTGATAAAATGATAAACAAATAGTAATAGTTTGGACAGATTTTATTTATTTTAAAATATTGCAAAAATGAATCCTAGCTAGATGGATTTATCACCCGAAAACACCCTGCGTTCTGAATTTAATAAAAATCGTTGGAGCCGCTCCTGAGATTTAGGTAATATTTAACTTTTATACATATTTACAAGAATTTTTCGCTTAAAGAAAAAAGATATCTAAACAGAGAGATAGTAATAGTAAGTATAATTAGATAAAAAAGTATAGAAACGTCAACTACTTCCATGTCTAAAACTTATGTGAAAACGGATACGGAACGGATCCAGTATACATGTATATTGATCGGTTGTGATATGGAAAACTACATACTGACAATTCGATTGTATTGAAAATTTCTATAAAACTTACTAAATGATCGAAATTCAATATATAATAATATCCTTCTTCCTATATAAAGAGCAGTGGGCATAGATATTTATTTAACAGCCTTTCTTTCAATCGTTTAAGAAAAGCCGGCAAGGCTTTCCTAAAATACATATTTTATTAAACAATGTAACGACTGTTGACGATTGTACGAACATGGAACCACGTACGTAAACTGGTATATATAGCTGAGACGAGGGTCGGCCTTGCAATCGTCCTGTTTATTGCCTTCCCCCTTCATATAATACAAAACTACTATGAAACAGCCCCATACGCAATCCCCTATTGTCCTAGCGATATATGCCAAAAATATATCATTTCGCCACTTTACTGTCGCATTTGGATTCACGTAGGTATTGGCTCATTTTCGGCCCGGTTGTTGGCCAATGTTGTGTGATCAAGTAACACTTTCAACTTTGTATAAACGCCTAGTTCATTTAAATCTTAAAAGCTGCTAGGCACACAATGAAATATATTATAACCGTTTAGTTTAATTAGTGATTTTATGAGCTAAAATAAAAAATATATCATGGCGCCTTCCACTTGTCAGCTTCCGGCGGCACTAACAACTAGTGCCCATTGTTATTAATGCCTGTACTTTTTATACTATGGTACTTCCAGCATAATTAATCTTTAATGTTACACAATCCTAAGGCGCTCATAGCCCAGTTGCACTCGGTGATTAGAAACAATCAGCGAGGGCAAGCAACGACGGCGCGGTTAGTACCTGGATGGGTGACCGCTGGTGGCATGTTACCATGAGCGTCTCCGTGATTCGGAGGTCACGTTAAACAGTCGGTCCCGATTGTTATCATACGATAACAGTCGTGAAGCTTAGTTGGAGGCCTACATGCGACTTAAAAAACATCCAACGGCAAGATTTACGTAGCCACAACGTATTCTTGCCAGTCCCCAACCCGCACTTGGCCAGCGTGGGGACGTATGGCCTTAACCCTCTCCTGAGAGGAGACCCGAGCCCAGCAGTGGGACATTATGGGTTGTTGATTGATTGATTGTTACACAATCCTGTGTTACCAAATCATAATTGTATATTAATAATCATTACAAAAATTATGATAAACAATGTTTAATACTATCTGCTAAATTTGTGAATTTAGTATTTAATGGAGTCGGGCATATCAGATGCTATAAAAGCCGTTGGTGGGAGTTATTCGGGGACAGTCATATTCTTACCGATCTGCTTGATGTGCATTGGAGAATGTTATAAGTTTGTGCTAATATAACGTGTAGCTTTGCCACCCACGTTTCAGTTGCCTTTTGCTGAGGAAACCAGACTTCCCTAAGACAAATGAAAACTCTCTGTATTTTAATGTGTTCTTTATAATAGAATTTTAATTTCTTTTTAAAATATGTGTAACTGAACAGGTGGCGTAATGGTTTAAACGGTTTCCTTGACGCTTTGTGCTTTACACTACGTGCGACAAAAAAGGCTTTGTGAGAACCACAAATTGTTGATAATAATTGCGAAGGTTTTTATCAATACACATGACAACATTAATCACATTATTCTATATCAAATACATATTTCATTATTTAATTTCTTTTATTTACGATATAAGAATAAACTCCCAATGAGCGAAATTAACCGTTCTCTATTTATATTTACAATGTTAATTTAAAATCATTATTTTCAACTTTAAATTTACTTAAGTTAGTGGCTTGTTAATTTATTTATCGTGAATGCGTGCTTGGTATTTTATTTAAAATTATTCTTCATATATAATGATTTGCTAGTAAAATTAAATCAAACTTTAACTTTTCGATTCCCAAGACCTTTCAATTCGGCTAGACTCATTGACGCTGCGTAGAGATGTGGCTTTACTGTGCATATTCTACCGCATTTACCATGGGGAGTGCTCCGAGGAATTGTTCGGGCTGATTCGACATCGTCCTTCGCGAACGAAATTTTATCCCCATCATCTAGATGGTTGGCAGTCCACAACTGTGCTCTTTTCAAGGAACTTTCTGCCTCGCACAACAAAACTGTGGAATGACCAATACGACCTACAAACCTTCAAGAAAAGAGCGTACTCCTTCCTTAAGGTCGGCAACGCACTTGTGACACCTCTGGTGTTGGGGGTTTCCATGGGTGGCGGTAATTGTATTTGCCATCCATATCATAAATAATGAAAAACTGAGTGCAGCTCAGCTTAGTTGTATTTTAATAAAAAAATATCTTTGTGCTATCCACTACAGACCGGTAAACATTCATTGTAGAAGGCTGCAAAAAATCTGGATATATCGTAACATCAGAGACCCTCGATTGAATCGTAACCCTCCTTGAGAAGAGTCTCTTTATTTCTCACTTAGCAAGTATTTTTAAGTCAAACGAAAGACATTGAGATGATCGCATGATCAATGTTATATTTGATCAGAATCTACAAATAAGCTTGCCCACAACTCTAACTTTGCCCAAAGAAATTGCCAAGGAAATAAGATGTCTGAACCCTAAGACGGACGGGTTTGGCCTGATCACTCTTAAGATCCTAAAAAACTGCCAAAAAAATAAGTGACATTCCTAGGACTCTTTAGGACTTGCTGTGTTCTTGAGTTATGGAAAATATTTCAAATTGTCTTAAGCCACAAACCCGGCAAGCCTTCACAGTTGTATTTTTTTTAGAAGAAATGTAAACAAACTTTATGGTGTGAAGCGAGGTGGCTTTAGTGTCAAGATTTCACTTCATTTAGAGGGAAAAATGATAATTATATTTATATATAAGAAAATTAACTTAAGACCTTTCGAAGTGCAAAGTGCATGATTTAAGATTTAATTCAGATTTTTTGTTCTATAGAGAATTTCCTTTTGAAATGAAGGTAAAAAAAATTCATTAATTCCTATTCATAAACCTTAAATGTATTTAAATTAATGGAGCGCATCTAGTAGTATTTTTTGTACATAAAAAAGGTCGTTTGTTAATAACAAAGCTCATAAACGGTAAAGATAAAAATACTCTAACTCAGTCTTCGAAGGGCTTACCACAATTTTAAGAACTCCTCACAATGTTCACATAAAGACGATTAGCAATCCACTTACTATAATTAAGGCTACAATTTCGAGTAGATGCGACAAAACCCAACTGATCAAGACGAGAAATCCAAAACAATTTCATTTGAGTTCTTCAATTTTATTTAATCCCAGGAAAGTCGCCACGACCTGCGGGGCTCAAGTAATTTCCTGAAGGGGGTAAGGGGTGCGAGGGCTCGAGCGATGGGAGACGCTTGAAAAACGAGAATTACGCCATTCGCTAATTGCAGCAATCAGTTTAATGTAGTCGACGAGACCGAATTGAATGAAATCCGGCCAATGGCCGCCTTATAAACAAGTGTCTTTTTTTAAAAGAGTAAATATATTTTGAGTTTATCCTCAAAAATATTGGTTTGTTTTTATATCTTTTACATTTTTTTCATGTTTGGCATACTTACCCATTTATACTTATTCAAACCTCTTGATTTTAATTTGACATTATATGTAATAGTGTCTTGAAAAGATAATAATGTTTTTAACTACAGTGACTTGTATCTCTTTCAACATCGCTTTCACCGTCTTCAAGACGTAAAATTATCTTGAAAATTTGCAAACGCATACCGTCGGAGATAAAAAGAAAATTTTACTACTATTTAAAAAAATTGATGATTTATATTCGTTTGAGACCTTATTTTCTTTTGTTTTTGACGTTTTTTTTATATTGCTGCAGTTTTACATTTTGGAGTCTTAAATTGTAATTTATTGAGTACATCATAAATTGTTGATATAATTAATTATTATCGCTGTGAGAGTTTCAAAAAAAGTGAATAATAATGAAGTGTATTAATGTTTGTTTTAAATGTATTTAAGATTAAGCATCTACACTGTACTGCATCATCACATCTGTGATAAGAAAATAAATAAAGCTATTATTATTTTTATTGTATTGAATTTTTTGCGAGCCTAACCAGCCAGTTCTTTTGTACTGTAAGATTTTATCTACAAATCGACGCTGAAAAGACAAAGAATATTAACTTTATCTCTCTCTTTCTTTTTCGGAATCTATACACTTTTATGGTGGTTAAAACGCCGGCAACTTTCGACATTTTCGAATTTTCACTTCGGCTTCGGTTCACAAACTGTACAGTGACAGTAGCAAAATTATATTTTGACACCCCATTTTATAGAATAAATAAATAAATAAAAATTTCCACAACGCCATCTAGTCCCAAACTAAGCAGAGCTTGTATTATAGGTACTAGATATATACAACTGATATAATACGTATATACTTTTTTTTGTAAATACATACATATCATACATAGAAAACACCCAAACTCCGAAACAAATATTTGCAGATCATACAAACATTTGATCCGACTCGGGACCCGAGACCTCAGGAACAGCAGTCGCATATGCTACCGCTAGGCCACCGAGGCAGTCAATATTTAAAATAAAATATTTTAAATATTTACTTTGTTTTTAGTTTTATAACATTATATGTTATATATTTTATTTTTGTGTAATTTATATATATGTATATTATACAAACAATAAATAAAACGAACTGCAAAAATATTATTTCGCCTTGTTAGTGAAAAGTATTTTTCACAATTACAACAAACTGCTACTACTATTATTAGTAGTACCAATAGAGTACTCTGAACTTTGAGCAGCGTCTGTGTGACTACCCTCTAATTTCCGCAAGCCCCTTTGATTCGCAGTGGACAGGAAGTACCATATTCAACCTGAATCAGTCTCCTTATTAGAGGCTTTTTACTTGACTACCTATGCTTATTCCAACAAAAACCAAAAAAAAAAAATAATTGTTATTAAGGGTGTTGATCAAAGCCACAGTAATATTAAAGAGAGCCATATATAAGCTATACATAGGGCTCTCTATCGAAAGGAGGTATATTTTCAAATTTTCCTTCATTGCAATGATGCTGCCATAAGGTAAATGGCGTAAAATGTTAGGGAAATAACTGATTTTGAAATCGGAAAACTTATTTTGAATGTAAACTACTTTACTCCTCCTTCTTTTCTTCCTCTTGTGTTTCTGTAACAATATGTAATTATACCATGCACGAGTTCGAGTTGGAACGACCAATCAGCTAGTCTTCGCGATTATATAGCACAATGTGCAAGTTATACAAGGTTTCTATAGCGTAAGTAGTTGGTACTTTTACATTGTTTACTATTCAATGTAATGTGGATGGGGGAAGGTAAAAGGGGGAGGGGTTGGCGTGTGGTCCTACAATATCCTCACTCACTCGGTGAAACACAGCGCAGGCGCTGTTTCACACCGGTTTTCTGTGAGTTCGTGGCATCATCACTCCGGTCGAGCCGGCCCATGCATGCCGGAGTGTAGCTCTCCCGATAATAATGTGCGTTGTGTGCGATGTATTATAATTTTTGTCTTATGTGCTGCGTTTAATTTTATATTTAGAAAAATTATCAATATTATAAAATATACTTCATCATCATCATCAGCCTGTCGCTGTCCACTGCTGGACATAGGCCTCTCCAATTGCACGCCATTTAGTTCGATCCTCGGCCTCTCACGTCTAGTTCCTGCTAGCCGTCTTGCGCAAATCATCACTCCACCAGGCCTGTGCACGTCCTACACTACGTTTGCCGAGACGCGGTCTCCACTCAAGAACTCGTCTACCCCAACGATTATCGATCCTACGGCAAATGTGGCCAGCCCACTACCACTTCAGCTTGCTAATTCTATGGGCTACGTTGATGACCCTGGTTCCTTGTAATGTATTATAATAATTAATTATAATTTGTATGCTACACTGTTTTATAATCAGACACATAAAAGCTTACCCAATCAATGTACATGTATCAATATAAATATAGGTCCATTTAAATACGACGTAGCATAACGTTATTCAGTTGACCGATATCGGCAATAATGAAAAACGTCTGTCATAAATGCCCAATATTCCACAGTCAGCTTTTACCGCAATTAGTTATTCTTATTAACCTTCATAAGAGAATGATTTTTTTTAAGTTTCTTCAAAGTTTTTTCTTCTTTCTGTCTTTTAATCGTCGTCTCTTCTTGATATACTATAACACGTTGGCGTGATATTAAATATTATATATATATATATATA
>PKRV01000055.1:2557297-2596217 GCA_003709505.1 Hyphantria cunea
ATATAATATTAAAGAAAACGTTGCCATAGTTTGTTTCCTGTTTTTCTTCCTTTTGCAGTAATGTAGTCCTGCTAAGTTTGTTCCCTTAGTGACCTCTAACGACATGATGTCCCTATGTATTCTTAAATTACGCGAATGGATTTTAATGTTTAATTTTCCATTACTGACCGTCAAATTGAAAAAGGTTTCTTTATCTAAACTAAATCGGAACGAAATACAACTAATGTAAAGCTGACTTATTTTCCCGGTTAAAATGGACTTATCAACTTACATTAAACATTTTTTATTTAAACCGACTTTTTACGAGTGCCTTTTACACCCTAAAAATATTTATTGATATATGATTGCACGATACATTTATAATTACACTAGGACATTTCTCGTCACTTCGTCTCTTTTCGTTGATGCTCAGCTCTTGTATAAACATGTCGTTAACTATCCTTTCCGTCTCTCAACTTCATAGATGTCTCTTTTCGTTCAGCTCGGCTCCTATCTAAGCATGTTGTTAACTATGTTATCCGTATGAAAAATACACATCTAAAAAAATGTAAAATGAGGAACAGCTTGACACGAGAATTATATATCTAGGTGTCAGTCAACCTTTTCATTTTTTTAAATATGTTTTGTAGAAAAGATATGACATATGTGTGTTCTTTTTGTCGTTATTAAAGTATCAGAACTCAAAACAAGTTTTTAGAATTTTTGTTTGTTACCTGTTGCGTTTGTATTGGGTGTGGTTTCCTTTGATGTATTTTGTTAGATTTCACTAAACATTTACTGTTACTAGATTTCAATCGGTTGACATATAAAAAAGTTACATCAGCTTAGAAATCACCGCGATAACCGACATATATGAGAGCGGAGCCGAAGGCAAAAGCTAATGCAAAATATAATCCAAATTATATTATTTAGAATTTGTCAACCGCATATCGTTTCAAAAAACAATACATGTGCTCGAATCAAAACAACCAGCTTTAACTAACACGTGTAACGGTACTTATTCTCGTTACGTACCTATGGACGCCTAAAGGATTTCATAAATATAACTCGTGTACTCAATTGCTGTACATTAGGAAATGTTGACGTATTTCAAATTTATTTCAATTCGTCATATTCAGTACATGCTAAATGGATTTACATGAAGTACATTTACAAACTCCTTTCATTGAAAGATATAAAAAATGTGCTGCAACGTTTTGCGGAGGCAATTTATGTACTCGAAGAACGTTGTGATAGACGCATTATATCCGCTCCATTTTGTGGCCCCAGTGACGTTATTTGTTCCAAGTCTGATCTGAATCTCAGCGGGTGGCATCCGTGTAATAAGGCCTTTTTTACAATTTTAATATTTTATTCCTCCGGCTGACGACATTTATGTGTAGCCGCTTTTGCTTAACACGGCTAACTTCAATGATTGTAAACATTTCAAATCAAGAAGGTTTTAATCTTTCATATATAGTAGACCCCGGTAATTTATTTATTTGAATGTTGACTAAATCAAACGTGTAAAAAAAAACTCACCATTCATCAACAACGTACTCTTAATGTCTTTAGTAACTTCAAGAGAAATTCAGACATAAATTAAATATCATAAATTTACCTAAAATAATATATTTTTGAGGGTATCAAGGGTAGTAGTTAAACTAAATTACTTGATAATGAGTATAGTTATCTGCTTCACTGGAGAAGCAAGAACTTCGGAAGAAGACTTCTCGGCAAGAGACCAGAAACTAACAATATTACAACGTGTTTATACAAGATCCTATTTATATTAAATAATCGTCAATGACACGTATGAACAATGTCATGTCTTGGTATAAAATATAAATAGTCTCGCTTACTACTGCGTATTTTTGAGTAATTAACTCCAAAAAAAACCTTACAATGCCAAGCCTCCTACCTCCCCTTCCAACCCCGACAAATTACACCAACAGTAGAACTACATACAATGCAACACAATGACTATACCGAAAACTAAATTTACAAGCCTAAATTACGCAATTCCCAGTCGTGCCATTCGTCTTTATAATCTTCAAACCGATAAATCAGTTCTAACTCACATTACAGATCTTGATTGATTTGTCGCCAAGTTGAAAATTCGCCATTCTTAACTATGTGGAGATAAATTTTCGATTCCAAATGCCCGGTGAATAGAATGGAGAAAAATAAAAGTTCAAATGGAATGACGATTTCACTGTCCATCTGGCGGCGATTCAACTCAGGACGATCTTACACAATTTATACTATTTTTGTGTGTCACTGTAAATTTTGTAAATATTAGTTTCCCTAATACTATTTAATTACAGCACTCGAACATTTATACATTGAATAAATATTCATACAAAAACTTAGCACATCGATGGCAAATTTGGCTACACGGTTGGCCTAGTGGTTTCAGTGGTTGCTACACGACTTCCTACTGCGCCAAGTGTTGTGGGTTCAAATCTTACATGGGACAACACTTTGTGTGATCCATAAATTGTTGTTCTAAGTCTGGGTGTACTTTGTGTCCATTTCATGTATGTTTGTAAAGATCCCCACGACACAGGAATGTATATTCCTAATGCGGGAATAGTCTTTAAAAAAAAATACTCGAGTGAATCAGTATTTTTGAGCTACTGAAGTTATTACCGACAACTTTAACTGAAAAATGTAAAAATAATACTAAAACTTTGAAAATAATGAAATAAAAGGATTTTTGATCTATTTTAAGACTACCCGTAAGAATATTCATGATTCATATATATTTATTTATGTTGATATTTTTTTTAATTGAAATAATTTATTATTATGAACATTAAATTAAAGGTACAGTCAAAAATCATAGACAAAGACAGACGCAGAAGCATATAATCCAGTATATACTTCTGCGTCTGTCTTTGTTTATGATTTATGTCAAGCTAAATTAGAAGAAAACACCACAATCTATTGCTGATTGTGTTAATATATAACTTCCAGTTTCCAGTTTAATTAAAATATAAAACATAGAAATTTGTTTCTAGTTAATAACACCTTGACCGTTTCTCGTGTAGATAATCGTTGATCGTATAGTAGATCTCAATAAGGTGTATTTTTTACACTAGTACCTAAATTCTACATTGAGTGCATAGTTCGTTTGCCCCAAAGTAGGATACCGTAGGGTATGACGCTATGAAATTAGCTAAAATACACTACCTTAACTATGTATCAGTGAGCTGACGTACCTTCCATACTGCATAAGCTGCCGAACTAAACCTACCTACAAGGTTATATATTGACTGCCTAGTGTTTACAACATTTATAATTTCATTCTTAATATTTCTTCCCCACACACCAATGATGAGAAGATTAATTTTCGAGAATGAAACACATGTTGACGTGATTAAATCATATATATATTATTACAAGGCGCTCATAGCCCAGTTGCACTCGGTGTTTAGAAACAATCACCAAGGGTAAGCAACGACGGCGCGGTCAGTACCTGGATGGGTGACCGCTAGTGGCATGTTATCATGAGCGTCTCCGTGATTCGGAGGTCACCTTAAGCAGTCGGTCCCGATTGTTATCATAGGATAACAGTCGTGAAGGTTAGTTGGAGGCCTTTGGGCGGCTTGAAAACATCCGACGGTAAGATTACGTAGCCACAACGTTGTCTTGCCAGTCCCCAACCCGCACTTGGCCAGCGTGGGGACGTATGGCCTTAACCCTCTCCTGAGAGGAGACCCGAGCCCAGCAGTGGGACGTTATGGGTTGTGGTTGTATATTATTACAAATTCTGTAATTAGATTATCTTTATCTTGCCAAATTTTATACTACAATTTTCATCACCAAAGTCACTTTCTTGAAACTCATGTTAGAAAAGCTCTTTGCTAATTATATTTATGAAAAAAGTTTATAATTTATTCAACAACTGTTATAAAACCATTTATTTGAAATAAAATATCTATAACAAAAACATCCAGTTTTAATTATTAACTTTGATCTAGCGAGTCCACAAAGTGATTTAATTAACTTTGAATCTAAACTTCTCTGACGAATAATTAAATGCGGTTTGTTTACGGTTCGAACATTATCTAAAAGGGTCTAAAGCTTTGTATCGTGTGGATATTCCAAATAAATCTATAAATATTTAAATTAGTGTAAACCTAGTTATTCATATCGGTATCCTGGTTATAAAAATAAGACATTTTTGCATGGATGAGCTCATTGAGAAACTTGTAGGGTACAGTTCAAGTAAAAATGAGAGGCGGAACAATAAAATGCGGATTTTAAAGGCTGTACGGGAACAAATTGCGACTCTCAGCGTTTGCAGCGAGCTAGGAGATGAGCTTTCGCCCATACTAGTTGTTTCATCTACTGTAAATAATAAAAAATATGTAATTTTTGTTATTGTTTTCGTAACGTCTGTATATAAAATTGAATATATATAATATTTTACACATAGGACAAACTTAAGACGACTGTGTAATTCAGCTAAGCCTTAATCGATGCTGTATAGTTTTGTACTAATAATATTTTCAGACACTTCTCATAGCTTTGCTTACTTTCAAACTAAGAAGAGCTATTTTCTTTTACATTACGCTAGAAAAGCGAATTGAGAGACAAATTAGAACCCACCTCATCTGGGTGCCATCAGACCCAGATGAGGTGGGTTCTACGGATTCCTATTGAACTATTGAACTACGGAGTAACTGCTAATCCTATATCGCGATACAGAAGTTGTCACACTGTTTATCATAAATACAACTTTTCAAAATCAATCATTCAATCCGCTTAAACGTTAAATGAGACAGAAATTGACTTCATGATCATTTAATCTGAAGCTGAAATAGTTTAAAGATTAAAAATTACCTCCATACGGATTGTCTGTACAGATTTTTCAGAAGTTAAAACGTATAACACAATAATGGTTCTGCAGAGATAACTATGACACGAATAAAAAAGTCGATAGTAGAGGCCGACTGGTTCATCCCCCCGCGAAGATTTGTTGGTGAGATTTAATTTGAGATACGGTCGCGGCCACACGCTAGCGTCGCCAACTTTTCGTAACTATACAAAATTAGTTAGCATTGTATTACTTTAATACTACTGTCGGCCCATTTTACCACCGAACATTCACATGATATATGGAAACAAAAACTAGTGTGATGTCTTTTTCTAGGAAAGGTTTATCATAAAATACGCTCTGAAAATAATGTTTTAGGTTTAAAATATTGTTAGAAGTATAAAAAACACAAATCACTAAGCACAGTTATATAACAATGTGTTGGTGATTTAAATGATATGAAATACATTTTACAGTACATTTAATTTATTTATACTGTTGCCTCGTTGTTGTAGTATTCAGTTTAACCTTAAGATTTAGGAATACATTCTGAAATGGTTTTAAAAAGTACATTTTTTTATTAATATCAGAAATTATCTTATTACTCTTGTAACAAATACCCACCCATACTTACAAACTTTTGCGTTTATAATATCTGTAGAATTACGTTATTGTGTGATTGTTCACTTGTAGCATACTGTGTTTTCGTGATCAAATTGTATTATTGCTTCACTTGTTACTCCACAACTAAAAGACGTAGCGGAATATTGCACATATAATAATATTGGTAATGATCTACCAGCGGACAAAATTCGACCATAATTCTTTTAATTCTTTTTTAGAATTTTTTAAATTTATTCTATTTAAGGCACCTCTTTAATTAAAGATTTCATCATTGTTACTTTGACATTAGGTATGACATCACAGACAAAAATAATCATATTTTTAGTTTGACTATGACATACATTTGTGTTTTTTTTATGGAATAGGGGGCAAACGAGCAGACGTATCGCATGATGGTTAGCGATTACAGCCGCCCATGGACGTTGCCGGCCTTGGAGGATGGGGAGGGGGGGTTAGGGGAATGGTAGGATTATGGGCCTCCGGTATCCTCACTCACACTGTGAAACTCAGCACATTTTATTCTGTCATCAAGAAAAAACTGCTGAATGGATGTTAATGAAACTTTACATTATAATAGTATATACATTAGAATCACACATAGGCTTTAATTTATATAGATATAATTCACACAATATCTTTGTTAAAACCGTGGGGCTCAGCTAGTGTGTAATAAGCAAGCATACACAGAACGCTTTCTAAATTAATTAAAAAGTTTTGTGATATTGTTATAATTATATATATGGGTACATATATATATATATATATAGACTTCAAAACGTTATTCCACAATGAGTTGTAAAGTTATACTATCACTTGGTATCGATTCAGATTTTACTGAGAAGCTTACGAATTATGCGATGAGCGCGAGTTACGATTGGTTCGGTCGCATTCGCCGTAAGAAGACGCGACCGCTGTGGCATGTATCATTCATAAGGAAATGCGGCGTCTGGCGTACATCGCGAATATTTCACAGTCGGTTTATCGAAAGAGCAGAGGCGCATTTAAACCCTCATAGAGTACGGGCACAGGTGGCTCAAATATCCTCACCAATAGCATGAAGACGTGATCGGAAAACCAAATTGCAATTGGCAACTCGGTACTTCCTCTTCAAATAATGAAATTTGAAATTTATTGTACCGATCGAAGTCTTCCCTGTTCCACTGTTCCAATAAATTAGGACGTAGGTAACTCGGCACGCGAAGAGAATTAAGGCAAAGTTCCCTCAAACCTCTTTAAGTACTTAGTTTAAGTGTGGAATTTTAATTTATGTTAAAGCTTCGCGTTCATACCGCCTATAGATATTGTAGTTAACTTTTGTTAAAGTATTATGACTTTTTTTCATTTACAAACACCTGTGAAGAGGCGTTCATAATAAAAAAATTAAAGGGAAATTTTAAGAGAATTGGTTTACTAGAAGAGCTTATATGCTACAGATTGATCACGTAGGTCATTTCCATTCCATAGGACAGTGACACATTTGTAAAGAATATTACAAGCTTAAGTATTACCTGTCCGTCAGATGAATATAATTTTAATATCAAATTCTATTTATAAACAAGCGCAGTAACTTATTAAGGTCAATGGTACAAAAGCCGCGATAGTGTAGGGCACCATGCTGCATTGTTGAATTGTCTGCATTAGCAATGAGCATTATGACCACTACTCTTGGATTGTACTCATGTTTTTCATGAGGCAGTGTGCAAGTGACTTTCACTTTGGCAAGTTCTTAGATAGAAAAAAAAGAGTTTTCGTATTTCCCAATCCACGTGGCCTTATAGGCGTTTTCTTCTTAAAGTACCTTATTAACATGACGTATTCATTCAATTTAAGTCAGGACATAATATATTTTATTACCATGTATTCAGTTACAGTTGATTTAAAGGTTTCTATTACGGAGTATTGAAAGGAAATGAGTAATTCTTGGATGTGGGGAATCGTTATGATTTAAACATCTTACAAACAGAAGGTATTATGATAAACCCACGCTAAGCGTATGATGTGCATTGCCACCCTGCTGCCACTAGTATTACGCCAAGCGCATGTCTCTTCGTTTCATTGCACATGTCTTAAAATTGATTATTGGAATCTCGATTAATTCGTTCTAATGATATTTTGTATTAATCATTTTGCAATAACTCATTTCTAAATTACATAACAACCTACAGGAGAATGCCAATACAGTAAAGTTCCTATCTAACTCGAGTGACTGAAACAGCGAGGAAAGATACTCAATAATGTTAAAGATAAAATGTTTTCAAGGAAAAATATTTTGCCTTCATTAAACTAAAACGTTCTCAATAAACACAAGGTAGTTAAAAGTTTTAATGGTAACAACAACTTTCATTTAAATAATGTTTCTGATTGTTCTTTTACTCAATCTCATCTTATCAATCGATACAAGGGCTTTTAATTGAAGATTTTTATTACAGCGAGACATTGAAATCAATTATTATTATTAAATTGAGTGCATTAGCACTCCGACAATTTTCATGTCTTCCAAGAAGTAAAAAAAAGTCGTTATGTTTATATTCGAATTACAACTCCTCATAGTACCTTCACTCTGTAATGTATGTTATACTCATCCATACCAACATTATAAAATGAAAGTGTCTATCTATCATCTATCTACCAGTGTGTTGTATTTGTAGCATTTTCATGGCTAAGATGCTGCACTGATTTCAATAAAATTTGGCATGAAGATACCTTAACTCTTGAAGAAAGACTAGGTTACTTTTTACCGCAATAACCGTCACACACGCGGTCAAAGCCAAGGCCATAAGCTAGTTTACTTAAAAATATATTTGTTACATTAATTTATCTATACAGATACTATTTTTTTTTTGATTACTATACAGTAATAAATTAAGAGTACAGAGTTTCGCCACTGCTTTTCATTCCAGGGGTGTCGTACGAAGCAACTGAGGACAAACTTCGCAGGGCAACATCACCGCACTGAGATGGAAGCCTTACTCATTCGGTGAAAAGCTATGACTGTGGTGTTACTCCGTTCGATTCTTGGCATGTGTGCCGAAAACAGAAGTCCCAAAATCCTTCTAAATTACTTAAAATTTTAAATGAATACTGACGAAAAACATAATTACCGTAAAAAAATGTTTGTTTCAATAAATCTTTTATTTTAACCCACTTCCAAAAGGAGGAGGTTCTCAATTCGACTGTATTTTTTTATGTTTGTTACCTCAGAAATTTTGGCTGGGTTAACCGATTTTGATGACTTTTATATTTGAAATCTACCCGTGTAGTCCCATTTCAATTTGATCCAGTTCTTGAGGTCGGTTTTTTGTTGTTAATATTTATTTATTAATTTTACTAGTCAATTATTTTATATGTAGGTATAGGTCTCACTTTAAAACATACATCAATTATCAACAACCCATAATGCCACCACTGCTGGGCTCGGGTCTCTTCTCAAGAGAAGGTTAAAGCCATACGTCCCCACGCTGGCCATTACGGGTTGGGGAATGGCAAGACTATATTGCGGCTACGGAATCTTGCCGTTGAATGTATTTAAGGCGCCCAAAGCCCTCCAACTAAGCCTCATGACTGTTATCCTATTTTAATCACGAATCACGGAGACACGCTCATGGTAACATGCCACCAGCGGTCACCCATCCATGTACAGACCGTGCCGTCGTTGCTTACCCTCGGTGATAGTTTCTAATCACCAAGTGCAACTGGGCTATGAATGCCTCTTAAAACATACGCTAAACCTATATTCTTAATAACTCTCGTGATTTTGATAAGCTTATTGGTTTAAATTTTATACATATAACGCATCAAACACGAGTGTTACATATAACCGTTAGAAAAATAGACAATGTGATTTTGCAATCTTTTTCCAACAACCAACGCAGATTTGCTTTGATTTCTTCGACCGGAATATCTTCTCTATTTTTTTGCTGAGAATCTAATACTTACTACAGAGCGGTATTCAGTACTCATAGTTCAGTGAAGCGGCATAAAAACACCGTACCTATCGATAATATAAATGCTATACAACGACTAGATTTAAAGTCTACAATTGATACAATCTTTTTCTCAAGCCCATTGTTATGACTTCAACTGCCTGGCGCATTCACGCCTCATGTTATTTGTAATATTGTTTCTATTTTTTTCTATTTCCAACCGATATCAAAAAGGAGGAGGTTTTCAATTCGACAGATTTTTTTCATGTTTCTTACTTCATAACTTTCGACTGAGTGAACCGATTTTAATAATTCTTTTTTTTTGTGAAAACTGGTGCTTTCCGGGTAGTTTTATTACAATTTGGTCCAGTTCTTGAAGCATGGTGTTTTTCAGTAATATGAGACTTTGTCGTTAGCGAACCACTGTTAAGTCAGAGATCGTGCGTTAGATTATCACGTCTCATCCTAAAATTTCATAATTCAAGCTAGGTCGTCAAACGTTTACTTATAATATTTGGAATGAAATAAAATTATAATCAGTTTTTTTAATATTCACGTGAAATAAAAATTTAGAATTTTAGTAACAATAAACAAAAACAAACAACAACCCATAATGTCCCACTGCTGGGCTCGGGTCTCCTCTCAGGAGAGGGTTAAGGCCATACATCCCCACGCTGGCCAAGTGCGGGTTGGGGACTGGCAAGAATACGTTGTGGCTACGTAAATCTTGCCGTTGGATGTTTTTAAGCCGCCCGAAGGCCTCCAACTAAGCTTCACGATTGTTATCGTATGATAACAACCGGGACCGACTGCTTAACGTGACCTCCGAATCACGGAGACGCTCATGGTAACATGCCACTAGCGGTCACCCATCCAGGTACTGACCGCGCCATCGTTGCTTACCCTCGGTGATTGTTTCTAATCACCGAGTGCAACTGGGCTATGAGCGTTAGTAACAATATTAAAAGTATATTGCAATTCACAAAAAGTAACTTCAAATCAAGTAATTTGTTTTAGTAGCAACTAGCAAAAAATAAAGACAATACACAAAAAAATTCCTGAAACACGATTTTTTATTAAAAACTTTTAAAGTGTTGAAAGTTTCCATCTACATATATTTTGTTATGTATAAATTCACGACAATGAATTACTCAAATACCCTGTTCAATTTTGTCATAATCTTTAGATTTTCCTCAATTTAATTTGCAATTTTATTCAATTGTATGCAATAATGATGTTTAAGTATTAACAAACACTAAATCAGCAAGATATTACTTCGGTTTTATTTACACGTCATTCTGTGTTGACTGTTCGTTTCGCTCAGTTCGTTTATCTCTCGTTTATATTTTATATATTTTTGACTAATAAGGAGGAATTCGTTTTTCTTCAGTAGTGTAGTAGTCATTTATATTTCACGGAAACTGACGTCCTTTGTGTCGTCCTACCGTCTAGGTTCTATGGCAATTAAGATCCAGGACATACAATTCTGTATGAAGACCACGATCATTTACTCTATATCTGCATGTGATTTTCCTATAATATAAGTGTGTTTGTAGGAACATCTAAATATCTATCAGCAATTTGGTTATCGCATTTCTGGCTATACCTCATTTAGGGTCAGACGGCCGATTGTGAGATTTCTGAGGTTATTAAAGAGGTTAAAGAAAGCACATGCTTCTTCTTTAAACTTTTCGATTGAAATACTTTTGCCTTTAAGTTACTGTACTGATTAAAGAGCACTTACTTTCCAGCAACAGCCAGTTTGATGACAAACATGCGACTCTCATCCTACTGTGTTCTCTAGTGGTCCTGTACTTATTGTACATAACTATAACCCTATTTATTTGTAGTTGTTCGGTATTTATTGAGGGTAACGATTAAAAATTCTTCCAGGCTGCTCGTTCGGCCGTTCTCGCTTGGTCATCAGTCAGCCCGAGTCGTGTCAGAGTCGAGTATTACGAACCAAATTCGCGTCTCGGATTAAGGGTCTCAGTCGAGTCTCTTGTAATATTTGAGTATTCATGTTGTGATATTCGCGTGTCCTGTTCTCGCTTCGTGCTACTATGAGCGTCCGAAATTGAACCTGCTAATCGTGAAGATTGGGTAAGAACTCTTATAAAAAAGCACTTACATTCACATTCATTGTACATATTCGTCGACCTAATTCAAGAATGCTGTTCCGGTTAATCACAAACCCCAACAGTTGTTATAAAAATAATTTGAGAACAATGACAAATGTTTAACGAAGACCTTTAACAGTATACAATTTAGATAGTATACAATAGTTAGATGTTACAGATTTTAACTCTAGATTATAAAAAATACGACATTATGACCGTGAGACAAAGATGAGGGATTTTTGATAGATCTTTTACTTTAAGAAACTATAAAAACTTTTTTCGAACATATTCCTTGTGTATTAAGTTTCATTTTTGTAATTTACTGAACGGTTTGTGTATACCTACTTATCATTTTTCCTTTCTTAAATAGAAAAATATTTTTTTATCTATTTGAAAAACACCACCTCGCAACAGATAAACATATTTCTTGCAATAATAAATTTCGCAAAGGTTACATAGAGTAGTTATAATAACTCAGCTGAATAACTACGAGTATATCTCTGCATCCAGTTCGTACCGCACCAACTCTCCTGCTAGCAATAAACGCCCCGAGAAATATTTTCACATCGTTGTGGAAGTTAAAATGAAAGTAACTACACCCTGTAGAGCAATAGCGAACCCCTACACCGACGACGGTTAATGCTGAATATTTCTACGAGTTATATAATTTTATTCATGAGACGAACTCAACCAATTGCGAATCAATTTCATAATAGCTACATACAATTCACGTTGATCAAAACTTTCACAATTGTAATTCACACATGCTATAGTTCCGCCGATATCTGACTACCGAGCTATGACGACATAGTCTACATACATAGGTACGCCCAGTTTGTATTCAATTCTATTGTACTAGTTCGCAGTTTCATGATCGCCGTTTCTAGTCAGTTCGCTTATTAAATTTTAGATGAGCGTCTATGTTTATTAAGTATGTGAATATGAAATACTTATACACTGTGAATATCATAAATCGATGTGATTACAAGTGTAAGATCGTTTATTAAAGAATATTAATATAAAATTCACTTGCATGACAGAAATACAAATATTTTTATTTTCGGATATATTGTACAAAACGCCTTTTAGGCCAAAACTAAGCAGAGCCTGTATTATCAGTACTAGACAACAAGATAAATAGAAATATACTTTTTTCTGTAAATACATACATATTATGCATAGAAGACTAAAAATTATTTCGACGTTTATCAACGCGAGGTTAAAGGAGACAAAATATATAATGCTTGAGTGTCATAAAATATCTGTGGAAAAATAAACGTAGAGTAAAGCTTACCATTTTGTTTGCATACTCCACAAGAAACAATCAGCGTATCGCATAAACCAGAAGAAAAACATAAAAATAAAATAGAGATAAGTCTTATATTCGATTTCTGAGTAACGTCACCGACATTGAAGAAAAGAATAATAAATTTTGATTACTTTCTCACGTCCGCAATCGTGATTCGATTTCACAATTTTTCACCGCACCCCTTAGGAAAATCATGATTAAAATGGAAAACGTTATTATTTTCAATCGTGTACTTTTCCTTGGCGCATTTTCAATAGCGATTAGAGGCTATTTACAGTCTATTGAAGAGGATTCTTATTGAATAGATGATACTCATAGATTTTTTGATCACGTAATAATAACAAAGTTTAAAGCATTTTTTGGGGTTTAGAACAGAATTTTAACTAAAATTATGCAATATATTTTCTATAGAGACTCTCCTTGGACTTTTATAACACATTTTAATAAGCAAGAAACGTGGTAACTTATTGTTAGTGTATATTTTGTAAACGCAATATATGTCATTCTAATGTTAATGTCATATTGGTTGTTTTTCATCTGTGTTGTGTGGCAACACTGCTCTTGTACGCTGTTCTGTGTGCGTCGCAAGTTATTTCCACTTGTTATCAAAATACATCTCGGTTTATACTAATAATTAGTTTTCTTTATGCCCAAAACCCATCACTTATATTCTTTTTTCACAGCGTATACTGTAATATACACACAGTGTGCACGAAGAACATATTTCTTCCGTACGATGTTTGTTGGTTACCAACTAATAAAAAGTTTGTTTGATAGCAGATTAGAGACTACGCAAAAGAAGTAAGTTTGGACTGTGGTTTACGTGACTAAATAAATCTGTTTCTATTCCGACCCCTCCTTATCCACTGAGTTACTGATGTACGTAGTGATACCGCCGTCTGGAACATTCAAACTATTAACACACCAGATACTCGTCTGAAATCAAAGCTTAAAACAAATTAACTTTGGAAAACAAAGTGTATCTACCTTCGTTAAAGTTCTAGCACTTTCTAAATTAGGATCGGTGCCAAATTACTTTGCACAGCTTTGCACTTTCTAAATGTTACATGTTTGTGCATAAGATTTCTTGAATATGAGAGAAATTAAAACAATTTAGATAACTATTTTGGTTACATTGTTTGCTTCTATGATCATAGCAAATGTTGTTAATGTACACATAAAACCATTAAATAATTTTTATTACTTCGGGATTTTACTTTAAACCAAAACAGATTGCGTTAAAGACACAAATGTAGGCACATATGTGAAATAATTACAATTATTACAATTAAATAAAAATACTCATATACCTACTTACTCAACTTACTATATACACACATATATTTAAAGACTTTAAAATTTTAAAAATTTATGTGCGTACTTTGCGCACTTTATTTATTTTATCATAAAGCTGGAGTGGATGCAAACAAGGTTTTTGTTTACACTCAATTCGTTTTTAAATTCGGAAGAACACGGAACATTTACAACTGGCATGATTTATAGGTTTTGTTGAAATCAAGATGCTTGAATAAATTCCTTCTCATCAATTTTAATTTAGCATCAACCGTTGTCGACTTGTCGGAGGCAGTCGGCTGTAAAGATATATAGGTATAATTGAATAGCTATTTAATGTTCAGCTTTAAGTGTTTTAAATGAATACGTTTAATAGGTTGGGTTTGATTTTATTTTTCATTATAGATACTACTTTAATATGTACTAGAGGTACATATGTATGAAACCTAAATGTGAAGAATTGTTATTAATTTTAAGTTTAACTACTATTGTTCGGTACTAGACAACTGATATAAATACATGTACCCTTTTTTTTGTAAATACATACATATCATACATAGAAAATACCTAAACTCCCAAACAAATATTTGCAGATCATACAAACATTTGATCCGACCCGGGAATCGAACCCGAGACCTCAAGAACAGCAGTCGCATACGATACCGCTACGCCACCGAAGAAGTAAGGTAAGTTATATATGTACATGAATAAAGTTTCTTGAATTATTCTTGAGAAATTGTTTTTAATAATTAAATGGTAAATGGTTATACAATCATAAATTTGCCACGAGTTTAATCAAAATTTGTAACATGAAGTTGAAACCATGGGGATTAACTCAAAAGTTTAAAATTATGATTAAAGATAAATATTAGGTTTAAAATGTTAAACTAATCTTGAGTTCAAATCATTCACATAAAATTAGTTGCGGAGTGGGTTGGTCCACTTTCCCACAAAGTTAGTTCACCTGAGGCGAGTTAACTCAACGGGTTCCTTTTTCCTTTTAATCTTAAATTAACTCTGAATTAATACTACCCGTGTAAGTCGTGAGTAAGGTTGAACATCTAAAAGAAAAAGATAGCATATTTATTGTATCCGTTCGCCAGTGTCGTGATGGATTAATAATACTAAGTGTCACCGCTCAAATTCATTCCATCAGTATGGTAAGAGGCGACTAAGGGAGCAAGCTGCGCCTACCAACATCACCATCGAAACAAACCTTATACCTCCTTTGTAAAGAGAGACCTATGTTCTGCAATAGAATAGATCATTATATTAGATGATATTACAAAAGCATTTCAGCTGTTTAGTTGGGTTTTATTCAAAACAAACAAAAATTTTACAAAAAAAAACAGACTTCGAATAAAAGAATCTTTACCAAAATATGCACTAAAAAGTTAAAAATATTGACATGTTACTGTGTATACGAACATTGTTATTTTTAGATTAAATTTTCAAGCGAAATAATTTGTTTTTAAAATTATAAAATATAAACACAGAGTATTTAGTAAAGGGGTAATCTTATAAAGTACATTCATGTCGTATTTTTTTTCATTTTAGATTCATTCATTAGCCTACAAATTAAAGGGAAACTCATTCCACTGAAAGTGTATACAGGTGGGTTGTGAAAGCTCATTAATTATTAAAAATGTAAAAATTGGACTGTCTTCATATTTTTCTGCATAATAACGTTTCGCTTACGTTGGACGTATTTTAAAAGGCCTGCGTTAGACATTTTAAGAAATATATGGCATAACTGTAACACATTTACATGCTCTTAACACTTTATTTTATATAATTCATACTAATATTACAAATACGGGAGCAACTATCTGTCTGTTACGCTTTCACGGCTAAGCCGGTGCATCTATTTTAATCAAAGCTATTGCGACTGATGGAGTAGTTTTTCATGCATCCAGTGCTACAACGCATGGCCACAGTAGCAACCACTGGAGTTTCATTTTAGCTGTGAATAGTTACGTTCGGGGCAACATACAACTGATCCGAAGGTAATGAAGGGTCTAATAACTGCAATGTATAACCAAAGTTATCTTTGGGTTAAGATCCAATTTTTTACCAACTAGTCTACGACACTGATTTAGAGCTATACAAGCCTTTCTTGTCTTTGCTTCGATGTGACTCGCCCAGTTGAATTAACCGTCAAGAATGACGCCTAGATATTTTACTTCAGTTTAAGGGTTGAGATTGGTGTTGAATAATTTTGTTTATTTATTTATTTATACAGCTTTATTGAACACTACTAATTTCAGAAATGAATTACTGAAATAAATAGATTAAAAACGACATTTGGTATAACAATAGGCGGTCTAATCGCTCACGGCCATCTCTTCTAGACAACCTTTGTACGGATATTGTGTAATTTGATTTTAGATAGTCTAAGATGTACCTGAGTAAGAAATAATCTAAATAATGATCAATATATTAACTTAATACATGTGTCTAAGTAAACACACATCATATGAATACATACATACAAACATGATTAAATACATATATATATAAACAAACACATAATAGCATAGATACACACATTGCGTAACACACAAACAATGAGCAATACCCTATATATGGTCCATCACAAGATATAGCAGGCAATTGATGCCAATTTATTGCGGAGTTCATTCTACGACTACCTTTTACAATTACCTGTGTTTTACTTGGATTGGGTTTTAATCCTTAAACCTTACTCCAAGTGCAAATTTGTATCAGATCTCTGTCTGTATCATCAATAGCATCATATATTTTAGCTGGCGAAGCTTTTGTGTATATTTGTAAATCATCTGCATAAAGTTGGTAGGAAGAAAGTAATCGGTTAGTACTATAGTTCTGGTGACATCCTTTTGTTGGTTATAAGAACGTCCGTTCTTTTAACCAACAAAAGGATGGGCTGGAAATTCGCGCACAGGGGGTGCGCGATTCCCAGCGCGATTTGGGGACAATAACGAGAACATCGGGGTTTCCACATAGTAGGGGATTATTTAAAAACCTTTGGTGACCCGAGGTATATCGAGATTCCAGGGTTTTAGTTTCTAGGGTGCACAAAGTTTCTGGTGGTTTCTAATATCCAAAATGGTGTGCGGTTTTAGTCGGTTCGAGATATCCACCAGTAGGTGGTATCCGGGGGATTTCCACAGAAAAAAAAGAGGGGGTACCACTCAAAAGTTTCACGCTCTGACATCGATGAACTACTACTACTGACGTGCAGATAGATTAGAGAGAACGAGGCTGAGAGACGCCGTAAAGGATTTTATATTCTCAAAAAATACTGAACAGAACTAGTTACCGTATAATTAATTCTGGTTGTGGAACTATACATTTAAAATACTAAAATATATAAATAAAATTTGACATTTTCGTGTGATTCGGAGGTCACGTTAAGCAGTCGGTCCCGGTTGTTATCATACGATAACAGTCGTGAAGCTTAGTTGGAGGCCTTCGGGCGGCTTAAAAACATCCAACGGCAAGATTTACGTAGCCACAACGTATTCTTGCCAGTCCCCAACCCGCACTTGGCCAGCGTGGGGACGTATGGCCTTAACCCTCTCCTGAGAGGAGACCCGAGCCCAGCAGTGGGACATTATGGGTTGTTGTTTGTTTGTTTAACATTTTTCATTGACATAGTAAAATTTTCTTAGAATAAGTAGACTACACGGTTGGCCTAGTGGTTTCAGTGGTCGCCACGCCACTTCCTACTGCGCCAAGTGTTGTGGGTTCAAATCCTACATGGGACAACACTTTGTGTGATCCATATATTGTTGTTCTAAGTCTGAGTGTACTTTGTGTCCGTTTCATGTATGTTTTTAAAGATCCCCGCGACACAGGAATGTATATTCCTAATGCGGGAGTTGTCTCTTTAAATATTAAATATTACTATATTATTCTAAGGGAAACGAAATCTCATATTTGAGCTATAACTGTTTAGCGATTCCCTGTGTGCTGTCAATATTAATGCGTTATTTATAGATGCAGTAGGTATGTATTTTAAACCCAAGTATTATTTTGTTACAATCTTAACTATCTTAGAACTTTTAAATATCATTTAGATAGAATTATTATAACCTAGCCAGATGAGTTTTGACGAGACTGCGGAGAATTATCTCTATGTGTACATTAGAGACCCGAGTCGCGACAGTCACACCAATCTAGCCATTTTTGTAGAAACTGCTCTTTTCACCATCCACATCTACAAAATTAGATTTCAGAGAATAAATCTTCCCTCCCCCCAGACATGTCACACGTTTTGTGTAAAGACTATATTCAAGAATTTATACAGAACATTTCACTTGCGACCTGACATACGAAATAACGACGACGACGATATAAAATATCGCTTTCTAGGAAACATCAAAGTAGCATAGACAAAATGAAATAACAAATATTCCATAAAAGGGTCTCCTAAAGCGTATAAGTCAAAAACTTCCTTATACGTATGACAGATATAATTCGCATTCCAAGAACGCCAAGTGTCCCATATATGCGTTTTAAGATAAAATGTTAGCGAGCTCGTCCTGATGTTTATACCATGAAGTTAGATTGGAAAACTTCTCATACTGCAATGTACTTGTTTCACTTTAGTTTTCATCCTAATAATGTGACGAGTAGTAGCTATCTACTAGCTTTAATTTTATATGGTTAAATCACTATAGTTGCTCATATAATTTTATAAATTATTTTTCCGTTTTCCTATATATTTTAAACTTGAATAGATTCTATAGGTACTTAGCTATATTTGAAGTGATATATTTTAATAGAAAAACAGTATTTTATATATTTCTTAAAGATAGAAAAACATAGATATTGTTGGATTATATAACATTACTTGGTGTATTAGTATGTTAGTAAAAAGCGATGGTCAAACAATAAAATTTAAGACGTGTCATCCTCACAGGATTCAAGATTTTAATTTAGAAGTCATGTAGAAAATATTATAATCCGACCGTGCTAAATTTTTCCCCTAGGTAATATTGCTTCTAGACGTTTGTCGTAAACAGAGGCTTTGTTGCAGCAATTTCCACGATACCACATTTCTGCGAGATTAAATTCGTAATACGGCTTCCGTTTGGCTCAGTTCCGTATTCAGTGCGCCTACTATAGAAATTTGCTTAAAAGCTAACAGACATCGAAACATCTGGATAAACTTTTTAATTTCTAAATGTGACTATTTTATTTAAATGATTTGTTAGCTTCTGTAGTTGCAAATAATTTACAATAAATAATAAGCAGTTGTCACTCCAAGACAGGATTAAACACATTAACGCCTTGTAAACTTTATAGCTGAACCATTTAAACGATCATTCGTTTTTTGAATATGATTTTCATAGTATCACGTTTCATCCATAGAAATATAAACTCCATACATTGTATCAATACGAAGAGATTTTGGATTTCTACACGTACTGATAATATTTTACATTTAAATGTGTGAAATAGTCTAGAAGGTTTAAACTGTCCTTTTATAAATAACTATTGTTATTAGTTAAAATTACGTGAGAAATGGTATTACTTTAACCAATCATCCATAAAAATTGTATTATAAAGCAGTTACACGTGTAATATTTTAATATAAAAATTTTGTATTTTGGAATTTTTGGACTACATAATAAAGATACCAATTTAATAACACAAATGGTTGAAATATATTCCTCATTAATTTGCATTTCGGCGCGATTTTATCCACGTTTCTTTAATTGTTATTAATAGTCGAACCAACGTAGTAGGGGTCTCCGGAAAATGGGATCTTTTTCAGAATGGCTTATTTGTCAATGTCAGAGCGCCAGTGACGCCTGCGTCTGTTTCTGATAGCCTCGTTGTTTCGTTTTATTGGTTAGGCACTTGCTTTGTGACTGACATATGTACGTACGACATAATTATTTATGTAGGTTAAACTTGAAAGTACAGAAATTTAATTCAGAGTAAGCATTCAAACTCTTAAAAAGTTGAATACATATTTATCTATTTAAGTTTTCATACTATAATTTGACCAAAAAAGACATCGTATTACTGAATTTTATTTTTCGAACCGACGTAACTTCTTAGCTAGAAGATTGAAATTGTCTAAAATATAATTAAATTGTAGAGAATAACTTTATAATTTGAGAGAATATTGTAAAGTACTCACAAGTTAAAACGATTTGCAAAGTTAAAAGGCCAACTCAAAGAATATAAACTTATGTTAATCGCCAAAATTGGTCTACGTTAAATTTTATCTTAGTGAACAGGTACGGCTACAAAATATATTTTAATTTTACCAAGGTACAGCCATTTAAACACATAATAAATGAGAGATTAATTTCTCCAAATAGAACACATAACAACAACCTTAGCTCCTGTCAAAATTAACTAAGTGGTCTGTCGGTACTTTGAGCTGAGAACGCTTCCATTGGAGAATTCCAACATACGCGTCAATAACACGCCACGTTTAATAGAAAATGAACCTTCGATACTTTGCTCTAGATAAAATGTCGTTGTAAATATGATATGAATACTGTGGGTCACACATTTTCATTATATGTACATAATAATAAAATATAATCAAGCAATAAATCTCGAAACATTCATCTCATTTTACATCTACATGCCCGTGAGTAGGGCTGTCTGCTATTTGTCATTTTATTAGTCGCACGCTCTGCAATATTCTGCAAAATAACAGTGTAGTTGGAACAAGGAGATTGCTTCCCAGTTTACTGCCTTGACTTGAGACAACGAAGTGTGAAAAAGTTGTAAATTTTTCCCGAATTGGACTATTGTACATCTCGAGTGACCTCAAGTGTCTCAAACGCTTTCGTAATCTGAACGAGGAAAAATGTACCTCTCCTGTTTTAGTTTCAACTTTCACCGTGCTATATATTGTCTTGTAAATATTCTATGTAAACAAGTTTATTGTCACACTATCTGTTTATAGTTTAAACGCACCCAGGATCCTTGTAGATGTGTGGTTGTACTAAGAAAATCGATCAACTCAAGTGATGTTTCTCGAACGCTACACTAACTTCACGCTATGTGGAGAGACAACAAAGACCAAGTTTATATCGAAATGTGTACGCTATACATATAATTTATTGTAGTTTGATTGCTAAGATAATTTTAAAAGTTTTGTTTAACATTCCATCTTTACAAAAAATATGTTTTTTTACCTCCAAGTAACAAAAAACTTGTTGGTTTCCACTAATAAAATTTCAGACACATTTATTTATTCTGGTTGATTCTAACTTTTGAATGCCTGGGGAATTTATGTTTTTACTTTTTCTTATCATACATACAAATATAATTATCGTTTTCAAAATAAACTTAGTGGTTTTATAACTGTCATAATTTCTTAGAGCTATAAAAATGATTTTTTGTTCAGAAAATTGTATCTATTTTTAAAATCCTCGTTATGTATAAAATGTATTCTTGTAAGTAAATTTAATTATATAAAACAAAGATAAATTTAAATGATTTTAGTGTGGTACTAAAGACCTAATTAAAGTAACATTGAATGTTACTATATACATATTAATAACTTATTAATAACTGAAATTGAAAATTGGTCGTAAATATAAATTTCAATTCACATTAATATCTTTCTCTAGTAATAAAAACCGCTCAACAAATTATGATCCGTGCCATACCCATTAGCAAATTGTGTAATTTTCCTTTTTCAAGTTTCTGTTGGCCCCGGACAAAATTACTTTACCCTCGCAACCCGCCATTTAGACGAAGGAATGATGAAAATTGACTTTAATAATTACATGAATCAAATTACTCCTTGGTACTGTTATACATGGACACGAAACAAATTTTGTGAAATATTCTCAACTCTAACATAAATTGAAAGTCTTATTTTAACTTTCAAAATTTTTAAACATTACAATCGCTTTGATATTTTAATTTCAAATTGGCATATGATTTTAATACTTGAATTATTTGCTTTGAGTCTAAATTTATTACCTTTTACTAAACTGAAATTGTATGTTTTAAACTTTAATAACTATATAAAGTAATACTTGATCTGACTCTTATATTCCCTGCTAACGACTACAGTAATGTGTGCTTCTTTTACGTGTGGAAACCCCCTTGGGCCTTCACCCCAACGGGGTTTGCGTCGGGGCGGTGTGTCGGAATCGAACCAACTAAAACCACACGGTGTGCCACTCTGCACCTGAGACGAGTGGAATCCGGGAACCGCTTTCTTACACCATCCGGACCGCAGTAATGTGAGCTACTTCAACCTTAATGCAGGTCTGCTCAATAACCTAGACCGTCTTCTCAAGAATTGTATTCGATTCATTCTCAATTTATGTAAATAATCACATGTCTCAATATCGCTCTCTATTGGCTTCCAATTCGCCAACGCATACGAGCAATAACTACCTTATATTCTTTACTCTTTTCACCAAGCACTCCTTCTTTAGGTTAAGTATAACTATTCAACTTTAAATCAACAAATAACCTACTTTTCCTCTCTCCCAATCCTAGCTCTGACTTCGAAGATTCTAGTTTCCATGTTTAATCTGTCCAATTATGAAATACGTTCCCTCTTGAGATCATGGTATCATATACTCTCCAAACTTTTAAATAGTGCTTGCGGAAACATTTCACAAAAACATTAACACAACAATCTTAATTTTCTCCTCTCCCCAACTAAAGAATATTAGTATAAATATGTAGGTACTTATATATGTATGTATTTACTTATTATAGATATATGTGAGTGTATAAATACTTATATTTTTATTTGTATGGTATATGTATTAATCATAAGAGTTACCCATACATCATGTAAATTCCGTTGATGTATAATATTTAATTCATAAAAATAGATTTCCAATTACTCGCACAGAAGATCAACCGAAAATGACAGCATTCCCATTATTGAGCTTCATTGGTGAGTGCAAGATCGGAGGCTCATTGATGCATCAGAATCATTAGGCTCCCATGGTGTGGGTCATAATGCTAAATTGTTGCATTGCCTGCAATTGTAATAAGTATGTTGACCACCACTTTTGGATACTGTTTATGCTTTCCATCAGGCAAAGTCACTTTGACAGGCCCATACATAAAAAAAATCTACTATGTTTATCTCTGCATCACGTTCACACATACTCTCTGCATTTCATCGACTGGTAGAAAATACCTACGGCATTAAGTCTGCCTTGCCACATTTATGCATGAAAAGTTAAATAAATAAATTTAATTTTAAAAACACTTCTTAAAGTTTTGCTTGTAATTAATAATTTAACTACTGCATGACACAGAATTATGGATTCCGAAATAAGATAAAAGTATTCTTCAAAAACCTCTATAACTTGTTGCGACCGATGTCTATAAAACGTGATGAAAACCGACGTATTTGGACTAGCGCCAGAGCGTAGCACAGAGGAACTACTTTTTCTTTGCCAAATATTAAAAATTTTCAGCGTTTTGATTACAAATGTTACATTTAAACAACATGTTTAACAGACATAGGATAAGGTCGTTCCTCAACGCTAAGTCACGTATTAAAACACAATATTACCCAATAATAAAAGAGACTAGCGACATTAGAGTTGTAGAAAGAGAATCGACGCGAAACATTAGTAACTTGTGTAAGGGGACAGGATAGATGAGGAAATAAATAACAAGCTACTATCAATCGTTTTGATGCGTGCTTTTTATCATAAGTGCCAAACATTCTATGAAACAAGTAAGTTGTTTTTACCCTAATGCGTCAGAAGGAGGGTAATGTTATTCTAGCAATTGTATGTATATGTATGTCAATTTCTATGATACGCCCCATAGCTCACACGGCTGGACAGTCTTAGGCATATGTTTTGGACATCCGACACACATTCAGTCCCGAACTAAGCTAAAGCTTGTTTTATGTGTACTAAACAACTGATGTATGTACTTTTTTGGATTTTAAATACATACATAGTATATATAGAAACTCCGAAACAAATATAAGTATTTGCAATCGTAAAAACATTTGGTCTGACCCGAGATTTGAACCCGATACCTCAAGCACAGCAGTCGCATACGCTACCACTGCATATGTATATTGTAATTAGTCAAACTAAATACTATATGGTGCTGCAGGGGACAAACTATACTTTGTTGCGAGCAAAGAAAGATCTACTTAAACAACGTGTGTATGAGACACCGTAAATAATTTAGTTTGCCTTGTTTTAATATACACATATCACTTTATTATTTTATTAAAGCTTACTAAGCGATGCATTACTCATTCGAATTGTATATAGATATTGAGATACTTGTTTTTCTCTTTTCAGTTCATTTTCAGCGTTTTGGAGAGCCACGCTTCGGCATGAATGGGCCGGCTCGACCGGAGTGATACCACGGCCTCACAGAAAACCGGTGTGAAACAGCGCTTCCGCTGTGTTTCATCGAGTGAGTGAGGATACCGGAGGCCCATACCCCAATCCAACGCCCCCTATCCCCCTCACCATCCCCTTTCCCCCCAGGCCGCCATAGTGTGGGTCACCATTGCATTGTTCTTTTTATAATAATGTTTTTTTTTAACTTAAGAATAACAGATATTAATAGGAAATGACATAATTTAAATAAAGATAATTAACTTTGTACAAAATATTAAAATGAAGCTAAAGAAATATGCCTGGTATAATAGAGAAATAAATAAATATTTCATCAAATATAGAACTCGAACTAAACTGAGACCACGCATGTTCTCCGCTCGTGAACCGATTGACATTTCAACATAACATAAAAATCTAAGGCTGGGCGCACACAGAACCGATGTTCGACGAGACAGTCTTCGACGAGACGGTTCGGTTTAATTCTGGGAACTTTACGCATTTGAAGAGTGTTTTTTTTCTTACCAATAGCTATTCTTATTCAGTATCTCTGTTTCTTTCAAAGTGAACAAGCAATATGGCTTCGGACTCGGAAGAAGATTTTTGTGTTATCACAATATGGTAAATCATATATGGCGACAGTTTGAGAAGTTATTGGGTTTATCCTAAAAATGAAGTTAAGTCCATGAAGAGCACATTATTTAAATTTATTACAGAAATGAGAAAATATGGGGAGAAATTCAGAAATAATTACATTAACATTATTATGCCGCGTACTTTTGATTTCATATTGAACTTAATTTAATACCTGTAAAAAGACAGGATACCAACTACAGGATAGTTGTAACTCCGGTGGTAAAAGTTTTTGTTACTTTAAGGTAAAAAAATTAAAATAATTAGTTTCAAAAAACCAACCGTGGCGGAGTTGTCGAACATGAGACGAGGTAGTAAGGTCAGCTTCGTTGTCGAGTCAAAACATACTGTCTGAAACGGTCTTGGTGTACGACGGTGTTACTTCTTTTCTCTTACTTTCTTTCTCTTTTTTTAACGGCGGGAAGTCCTCATGGGTGTCCTCCATCCTGGGGAGAGGGCGAAGGGGTCTGTCAGACTTTTACTAACTAAAATCCCCTGATGTTCCGTCTCTCACCTACGCCAGGGATCACGGGAGCTCAAAAGGCATCCGCAATCCCCGACTGGTGCAGGCCCGCTGCTGCGGACCACATCTCGTCAGCGAGAGGAATGAGGTATTTGACTCTCCTCGAGACTTCAAAGAGGGGCGCATAGGAACACTAAGCGCCGCCACCTCGGGTCCGGTTGGTTAAGGGCGACGAACATCCCCAAGTCCACGGCCCCTGGACCCAGTTAGGGGGGCCAGTGGAGATCAGCGTATGCCCTCCTCCGACCCCCGGTGCGCCTTCTGTGGACTGAGAGAGAGGTCAGGATCTCCCTCCCCCTTTTCGCAGAAGGACACCACCGCCTCCCAGGATTCCTCGCCGTCGACCATAGAACGAACTACGGCCGGCAGCGAGAGGTCACTGCCTACTACAGAGATGAGGGCACGGCGCTGCCCCTCCCAAGCGGCACACTCTGCCAGCGTATGCCACGCCGTATCCTCCCGACAACGACAGTCTTACCTACCACAATGCTTTTTACGGCAACCAAGTCAAGCCTCGATAAACTATCTCGTCGGAGACTGTCTGTCGACTCCGATGTGTGCCCAACCTAAGAGCTCCCAACGCTTCAACTCTGAACCAGAATGTTTGAAATATGGTTATTTTGAGATGAGTACTCGGACATTACCACCGATTTATGCACTGAATGTCTCGCGAAGAAGAGTAAAGAAACTTGCTCCAGAGTACCAGGGATTTTCTTCCTAGGGTTTCTCGGCTACTACTTTTTAGTAAGTTTGAGTTCAATATAAGCTCTCCACCTGATATCCGAAGGGATATCCGCACAGAACAAAAAAGAATAAGAAAACTAATGGACTTATTTAAGATGTTAAGAAAAAGCAACATGAGAAATAATGTACCATTCACGACATGGCACTACTGAAGATATCACTGTGGGAGAGCCACGTTTTGGCACGAATGGGTCGGCTGTACCGACCAGCGCTTGCCGGCGACGCACTTGTGACACCTCTGGTGTTGCGGATGTCCATGAGCAGCGGTAATCGCTTACCACTAGGCGATCTGTCTGCTCGTATACCCCCTATTCCATAAAAGAGTTACAACAAAAGAAAAGGAAGGTTGCGGGAAACTTTGTATATAGACAGCACGTCACGTCATCGTCAAAACGTCTACAGTAGACATTTTCTGGCTGAGAAATAGAAGAAGAAAAAGAGAAAATTGAGAAGTAAATAAAAAGGTTTACTTCTTCAACTGCAAATATTCAATTAATTTTATTACTCAAAATATATTTCAATCCTGTGTTTATTAAACAAAACTAAATAGACTTGTGCACGTGTAGGTATATAAATCACAATGTGGCTTTCAAAAGCATTATACCAAAGCAAGCAAAAGCTGTTTGACAATGGAGGTAAAGGAATTCATATTTGCTACTGTTCCCTCTCACGGCCACGGAATTTAAATGAACTTTGGCCAACAACAATGACACTAGAGACTTTTGTTCCATGAACAATACATTTTACCGGTAGAATTAAAAACTGCGGACAAAAGAGTACAAATTCATAATGCAGCCATAGTCGGGCGGCAATTAAGTACAACATTCAACAGCTACATATTTAGCAAAAAATGCTCTATGTGTGTATATATTTCTTTGTGATCCCACTGCTTCTTTAAAAATAATATTGTTATTAACATAAAAGCTATCTAACTCTTATTATAATATAATATAAACCTTCTATCATTGGAATAATACTATAATTCGAAATAATTTCCTTATCACAATAGACCAGAGGTTAATAGGCTTTCAAAAAACAAACGTTCAAGCTTGCGCAATAAAAACAAGATGAAATAACAAGAAACGTCCACAAAGCGATTGGTTCTGTAGACAGACGAGCCGACGACAGCCCCTTATCAGATGAAACATGTTATTTGTCTTGAGGAAAATACAAAAGTCATCCAAAAGCCTCGACCCGGACAGCTCAAAGCAGACGAACTGTTTAAGAATACAAAATGACTCTGATCCTATAAAAATGCACGCTAAACTAGTAAATGTAAACAGTAACACTGTATAAAACATGAACTTGTAGTAAAAGTAAAATATGTAACAAAGGTAGGCTACAAGAAACGGTCTTAAGGGCTCAGACTGCTGTGAATCATACATAAGCATTAAAAAATATATTTTTTTACCATTCTATATAAAATCCAATATTTACAAATAAATATAATTGAAGTGTTTGTATGTAGTTTCAAATTTACAGGTTTTCAACAATAAAAGTATATGCGGCACTTAATCAAAATATAAATTTTCAACATTTTTATCCATATGTCTGTTCCGGTTCGCCTTTGGAAGGAAATACCCGGTAAAACTTTCAATGGCAGATAGCTAGAAATTGTTACTAAGGCTACTTTTTTATACTAGCTTCGCCTGCGGTTGTCGTTGTAAAGGTACAACAGCAGTCACGCAGTTATTTAGACAGGTAGAAATATAAAGGAATAGTTGTTTGAATAATAAAACTCTTTCACGTAACATTACATATTCAATTTGAATATTTGCTTTTTATCATACGTGATTTTAATTTTCATGTTCTCTTCTTTCAATCCTTTTAATCAGAGCAATTAAAACAACTCACAAAAAGGATGCAAGCAGCCCTTTCCAAAATCATGTTCTTTCGAACAAATTGCGAGTTTCTTTGAAGTCAAACTGTTCACGTTGTCGGATCCACGTTCATTTGAAGTTTGCTCTATTCATGTCCAGATTCTTCTGTGTTTGCTTACGGTAAGTTTACCTTTGTTTTGTAAAATAATCCATGAAAAACCCAAAAGGTTAAATTTGATTATTTACTTAATAAATGAAATCCATTTGTCTGAACACACTGAATTTATATGATTAAATGATTACAGCATTTACTGTACATTCATAGCGTCTAATTTTCTCGTATGCCTTTCTTATGTAAAACAGGTAGAATAGTTATTACCAGAGCTTTCGCAGTCGCATTACTTCGTAAGAGAACAGACTGTTATCTCAGAGGCTATGGCTTGTTTATCGTCCGACTCCCATTTATGAGTTCGTTATTTCCCTATTCTTACAACATAAAAATGTCGTCCATGAGAATAACTTGGGGATTTTATCTTTGTACGTACATTGATAAGATAAAATAATGAGAGGACTTATATGGATCGATACCGATTAAGTTGTTGTTATGTTCGAGTTAATAAAGTCAGAAGTGCCCTTTTGTGTTTAGATTATATCGACACGGATATCTTTTGGAATCGTACCGTCCAGACTTAGCTTGGTCGCATATCGTAATTTCCATCTTTTCTGTTACCAATGTATCAATTTACATATTTTTAGAAGTTACACAGTCGACAGATGAAACGTTGGATAATTTTCATTTGAAATATATTTTTGGCATATCTATTCTCGTACGTATATTACCCGTTTCATCGTTCATAAGGTTATTTATCTTTTATATTAATATTTACCGATAATTTACCATAAATCATGTAATGCACGTAACTTAATTTAGTTTAAATATGTAAGATTTTCACACAATATAGGTTATATTGTGTGAAAATTAGAAAAACTACCTATTTCGCACCATTCAGTCCGGTGACCCGTTTGCACCCAGAGGTACTCGCGACTTCTTATTATATTTTATGAGGCTCCCATACATTCCTGAGGGGATTTGTAATGTTTGCCACTCGGCAACATTGTTCCGGATCTTATTACCACCTTTCTACATTACCTTCTGTTGTTAGCGTTTATGTTCATGTGTCGTGATTTGCAGTGTATAAATATATATTATAATACTTTGTTCGTTACACTATTCATAAACATATGTATAGTATATGTGTTTGTTTTTTAACTATTTATGTTCGTTAAAGTAAGTGAGGTATACAAATTTATATTTATAATTTATCACGAATGGATAACGGATGATAGGAATAAAGAATAATAATATTCTTTCCGTGACTATCGTAAAAGCCGATTATTAATAAATTAAGCCGAAGCGAACTACGCTTGATAACATGACGATCTTGACAAAGTTGTGTACGTGTTTGCATGAACTAAGTGTTGAAAAAAAAATAAAGAAGATAGATTTTCTCCCTCTTTCGAGTCTTTTAAAAACATTATCTTTTTGAAATACTAAAAACCGATGTGTAACAGCGCCTGCGTTGTGTTTCACCGAGAGAATGAGGATATCGGAGGCCCATTATCTAACTCTTCCCTTCATCCCCCTCCCAATGCCCCAAGGCCGGCAACGCACATGTGATGCCTCTGGTGTTGCGGGTGTCTATGGGTGGCGATAATCGCTTACCATCAGGCGATACGTCTGCTCATTTGTCCCCTATTCTATAAAATTTATATATGTATTAAACATTTACCTACTGCTCCCTAGCATTAATTTGTATCAAATTAAATGAATAAAATCTCAAATGAAATAAATCATTGAAACAAGTGCCTGCCTCGGTAGTACAGTTGTAGCGTATGCGACTGCTGTCCATGAGGTCTCGGGTTCGAACCAGGGTCGAACTAAGTGTTTGTATGATCTGCATATATTTGTTTCAGAGTTTGGGTGTTTTCTATGTGTAGTATGTATGAATTTACAAAAAAAAGTATCTATGTATTGATATCAGTTGTTAAGTACCCATAGTACAAGCTCTGCTTAGTTTGGGACTAGATGACGTTATGTGTTGCAGTGTTCGAAAATAGTTATTTACTTTATTTATTTAAGTATATTTTTGAAACAAAAACAATTGTATGGATATCTCCGGTTCCATACAATTGTTACAAGAAGAAATTATGTAAACATCCACATGGGAAAATTATGTTTGCTTAAAACTTAAAAAGGATGAAAGGTGCTAGTGAGACTATTCTACGCATTATTCATATTAACATTACACATTCTAAAGTCTCTCTGACTGTTTTTTTTTTTTATTTTCACAGCTAAAACGCACATTCATAAACGCGATTTCATTGAAATTTAGCATAGAGATACTTTGATTTTTAAGGAAGAACGTAAGCTACTTTTTACCGGCCCGCAGGCTGCAGGCAATGCTAGTTTAAAATAATAGTTAATAACTAATGAAACAGTCGTTTGGACTCTAAGGAATTTTTATATTTTTTTATTGCCTTGTGATAACCCCATTACGCTGCAGGAACCTTATTATCTTTCTGTGCGAGGGACGTTGTTGTTTTAGGTTAATATTCTGTCAAGGCGGAAGTGGCCTTCATTTTAGCCGCTCTGTTTCTAAACCTGTCACTCTGATTAACAAAGGGTACAGTTTAAAGTTAATGTACTGTTCGCCTTCTTTGTAGAATTTTGGCGTATGTGATATGAACTGACATCAAACTATGATTTAATGACTGAAGGATTGATGACTCAAATATAACCATGTAGGATAACACATTGCAAAGCAACCCTAGCTTGATTTCAACTAAATAATGAAACCTTATTATGTCTTAGAGAGCATCATCACTCTCGGTTACCATACAAACATCTTTGGCAATCGTTATAGGTAGCTGGATCACTAATAATTACAAATGTTAACAAAAAAACCGACTTCAAGAACTGGACCGAATTGAAATGGAACCACACGGGAAGCACCAACTTTCAAATAAAAAAAACGACCGCCTCTGACCTGTCCTCTCTAGAACTTTCACATTTCTCTGGTGTATTGCGTGACCTTCGGAGCCAAGGTGTGGTAAGACTAAATTTAGTAACGGATTTCTTTACTAACTGGTCGACTACTAGTAAACATAAAAAAGCAATATAATATTGTTAGTTCTTTTGCTTTCACTCTGGAATATATCATCATCAATAGCCCTTAATAGCCTATGGCTTGATATGGGTTCTTTGGCCTACTCCTACTATACTACACATGCCAAACAGGCTGGTATGTGCAGGGTTGGTTTCAAGTCTTCGTTCTCTTTGCAGTAGATAATGTTGCCTTGCGAAGTGCGTCCCGTTAGTATCGTAAGAGCGGACTGAGTGGAAAAACTTTGCTTTACAAGCATTATACCAACATATCAACAACTTAACAACAAATTCTCTTTATACTTACAAACCATCGAAATTTGAATTATCCAACGATTCTAACAGGAACTTAGCTTTTACTTTTAAATCTAAAAAAGGGTATAATAAACATCAAAATCGGTTAACCCAGTCGAAAGTTATGAAGTAATTAACATAAAAAAATACAGTGGAATTGATAATCTCCTCCTTTTTTGACAACAACAGCTTTCTGCGTAATTTAGATAACGCCTAATACTTGATAAAGGTTTCTTAGCTGTCGGTTCGTGTAAAAAACGAAGTTGAACCGTATTGTGTACTAGTAGACGAAAAACCGATGCAAGCCTAATTTCTTATACCTTTTTTATTTTTATAAATTAGGCTGAGACTTTTTTAAGGCTCGAAGGAAATATTCTGAAATTTATTCTAAAATATGATAGATTGGAATTTATTATCTGAATTTAGAAATAATTTTGTTATATTTCTGACATAGCTAAAATAGTGAAAATATTGAGTAATATTAATTCAAATTTATTATAAAACTGTAATTATAGGCTTGCTGAGTGAGGACGTTCGAAAATACAATATAGTTAAATATCATCATCAATAATTTTTTAAAGTTCAAAGATAAGACTACATTACAAAGTAAGATGGCGTGTTAATATATCTTCCAGCACGAAGTGGGAACGTACGTTCTAACTGATTACTAGGAATATTGATGGTTGTGAGAGAGACACCGAAAACGAGGATAAAAGCAATTTAGAATATGTGTAACAAAAAGTCCATGTAATAGCAGCTAATGCATGTGAGTATGGAAAAAGTTTTCGAGCAACCATTCTCAGCGCAATCTCAAATTAAATCTCCGCCGGCGGGTCGGAGACGCGAACTGCCAGCCGTCGTTATAAAATATGTATACAATAGTCTTCTTTCGGGACTTTTATTAGGTAACGTATAGACCACGAAGTTTTTTTTTTAGAACATGAAATGTTTTTAAACTAGATATCAGCTCGTGCCAGATAAATCACTAAGGTTAGTGAAAAAGTTCGCGTAACAATCTCGCCTTATTTTTTTTTGGAACATTGAAAACGATATTGCAGTAAAATCATTACTATATAAAGATTTTTATGTCAGTAGAGACTGCCGATCGCATGTGTACCATTTCATTACTAGTATTTTTGCTATCCCTTAAAACTATAACTGTTATGGATATGCACCACAATATTTATGGTATAACTTAAAAGTTATACTATAATTTAACTGAATCTCCTGAGACTAAATAATAAAATACAAATACTTACCTTCGACTCCATAAATAAAAAGACATTAAATTGTATAAATATGTTTGTATGTACATTATGGTTAACAAGAAAAACAGTTATGTACCTATTTCATCTTATTGTTTCACATAAAGCACCTAACTAATGAATGAATACATATTTTTTTTAAAACACTGCATGTACGAGGTATCCAAAAAACAATATCAAGAAAGGGAAATCTTTTTAAAAGTGTGAATACTAAGAAATTATTGTATACAAAGCATTGCTAAGAAAGTACGTCTACTTCAAAACCACGAATCTAGTTATCATTAAATTATTCAGGAATATTTTAATAAATCAATTCTCAAAACGATTCTTACTTATTCTTAAGAAACAGATACCCTTATTTTTTGATGCCGTAATAATTAGCGTAATATTCATTTACATGGCAACAACTTAAGATAACTAACCGATTTCCAAGACCCCAGTCTTACAAAGCGGTAAATAAACTTGTCCAGTATACGAAAGTTGTTCTAAACTCAGAGCTACTATAAATTGCGACGACTAGTCACCATTAGCTTAATTACTTACAAAACAAAATATATACAAAATCTTATAATAGTCTACAATCTATTCAGTGTATTTGACGAAACTTCTTAAAAACAAAGTTTACATTTAATATTACTGCTTTAAAATTTTGTCTCAAAATCAAGCAAATTCTCTGATATTTATCTAAAATTAACTAAGATATTATTCGTAATACGTTTTCGAGTTACTTTAGAATCAGTTCCTTTTATCCTACATCTGCATGTGCTATCAGTTATCTTAGCGGCCTTTCCCTCTGTGTTTCCTACCCCTGATTTATTTATTTCTTTCGAAAACTATTCATATTGTTTATCATTGCGTCCACTCAAAATAAAATTAGGATTAGAGCAAGAACATTATATAATGACAGTTGTTTCACATTTGTGATATTTAAATTGAAATAACTTTTATATACAATTTGCAAAAAACAATTGGGACACACATCAAATGTGCAAACGATTACCTGGATATTTGTAAATTCTGTAATTAGAATAGTCTTAGTAAAGGTACTAATTTCCTCAAGTACTTGATACACTTAGTTTATATAAACGAGTATGTACAATGTAGGTACATCTCTGCATCTTTAACCCGTCCATTTAATAGAAGCCTAGAGGCTACATGTTAACAGAACGTCAGCTGACTGTTAGCCCCACTATGAATTGTTTTATGTTGTACTGAATAGATCACTCGACGATTACAAAGAGAGTGTGTGAAGACATAACTACTTCCTTCTGAGGTTTTCTGGTACATAGTTGTCTTTGCCAGGAATTCCAGTCCCACCGGAATCGCCTAGCCATGGGTATCTGCAACAATGTACCATATTATTTTTATTAATTACAATGAAGATTATAGGTAATATAATCTATACATAATAATTTTAATGGAAAAAGACTGAACTTGACACCAATAATATTTTTATTAAGTGTAATAATTCTTAATCCCTTTAAAAGCAGGGAGTTCTGTCTTAGATCTGGATACAGATATATGTATTTAATTACATTTGTCTTGTAATTTTTTGTATAGTTCATTATTCATTCTCAATAATATAGCAACTACCATCAGTTTTAAACTAATGTATTTACTTTGTTTCATTGAAGGTTTTCTACTGAAATCAATCAGCAATAGCAAACAGTCGTTTTATTGAAGTATAAATTGGTATTTTTTCTTTAAGTTTTTTTTAAGGAATATGGGGCAACGAAGCAGACCTATCGCCTGATGGTAAGCAATTAGCGCCGCCCATGGACATCCGCAACACCAGAGGCGTCACAAGTGGGTTGCCAGCCTTGGGGGATGGGGAGGGAATAATGGAAAGGGTTGGATTATGGGATTTCCATCCGATTCTACTAATGATTATAGATACAGAGAGTTAACGGTACTATATCTAACATCCCCAAAGAAACCACATTAATGGTACCACTAACCGTAATGTTCTCCACTACATTTATATATATACATTTTTAAGAAATATCTACAAATATAACAGTTAAATATTTTCGAATAATTTTTAAAAGTGTGACTAGTTTTTCAAAAGAACTCTGATATTATACTCATGTACAAACATAGCAGATGTATTCACTGTATAAAGAATCTTTTGTAGTCAAAAAAACAAACAAAGAGCGCAAAACTCAGCTTGATATTTTTGAAAGGATTGCAAGTTTTTTAATATTTTGCTGCAAAACCGTAAAGATAGTAATATAACGTGTATATAAGTATACATAACAGAATATTTGTCTTTACTGCAAATATGAACAACTAGCTTTGAACACATTCTTCATCAATTGAAGCCTGCGACCACGTAGATAGTAAGTACCCTGTGCTTAAGGATCCAAATTAGTTTAACACACTTGTAATGCCCTTGAACTTGACTCTCCATCTCTCTTTTCACTATTCAATGACTTCATAACTCACAAAGTTCAGTGTTTTTATCATCTCCATGTAGACGACTTACAGATCTATTCACATATAAAAGTAGAAAATTTAGAAAGAAGAATGTTTTCGTGGTATTAATTCCGCCTTATGCAATGTATATATAAATAAATAATAATATACCACATTGACATAACACCGTGTCGTCCCAAACTAAGCAGAGCTTGTACTATGAGACTAGAAAATAGATATAAACACATATAATGTATACCATACTCTTTTGTAAATAAATACATATTACAAAACACCCTAACTCTGAAACTAATATTCGTAGATCATTCTAACATTTGGTCTGAACCTGGATTCGAACCCTAGTACTCAACCATAATAGTCGCATACGCTACACACCTATACCACCGAGGCAGTTAGTATTCGGAGGAAGTATCAATAAATAAATCCACACATGTCTTAAGCCGTGGGAGAGGTATGCTCCGGCAAATATAGACTGAGGCGATCGAAATATATAGATACCATGGCCTTACAGATAAACCGATGTTTAATAATTTCTTTAGTTGCTTTTTAACGACCGACGGTACCGAACCATAAATCCTTTCCCATTGATTCTATAGGAAGGAATTCAAAAAGCATATGCATATATGCATTTATGTCTTTTGGGATGGCGGATGATAGTTCCTAACTATTAGTTTACCCGTCTGCTCGTTTGAACCATTATAAAAAGAAAACCCGTACATCTTAAACTTTCGATAGTTCTTATTCAAAGAACAGCAATAGTGCCAGAACGTATTCTAGCGCCTCACCGCCGCAGTGGTAAGGATTTTCCCAAGATGTCCAATCATCTACTCGGAGATCTGCGTGCCTGGTACTTGTGGCATTCAAATTACCACGTTTACAGGCAATGCTTACACCCGTAGCACATTGTCAGAATTATTTTTGTTAATTACATATTTATGCTTTAGATTTTATCTAAAGCTGTTTATTTAAAAATGTTGGATCACATCTTGTATACAAAGTAAGACGATATGGTGGCATCGTAAAAATAAAATAAAAGACGTAATAACGTAAGCTAGGAGCTTTACCACCCAGGCATTGACGAGCGGTAAATGGTTTTTGTTATTACACAGTAAACCAGCGAAGTATGCAATATACATACATGTATTTTATTTTATAAATAAACATAATTATGTGCAGTGTCAAAATCATGTGGTACGCAGTGTCTCGTCAACATATTTTACGTAATAATACTGTTCATAACCTTTATACCTTCCAATTTTTTTGGGTATTAAGTTATTCATATTAAAATACTTCTTTAGATTTGTTCGTTTGATACCAGTCATCACTACGATAAAAAATATAGAAAAGTAAATTATCAATAAAGAATATTAAATTTTTAAAGTTGAAACCATACGTTGATTTCGTTTGACATTTAATTATTCATTGAAAATAGATAGAATTGTTTTGAGATCTTTTAAAACCAAAGTACAAATTCCGTTTACAAAATCATACAATGAAAAGAAATGTGAAATAGAACAGACTGAGAAATACCATAATTGCTATTTGCTATATTTACATTAATAAAAAACACTTGTAGAAGAAGGACAGGTAGATATGAAATCGTATTTTCGATAATTAATAATAAGCTAACTTCATTGAATGGTCAAGTGAAAATAGCTGAAACCACAGGTGATTCTAAGGGTACAAGAATATGAGGTTTCAAATAAAATCATAGACTCTGTAACTTGATTTTATTTCGTAATAACAGTATCCTCGGCTTCATCCTCGATAAATTTTGTGTTATCTTTCCCTGAATGATTTAAATTGATCCTAAATAAATACAATTTAAATTAAATTTGGTTTTTATTTTATACGAAAACCACAAAAGTACTTGGCCTATTTCTTCTGCTAACTACTTGTGAAATGGCAATAAAAAGAAGATACTTGAAACTTATTTGCAGCTCCATAAAAGCATTACCTATCGAATAATTAGATTTTTCTATATCCAATGAACGTTAAACTTTCGGTTATTACTCATCGTATAGCTATTTGTCTTTTATGATTTTGAACAAATACCATTCAGATCAGTAGTCAGAATCACTAAAGCTATAAAAGAAACACTAAGACAATAATTAAATGTTACTTACTGATTAGGACATTCACTACAAGTCTCCATGTATCGGGTATCTGTGAAGTTGCTCTCGGGTTGCTTGAACGAGAGAGCGCACTTGTTGGGCAGGTTGCAAGGAGCTGCAGGGAGATCATTGCGGTCGCAGCGCCAGGCTTCATAGTTATTTAACGCTTTCACTGGTTTAGGGTCTGTCATCCAAGTCAATGCTTGAGTCACAGTCACAAACCATACATCTTCTCTGAAATAGAAGTAGAATATAAAATAAATGAAATGAAACATTTGTATAGAACAAGGGTAAGTACCAGGTGACATGCGGGTGATTTTTGATCAATTTCATCTCTATAAATGTGAATCACAAAAATGTATGTACGCGCATAACTTTCAATCGACTGCACCAAATTAGATAATTATTTTTTAATGCTTTAGTTACTGTTGAGTCATGATTATTAGAGAAAAAAATAAAAGTAAACCGGAGGTGTTATATTTTCTTAGTCTGTCGTATACACTGCGGCCCTGCGGGCAGCGAACACGATCTTATTAAAATAAGTTTTTCGGTAATTCAGAAAATTTTCTGGTCAACTAATGTGTAATAAGAAGAAGATAAGTTTAAAGAACAGGATTTCAGTAAACGTTATCACAACTTTAGTTTACTAATTGTTAAGATAATTACTCTATAAAAACATTCATAAAATTTATACCACCCTAATTTCTTTGAATGTGCAGTGCGACATTCAACGCTGTCATGGTATCTTTTTATTTAATGGGATAGGGGGCATCGCCTTTAAATATAAAGCATACTTACTATTTAAATGATTAAAAACGTTTATTCAAAACAGAAAATCCTTTAGAAAGTACATTTTATTTTATAACTACGTATTAAAACAAATACTGCAGGCATCACTCTTGTGTAAGTTGAATCGTTGTGTAATATTTGGCATGTGTGACAAATATTTATTCTATCTGTTATTTTCTTTAAACTTTAACATGCAATACAGAATACTGTTTATTCAAATGTTTGTAAATATATGCGTTTAAAAATCCAAATATCCATGCCTCCAAGCTTTAACGGATCTGACTGGTCTTTATGGGTGATCACCAACCTACTAACTATATTAATTTTTCCGCAAACATATTGTAAGTTGTAAATTCATTCCGTTAATTATATTTTATTTTGTTATTTAATATTTGTATTAGTTTCATGCCCTATTTAACCCAATACAAGAGATATTCTTTTTTATATCATGATTTTGATCATGTAAGTGGTCACTTGGTTACTCACAGGATTAATCGCAAACAAAGGTTTTCTCCGTGAAACGGACTACTTTCCTTGTGTCACTTTCACGACTAAGACGAATCTATTGACACCACTGACATAAAAATACGACAAACCGTTTAGATTCTAGGGCATACCAAAGAACCAAAGAAATATATATCGCATATTCGCAGTTGGGTCAAAAGAAGGCCAATTAAAAGTTTTCACAAGTAACAAAACAAGTAGATATAATTTAATTTGAAATATAACGTATATATATATATATATATATATATA
>PKRV01000055.1:2596262-2744308 GCA_003709505.1 Hyphantria cunea
TACATATTTTTTTTGCAGTTTGACTGTCTCGGTGGCCCAGCAGTAGCGTATGCGACTTTTTTTTTTTATATATATATATTTAAGCTGCCAAAATGACTCTGCCCTGCCTGATGGAAAGCAAGAGCAGAATCCAAGAGTGGTGGTCACCATCCACAATTCGAAAAAGATCAATGCAGCATGGTGACCCACACTATGGCGGCCTGGGGGGAAAGGGGATGGTGAGGGGGATAGGGGGCGTTGGATTGGGGTATGGCGACTGCTGTTCCTGAGGTCTCGGGTTCGATTCCCGGGTCGGATCAAATGTTTGTATGATCTGCAAATATTTGTTTCGGAGTTTGGGTGTTTTTTATGTATGATATGTATGTATTTACAAAAAAAAAGTATATAAGTATTATATCAGTTGTCTAGTACCCATAATACAAGCTCTGCTTAGTTTGGGACTAGATGGCCTTGTGTGTTAAATGTCGGATATATTTATTTAAAAAAAAATATTTATAATGTAACGAAACAGGCACAACTTTTGGTTGTCAGAAGCGAAGAAGGTGTCTGTTAGGGTTTTTATGAGCTGGTTGTTTCCATGCACAAACAAGTCTATATCAACACTCCGGCATGCCGCATTGAACACACAACTCGCTCGAATAATAAATGAGTTTTGCCTGTAGGTCGGTATTTACTTTAAGCGCATGTAGCAAGTGTGATTTACGTAGGAACGTAGATGGTATACGCAAGCCTATTTTACTTACCAGTTCACCAACGTCTATTCGCGATATTTCGCAATTCTTGACAGAAGGAATTTCTTCTTTCCTCTAACGGATGAAGATGGAACTTTTACACCTACTATAATAGTATTATTGAAAAGTCATCGCGAAGGTTTATTATAACAAGGAGCTATTAATCATTATATATAGCATCCTGAACAAGCCCCTAGTGGTTTTTGGTAAGCGTATGGTGTTTTGTCTTACTTTTTTTGGAAAATACAAGAAATATGCCGAAACGTCTTTAGTGTGTTATTCAAATTCAAATTACTTATGTTTTAAGACTATACATATGAAACTAATACATTTGAAATGAGGGCTAAGCCGAAATCATTATCATAGTGTTCTGATGTACAAAGGACACGTTGCATGAGAATTGGTACTTGATAACATTGTGAGAGATTATAATGCCTTAAGAGGGATAATAGTATAAGGCACTTGTAAATCATTGTCTAGTATAGGACTTATGACATACATATACCTATATAATTATTTAGTATTTATATATATATAAATAAATGCCCCTAAAGTATTAAGTGTGACCACTTTACTTAAGTTACGGACCTTAAATTTTTAAAAGAGAATAGTTAATACTATCGTTGGAGACTTGGTTAGCAAAATCATGCAGGCGTTATTCGCTTAAGGTTCTCCCAGACAGACGCGTTATTAGTGGTCGATAATACTGGATGCGTTATTGGGATATATCTTTATATTACATTATGTATTTAGATGGCTACGAAGTTAGAATGTTCTGATGATAACAAAACAATAGAAGTAGAACACATTAATTAATAAAAAATTATTTTAACGCACCTGTGTGAGAGCCTTAATTGTATTGAAATCATATCATGGGAGGGTTAAGTTCGCACACATACGGATCGATCAGCCCGTAGTAACGCCAAGGCCTGACAAAAGGTGATCAGCCACTCTTTGAATGTTATTCACTGAGTGAATGTAGTTATGAGAGCCCAAACTCCTTTTCTTCTGATTCTGGAGAATATACAAAGAACAACAACACACTTGTAACTCTTAGGTTGCAAGTATCTATGGACTATGTTGGTCACTTCTCATCAGTTGATGCAACTGTTTGTATATCCCTTTTATGATGATGTACTCCGAGCTGATATCGAACACAGCGTCTAGACCCAACGAAGCCCAGCCAAATATGCATAGTGCACCAGAGTGTGGGCAAGAATAGGTGCAATCTCTGTTCCCTCGCCCTCACGATCCGACATCACTGGGGCGGATTAAGTACAGGAGCGGCTTAAGTTAAGTTAAGACTTGAACTTTCAAACTCCAGGCATTAGTAAGTATATCTATAATACGACTAATCCTGCCCACACGCCCACCACTTTAACTCCTATACACCAGGAGCAACAGCAGTGACACACGAACACACTAAGTTATAAGCTTATTACACTCGGGAAGTCCCAAAAAAAATTAAACTGTCTTAGAACCCGCAAAAAATCACAATTACTATATACTATATATACTATAATCAAGAAACTCAAGAAAACTTTTTTACCAGACTCGGAAATCAAATCCGAGACCTCTTGATCGGTAGTCGTATGCGATAACCGCAGGACCAATAAGGCCCCTCTATTTTATATAAAAATGCCAATCCTTTAACATTTGAATCAAATAAGGAAGCTTCACAATGAGGGAGAGTATATTCACATAACCCATAACCGTTGGGGTAAACAAGTTCTTGAATGGAGACCGCGTCGCGGCAAACGTCCACAGACTAGGTGAAGCGATGATTTGCGCGGGACGGCTGGCAGGAGCTGGACGCGAGAAGCCATAGATCGAACTAAGTGGCGTGAAATTGGAGAGGCCTATGTCCAGCCGTGGACTGCGATAGGCTGATGATGATGATGATATTAACATGATTTTCTTTGTCATTAAAATATCGTTCTACTGTTACAATACATAGATTATACAATATGGTAATCTATATATCTATGTAGATTACCTTTTTTTTTCTTAAAAGAACGGCAACGCATTTGTGACCCCTCTGGTGTTGCGGGTATCCATGGGCGGCGGTAATCGCTTACCATCAGGCGATACGTCTGCTCGTTTGCCTCCTATACCATAAAAAAATCTATATACATATCAAAATTGTTTCCAATGATACAAGGGATAATATCTTACGGTATTTGAAGTTCGGAGCTCAAACTGCTCACTTTCCAGGTATAATTAACACCAAAATTGTATGGAACTCACCTACTTTGAAATAAACCAATATCGAACCAAAGTATCGAGGTTCGTATTACACAAAACAATTTTCCGAGAAAATAAAGTAAATGTTTAATATTAAACTAGCGAGTTCTCAGCTTCCGTAAAGTTCCTTCTAAACATCGGTTCCCATGACAAATAAAAACTTCTGGAGAAAAGTAAGTTCGGTTTTTGTTGTTTTAGCAGAATGTTAAATACAATAATAGATTGGGTCACGATCATGTGTACTTTAATTCACTCGCAACTTATCAAAACACCGTGCCGTGCCCCTAATAAACAATCCAAATTAATATAATATGTATCACTTGTGAGATACATTCTGTCTTTATGCGATGGCCAATTCAATATCTTTATTGGACTTGGTATTACATGGATCTCACAAAGAAGAACTGAGTGGCGAGATTTGTTTTTTTTAATAAGGTTTATTTTTGATGGCATTTTTATAGGGTTCCGTACCGAATAGTTAAAACGGGATCCTATTACTAAGATTTCGCTGTCTGTATACCCCTCCCTCTGTCACCAGATTGTATCTCATGAACAGTGATAGTTAGTTGAAATTTTCATAGATAATGTATTTTTGTTGCCGCTATAACAACAAATGATAAAAAACAGAATAAAATAAATATTTATGGGGGCTCCAATACAAAAAACGTGATTTTTGCTCGTTTCTGTTCGATATTGATAACGGCAACAGGTAGACGCTTAAAATGTTTAGATAGTGGTACGGAAACTTTCCTGAGTGAGTCCGACTCGCACTTGTTAGATTGATTGATTGATATGAAATAATTACGTCACGTAAGAGTATAAGGAATGTTCCACAATTTTAAAGGCCAGTTCACCAACTTCTGAGAAATTCCCAGAAAATATTTAACTTATCTGCGAGATAACAGATTTTAGTTTCAAAAGTCCATGGTGAAATAGAACTGGTGAAGCGTGCCCTAACTAGCAAATATTTGCAGTTGTTTAAATTTATTTGCTTATTTGACTACATAAACACATTGCAATTGATTGTTTTAATCCAAAAAATATAAATACAAAAAAACACTATCTAAAAATCGTAAAGAAGAGTGTTCCTCTTCATTTTCGGCCACGACGCCTATAACTCCCGAGTTGCAGATTTAAATGAATAAAATAAAAACAATAAATATACACAAATAAATAAATATTTCGGAACTCTAACACACTACTACTACTACCACTTCAGCCTATTGCCGCACACTGCTGAACGAAGGCCTCCCCCAAAGAGCGCCAACCATCACGGTCTTAGGCAGTACGCATCCATCCGCCGCCAGCTACATTCCTAACACGCAACATCTAATCCCAAACTAAGCAGATACTTGTATAATGGGTACTATACAACTAATATAAACACATATTTACTTTTTTTGTAAATACATACATATTATACATAGAAACCACCCAAACTTCGAAACAAATATTTGCAGATCATTCAAACATTTGGTCCGACCCGAGAATCGAACCTGAGACCTCAAGCACAGCAGTCGCATACGCTACCACTGCGCTATATATCATAAAAAACGAAATGGCTTCTTAATTTACTTACAAACCAGCCGCCCAGCGTAAGAACTTGTGCAGTCCTTGTTCGAGCTCTTTAATCTGGAACCAGTTTGTATGGAATGGCATCATATAAGGCGCACGGTTTTGCTCGTAGTATCGGTTAAAGTCCTCTTGAAGCCATTCTAGCACCTAAGGAATAAAAGAAATTGTAGTAGAATAGACAAAAACGAAAAAGTAACTACAAAAACCTTTGAAAGTCTATTGCTAGACTTAAAGCTCTTTTTAGGAAAGAGGTGTTTGTATAGTGTATCAAAATGGCCAGGTAGGTTAGTGTGGGATCTGTCTAAAGTTTTTGTACAACAATATTAAGTAGTTTTTATATTGTAATATGTAGAAAATATTGACCGCAAACCAGCCAACAATAGATAGATAATTATCTATCTATCTATTGTAAGGCTAAAGCTACAAGTTCATAAAACCCGTGTATAAAATATATATATTCTGATGTTTTTATACCTGTATAACCGGGTTTAGATATGCCATTAAAACGGGAGATAAAGTAAATAGCCCACTCTACTTGTACTCGTACGTGAATATATGAAATTATTACGTAGCCCGAATCCCGTTCTACTTATCATTTCAACTATCTCTGGGAATACTGGCTTCCCAGATTTCAATATCTATATGTTGTTTTCGTAATTTTAAAATTAATGACATTTGAAATAAATGTATATTAAGGGTTCAAAATATTTAATGTTTTTATAACAAGACTACATTTACTCTTTGGGTTAATGGTAAGTAGTTTTTGAATGGCTAAAAATTCAAATGACAAAATTAACAAAGAAAACATTCAGTTTAAGTTTCTAAAATATTAGTAATTGTCTACAATATTAAAAGCATTTGAATACTAGACAATCTATGCACTGATTTGAACTAAGATGTTTACCGTTTTCAAAAAAGGAGGACGTTCTTAATTGGAATGTATTTTTGTTAAATAAATACAAGGCTAAATATCGTCATGGAAATAAAATCTTCGAAGTTAAATAAATATTTTTAAAAAAGCAACAATGTTGTAATAATATTTCGGTACTACTTCTATCAATTGCTTTTAAATTAAAAAATATTTGTCCTCGTTGCTGTTTTTCTTATTATATTAGCACTTTATCTACGACGTGAAATGTCGACCATAAGCCTCTAGCTTTAGCTGGTATCGTATTTTTTAAATTAAAGTCTTATAATATAGCCAAGTGCCCTAAGTAATTGCATTTCTTTTTTAGCTATATAGAAGTTATAAAATTCATTTCTTTAAAAACACTTACATAACTGTATAATAAAATATATATTATATTTTTCAATTAGGTATTCTTACAGTTTAATAATTAGGTGTACCTTTTACATAAATTTCCATTTAATTTAACCTCAATTTATCACATAATATTCTTTAATAGAATTCACTTTCAATTTCAGTGTGTGGGTACTTATGAACGTATTCTATTATGTAATTTAAAATATTACTTACTACACCACTACACTACAACAAGATATAGAGCTAAGATAATTTCAGTATGAACGGCCCGACTCGATCGGGTCGTTACCCCTTCACAAGAGGATCAACCTAAAATGACGTTATTTGTCCTAACTTCTTTCGCTGCCCAATAATGCAGAAGTATCTCAAAAGGCCGTTATCGTTTTTTTCAAAATATGTGTTTAGCTGACGTGCCAAAGATAGGATAGTTAATAACCACACTTGAACCAATTGGAGCCGAGCATGATTGAAAAGAGACGCAGATGTAGTTGTACAGGTTAGCTAATAAAATGTTAGTGTAGAAACACAATGATCAAATTAATTCATAAAAGAAATTATGTATTTACTTCACACTTTTTTTTTTTGATAAGTCAACATTTTCTGGTCTGTTTGTTGTAGACTTTATATATTAATTACGTAGACCTCAATGCCTAACTCCAAAAGTAATAGAAAAAGTATGAAATTGCCCCAGATTTCTAGATTCCTTTACCCAACAACTGAAAAAACCTGTGGTAAATAATACTAATATTACAGAACTGGACAAAGAGTTTTCTTAAAACGGACTATTTCTATAACAACAATAAGCGGTAAAGTTGTCGAAGCTATGATAAAATCTATATCTTAGCTAAATTATTCATGTTTACAAATAGTAGCCTTTTTAGGTTTTTCTTTTTATATTTTAACTAGCCGACAGGTGCCCACTTCGTTGGGTGTTAGCCGCCCGCTTTTCTTTGACTTGATTTACAAATACTATTATTTTTAACATTTTTTTATTCAATCAAACTGTCTATGTCACTCCTGAACAGTGTCGCTTTCTGTTAGTAAAATAATTTTCAGGATCGGATCAGTGCTTCCGAAGATAACCCCCTAAAACCATACAAAGTTGGAAACTTTACCTCTTTATAATAGTACTGGTATATTGAAGAACAATTAAATTTGTCTTCATTTTAGAACTATTCTTTATTTTCAGCGCTAAATTTTAAGATATAATGTGGTAAGTGATAATGTGATATCATTGCCTAATATTATTTATGTTAATTATTAGGATTAATTATTATTATTTAAAAAAAAAAGTGAATTTTTAGTGAGACATACAGACTCTATAAAGCTGACAGTACATGTATCTAATCTAAATATAAAAGAAATAAATCACTAAAAATTAAATCACATCTTTCTACAGAGCTTTGTCAATCTTTGACTTTTCATTACTTGTTTACAATTTTGAGATCCCGAGATTACGTTTAAACAAGTCCGCAATCCTAAGATTAGTAGAAAAAAGCTGCGATCAAATCCCCTTATCACAATACGAGGCTTAATTCTTTTATAATATTTTGATCATGATATAAGCCAACGATAAACAAGTATAAAAAATAAGATGTTTTTATTTCTGACGGACAAAATATAAGCCTGAAAAAATCAGCATAAAGTAATTTCCCTTGATTTAGAATTTTCGGTGTTTTATACGAAAACTAGAATTCTATATATCTATACTAATTAAAATGTTGAAGAGCTCGTGATATGGTAGGCAAAAACCTCTTTTCTAAGAGATAAGAGAATCCTGTGTCCAGCAGTGGACTGTTAAGGGCTGGTGATGATGGGTATCCTTTACTGGATAGTAGGTTTTGTAACATTACCTAACTATTATCACGAATACAATTACAGGCAACAGTTTTTATGGGTTCAAGTGTATTTTTAACACTTCGGATCATAGAATCTGGAGATATAGCTTGACCGTTACCTGATATTAAATAATATTACAAGTGTATAACAATGAAGGTTTATAAAGCTTATTAGCAGTCATTATATTGAATTGGGGCTATTAAATAAATAAGAAAGTGGAATACTTTGCCCCTTTTCCAGTCATTTTGTTTTTCTTTTAATTAGAGACTTACATCGTCGGCATCGTGGTTGTGTAGGACGCATTGATCGAGATAAGGGCAATGTCCTCCCTCGTAGGTTTCCACGTAGTGAGCGTTGAATGGCACCTCCCACAAACCTATTAAAATCAAACATTTTAACTATTAAAACTTCTTCAAATTAATAAAATAAATAATAAAATTCTAATAAATAATTCTACTAGCTTCAAGAGATTGTTCCTTTTAAATCAGAATTTATCTTTAGTAATACACTGTATGGATTCGTCACTATACTAAAAAGGATTTAAATATTTTACTAAATCACTAATGAATATATCAATATTATAATAAGTGGGTTATACAATTCTCCATAAATGAATATCTGTTTACATTTATAATAATAATAATAAATATTCCAAACATCTAACAGAAAACGTCATCTAGTCCCAAACTAAGCAGAGCTTGTATGATGGGTACTAGACAACTGATATAATACATATATACATTTTTTGTAATACATACATATCATACGAGTACATAGAAAACACCAAAACTCCGAAACAAATATTTGCAGATCATACAAACATTAGATCCGACGAGAGAATCGGACTCGAGACCTCAAGAACAGCAGTCAGCATTTTATTGGAAGCTTTTTCAACTTACTAGTAGTAATTAAAAATTCAGCTTCATATTAGTAGATATAATATTTGCAAATAAATCAATTAAAGTATTCGTTTATAACAGATTTTCACTTAATATGTATGGAAGTATATATACACGGTACTAACATCAAAAAATATAATTTACATTTTTTTTCTGTATGTCTGTCCATTTACTTGTCTGTATGTTTGTTCTGGCTAATCTCTGGAACCCATGGGGACCGGGGATTTTCACTGACAAATAGCTGATGTTTTAAGGAGTAACTTAGGCTACTTTCAATAAATGAAATAGGGTTCCGCGAAAACATAAATTAAATCCAATAAACATCCAATCCAATAGCAACGAAACCCGCGGGGTATATATACCTAGCCAATATAAAATCTGCTTACATAACAGCAGCTCAGAATATGGTAAACATCATTATAACACATTATTATAATATCATATATTTTAAATGAGATACAAACTGCCATATAACTGTCTTAAATAATATTCAACTAACCTGGGAAGGATTTAGTGGGACAAGTGCCGGACTTGCACTCGTGGGCGATTTTATAGTCGAGTGTGTAAGGCCACACGGGGATCGGCAACGGAGGCACGCCCACCGAACTGTCGTAGATGTAACCGAAGTCTTCTAACACCTGTCGAATTACGTTATAGATGATGACACACCCTGTTCAAATACTGGAAACGTTCTTACTGAAGATATAGCTTTCTATTGCGTATATTTGAACATACAGTTATTAGATGTCAATCATGAATTAATGTCCCTACACCAGTGATGTGTTCGAAGCACATTTATGAATTGGGTAGCGTTATAGTTTGATCCACTTATATCGCTCTGTTGTTTTGCGTGTCTGATGGAGTATATAATATGTAATTAAATTATTTTATGACTGGTTATAGAAAGTTAATTTCTTTTTCAATATTTACTCTCATTTATATATACTTACTACTTTAAAAGAGCAATTCCTATATTTATATAATCTGAATCTCGGAAACGGCTCCAACGTTTTCATGAAATTTAGTATACAGGAGGTTTTAAGGACGATAAATCGATTTAACTAGGATTCATTTTAAGAAAATTTAGCAAAAAAGAAATACCGGCCTTCCAGGTACTATCCCCAATACGGCGTATTGCGTCGCTAGTAGAGGTCCATATGTTAGGGTACATTGCCATGGTAAAGGCTTATAATGATCAAAATTATGGATTGTAAAAATCAAATGAATGAGGAAACATATTTCTAAAATTACAAAATTGTAAATCAAATAAATGCTGATGATCTTCAATAAATACAGTATAACGATCAGTAATTTTTGTACTTGCAATGCCAATCACATATTAAAAACTTTGTATTAGTCTGTGTAAAAATGTCTGAGAGTTTAAGGAAGTCCATAACAAATTAAAACTTAATAAATAACCTTGAGTTATTCAGTAAAGGGATAGTTGGAAGCCATTCTATGAAATAAAATAGTGAAGGTCCTTACTCTCAATCAACTTTTACTACTGACGTAAAATAATAACTCATTCCGTGTTCTTTTAAATGCAGACAAGAACTTATTTTACCATGCTTATATTTTGCAAAAGAAAGTATACATCCAATAGTTACAAGGGTTCAAATTTGTATTGATATAGGTATTCAAAACATATGCGTAAGATCACTTAAGATTAATACGGTGACAGCTTGCTTGCAGACAAAATATAGGCAACCTAAATAAGGTTGCCTATATTTTGTATTTACCTCTTTGTTAGTATAAAGACATACATTTTGCGATTTCGGAGGTGACTCTTATTTTCGACAAGAAGCATAAATTATTAAACAAATGAGTATATATGCACGCATAAACTTATTCTCCGTGTAATTTATTCTTCGTTCCATATAGTCATCTTGCAACAAATCCACGTAGAAAGTGTACTTCAATCCGTTTTATTTAGAGACGTATACCATCGGTACCTATCAAAACGTCGATACACAACGTACCGGCAGCCTTGTTTGACAACTGACATACGTCCCTCGTGAGTACACAGTACTACGCATAGCAAAAAATTCTCCACCAATTTCACTTTGTATTGCGTCACAGTGACGCCGGTAATTGTCAGGTAACGAAGAGATGTGTTGTTGAAATATTGATGCAGAATGCCTACGTGATATTGAACGACCAACAAAATGTTTCGATAATATGTCGTGTTTATTTGTTATCCGAGTTGTGTGATTCTTATCGAGCGTAGAGAGAGCGTAAGAGAAGGACTATACATAAATCTTAATACAATAACGTAAATGTATGTACTATATCTCGTGTACATATAATATATTTTATGAACTTAATTTAGAAATTTCCTTACTATAATAATAATGGTCTACAATTTTTTATATTTTTAAATACATATTAGTTGTTAATTTTTTTATGTATTTAAAAATGTAATAAATATGTATTTATAAATGTAATAAAGAGAATAATAATAATAAATATTTCGGACATGTAACACACAACGCCATCAAGTCTCACACTAAGCGGAGCTTGTATTATGGGTACTAGATAACTGATATGAATACATAAATACTTCTTTTTGTAAATAAATACATATTATACACAGAAAACACTCGAACTCCGAAACAAATACTTGCAGATCATACAAACATTTGGTCTGACCCAGGATTCGAACCCGAGAACTCATGGACAGCAGTCGCGTACGCTACCACTGCGCCACCGAGGCAGTCACTATAATTTACCTTTCTAGAAAACGTAAGTAGTAAGAAGTAGAAACAAGAACTCTCAATGAATTCTTACAATCAGATTTTGGACGGATTGACACCCTATGTCTAGACATGCCCTGTATCTTCAAACATAGTATTGAAAGATAAAGTAAGTAGAAAAAACGCTTTTAATATTTTTACGTTTCACTGAATTATATAAAGATTTTTAGTATCTACACCCAGATGAGCTTTAGCCGCCTTTAGTATGTTTCTATAGATTGAGAGTGCCTTATTGGTTCAAGTGAACCACTCCAGAGTCTGACATCTATTATCTCAAGTGATTTATTTATTAAAATCCGCGTAGTATATTGAGCTTTTAGAATCGACTTTCCTGATGCTATTGATTCTCATATAAAATTATAAAACGTTTAGTTGCGATTACGTAAAATATTGCGACAATTTCTTAAATATTCATCAGGTAGATATAGGGTTTTATCGAGTGCCCAATTGGTTTAAAAGTCGATTATCATAAATTTGTTTACAGTGCTGAGTTGTGAAAAGTAGCAATTTTGCATATTTTATTATTACACATATCATCAAAACAAGATTCAGTAGCCCACAGCTGGTCATAAGCTTCTCGCGTAAGGAGATTCGGGCCTACAGTACCTGTTGCTGACAAGACGGATTAGTACAAGGTTATTACAAGTTTTCCTTCTTTTTGTAGTGCTATTGCCATGGGACAACAGTATAAAGTTACTAACTAACTTTAATATTAACAAATACTTTGAACATGTAACGGTATTGATAAAGGGATCAATAGAATTCCATGCACTCTTAACTGTACACCGTGCAATTTAATTACCAATAGTGATCATAAATAATTATAAACACAAAACAAAGTAAATAAAAATTTAGTTATTACGCGTCATGTGAAACTTATTGCACATGACCTGTAAAGGCGCACTTAATGCCATTTATAATTACATAATTGTATAAGCATACATATACATAGATATAATATTGCATAAAAATTCACAGACGGATACTAGCGTTGTGTCTGTACTGCCAATTCCATTGAAGGAGCTCTCGCACTTTTCTTTTAAATGTGAGGCGGTTTGTGGACATCCTGATTTCACAGATGATTGTGATGACAGGATTCCAAGATGCATGAACATCTAGAAGTCCTCGAAATAAAAACGTCGAGGCGTCTTAATATAGAATGTATCGTAACCTTTTTAATAATTTTATCGCGAAAAAGTCTCTCCATACAACAAAAACTATGAGTAAAAGTAGCGAAAGTCTAAAAACAGTAAGGCATAAATAAACACAAATTCATCGGAGAGTTGACTGTCACTATTAGAATAAAAAGTCCTGTATACATAATAGACTTATCTTTTATTTAAAAACAGATCAATAAGAAAACGAAAAATAATGTAATATGTGCCTTGATATAAGATTTAATTGTGTTTTGTATATCTTATTCCGCACACGTAATACATCGCGCGTCACTTCCTGTTGCTATGTATGTGTCCCTCACCAACGAAACATTCTACTATTAATTTTGTTTTGTACAAAGTGTGACCTTATTGTACCAACCCTTCTTACCAGTGTGGTTTCGTAGACCAAAATCTCATTTCTAAGTAGAGGCCTATGTCCAACGGCGGACTGTGTGAACAGAATAGTTAAAATGTATGAGCATACGAAAAGCTTATTTTGACAAGTTCTTGCAAGAGGTGATGACATGGTCATCACTGTACAAAACGAATGAATATATCTTTAAATAGTGATCTTCAAAAGTTACGCGCCCATTACAGTAGAGTTCAACTTTCAGACTATATCGACCCTCAAACACTCCCACTTAGTATGCATGAATTGGGTATTAATCTGTTAATACTAGTGTATAATTTAAACACCCTTCTATTGTGAACAAAATGTATAAAAATATATGTGTGTATATGTATGTTATTTTTTTTATTTTTTATTGTTGATAGTTATCGCTTTCAAACGATATCCATTAAAGTTTTTTTAGATTTACATTTTATTTCGAATTAAAAAAAAGAATACCGCTGGATATCTTCCCATTAGAAAGGTAATTTTGTATTTTTTGTGTTGTATTTTACTTTAGTTTAATAAGCTAGGCCAGAATTTCTAATTTATGTAAAATAAATATTTGACTTAAATTTTTCCTGTATGTCCCATAGGGCTAAATGATTTCTTCTTATCAAAGATATGATTTATTTAAGATTTTCTTACAGGAGTATTTATTTTGAGTAGAAAAAAACACACACACACAGATACTAACATTAGACTAGTAATAGACAGCCCTCGATGAACGCAGTTAGAATATACATCGAGTATTATCATACTCGCCTAAAACGAGTTTTAAATGACCAAAGAGTTTTGTGTGTGTAACCGTATATAAATTATACAGCTATTTAAGTTTTGTAATCAAACAAAGCTCATTATTAATAAATACCTAAATGAATGGCTTTGATGACATTCTCATTGCAAGGACAAAATCAGATAAAAATTGTGATTTGTTCTGGTGAATATTGTTTTAGTATTGGGATAATAAAGCATGTTTACCTATGTTCATATTTGCGAGTAAATTCGAGGTATTATATAGAGAATAAATATTGTTAAAATTAATGTGTGTCCCCAACCCGTACTTGGCCAGCGTGGGGACGTATGGCCTTAACCCTCTCCTGAGAGGAGACCCGAGCCCAGCAGTGGGACATTATGAGTTGTTGTTTGTTTTTGTTTAATGTGTGTATGTTAAATGGTAATCCTACCTTAAATTGTGTGTTTCTTCCAGGTTTCAAGAAAGGTGCCCTAGTGCCGGTGATTTCGGAGCGGGAAATGTTTGCAAACTTGCGAAGAATTTCGCGCATACCGATCATTTCACCCACCCATTCTTCGTAACCTTTGTCTTGGAGACCTTGCTGCTGAGATACTGTTCCTGTAGCTATCTGTAACATAATTGTTGCGTAAGCGACATCCACTTAACGAAATTTGTTCTCTATCTGGAGCTCAACTCAAACAAATTTTGTATTTGAGAGCAAATATTTCAGTTCTTCCAGTAAAAACTGGTAGACTGATATTTCTTAATATTTAAATAACGCCCCGTGCGGAAGCAAGATCTATTCTTACGTCACACAAAATTAAATAAAACCTTATTCATAAAATTATAAAATGCATAAAAAAGAATATACATTTGAATTAAGTAAAGTTCATATTTAACACAAGATTAAAACTAAATTAAGATGAAAACACCAAAATATAAATAAATAAATAAATATTTCGGACATGTAACGCACAACACCATCTAGTCCCGAACTAGAGCTTGTATTATGGGTACTAAACAACAGATATAAATACATATAAATATTTTTTTGTAAATACATACACATCATACATAAAAAACAGCCAAACTTCGAAACATACATTTGTAGATCAAACAAACATTTGATCCGATGCGAGAATCGAACCCGAGACCTCAAGAACAGCAGTCGCGTACGCTACCGCTGCACCATCGAGGCAGTCGATTATTTACTTCTAGGTCATGGATATTCTATTGGTACAATATTTAAACTTATTCACTAATTCTCTTGTAAATGGCTACATTTGTATGCCTCCAATGCATTGGCCAACAGCTACACAGTAGACAACACGTAGTATGTGAACATGACAGCCTCCAAATTATTAAAAACACGATTCGTCTTTAAGGTCACTACGTAAATTCTGTGTTCAGAGTTTTAAATTCTGCGTTCAGAGTTTTAAAGCATTATGTTTGATTACTGTTTCTCCGAACTAATGCTATAAATGCGAAAATAAATTCGTTTGGTTGTTACGCTTTCACATTTTGTCTATTCAAAAGATGGCTATAAAACTCACTCATCATCATCATCATCAGCCTATCGCAGTCCACTGCTGGACATAGGCCTCTCCAATTTCACGCCACTTAGTTCGATCTATGGCTTCTCGTATCCAGCTCCTGCCAGCCGTCTTGCGCAAATCATCGCTCCACCTGGCTTGTGGACGTCCTACACTACGTTTACCGAGACGCGGTCTCCACTCAAGAACTCGTTTACCCCAACGGTTCGGCAAATGTGGCCAGCCCACTGCCAAAATTTTGCACTGACTATACTAAAATGACATAGCAACGAGATATGATTGTTTAAGTATTCATTGGTTATATTACATTACTAATTGCTATTTTGTCCTTATTGAAATTGTATAATAAAGAGCTATTCAGAATTCAATTAGTAGTTGAAGACTATTACTGAGAAATTAATTTATAAGAGAGCACAGAAATTCACGAAATTTAAATTGCCAAGATGATAATATTCATATATACAATAAAATTATAGTGTTAATGCTTAATTTAAAAACAAGTACTATATACATATACTAAAAATATATGTCATTTTGGTTGTTTTGCGAAAGAAACCAAAAAATGTTAATAATCCCATAATCGCCGACAAAGAACTATAGTTAATCCTCGAAGTCATTAAAAGGACGTCCCTTTATGAAATTTAAAACGATACTCTATCGGAACTCGATCGCAATTTATCAATTTTTGAAGTAAAAACATTTTTAGGTTAAGCACTTTTTGGTAAAAAGAGAGAAAGTCTTATGAGTTCGCATCATCGCGTCACCGACATGCTGAAGCCACAAAGCTTCTTTAGCTGCGATAAGCACTTTTTAGTAGGAGAAAAATTTATGGGTTCGCTTCAGCGACATGCTAATGTTTGATGTTGATGATTTTAATTTGAACATTATGAAATTTCTAAATTAACACATTAATTTTACAAATAATATTTTAAGTTATAAGTTTTCACTTCTATCGGCAGTCCTTATAACTGTAAATTTTTTTATTGACATCTGTTACACTCCGCTAAAAATCATCTTTGAAGTGCATTCTACATAATTGCAACGTGCGAAAAAATTGAGCACAATTAGTGCTAACATTTTTTTTTCGTTTTTGAAGCGTACGTAAGCCTACATAACATATTTATGTAAACGGAAACGTTTATAAGTTTCCTTCTTACCTCATGACCGTCGTGTGCAAGAGCCTGCACCTGTGCGTAGTTACTGTAAGAAAAAATTTAAATGTTAATTAACTGCGGGCCATTAAACAATTATAAAATACCGCTTTTAAGGTAACTTTCTTAAACTTTCACCACAAATATTATATAGAGGACATATGTGATTAGTTATACAATTATTTTTCAATTACTAAAGCTTCGAAAAAATATTCGAAAAAACGTCAATGATTTTATTCATACTAGAAATAACCACAGTTTCGACCATAATACATTAGGTGTAAAATATTTTATTCTATTTCATGAAACAGTATTCTTGGAAATGTTACTGTAGACTTTACTAGCGATTTATGGCATTTCAACATAAGTACCCGACATTTTTCTTTTATTTATTTATACAAGTGGTCGCCCAGTGATAGAAAATCGACCAAATTTCTTTTGATTTTTTAGTTAAAACTTTTGACTCATCTGTTGTCGAAGGTCTCTTTAATCAAAAATTTCATCATGGCTACTTTTGATATTCAGTATAACAGTATAAACAATAAGTATTCTTCTTTCAACTTTGACTTTGACATACATACATTTGTGTACATGGATATTTGTGTATGTGTGTGTCATATGTATGATAGTCTGTGGAATGTTATTTCAATTTTTTTTAAGTAAACGTCCCCACGCTTGCCGGGTGCGAACGGGCAGGACAACGTTGTGGCTACGTAATCTTGCCATTGGTTGTTTTTAAGCCGCCCAAAGGCCTCCAACTAAGCTTCACGACTGTTATCCTATGATAACGACCGAGACCGACCGCTTAACCTGACCTCTGAATCACGAAAATGCTCATGGTATAGTGCCATGGCACTAGCGGTCACCCATCAAGTCTCTGACCGCGCCGTCGCTGCTTAGCCTCGGTGATTGTTTCTAATCACCGAGTGTAACTGGGCTATGAGCGACTCATATAATCTTCATATAATGATTACGGAAAATATCAAACTTTATCATTTATCCTTGACATTGCAGGTATTTATCAATAAAAAAAAATGATAAAACTAACTGCAAAACCTGTCTTGTAATGGCGGCCTTAGATTCAGCATCGTATTCAATCTGGTTATACGTCGACTAATTATTATACAAATATTCAACGAATCATTATGAATTTTGTTCTGTTAACACAGTTTCTAAGGTTTCTAAGTCGTTTTTATTATTTAATTATTACATTCATACAAAACAGGTTAATGTTCATAAATAAAAATAATATATTATTATTACGCAACTACATACTTATTTAATCTTAAACTGCGATTAAATTACCTTACTTCGAGGCTATTATAGACTATACTGTAGATAAATATTTTTAATTTTTTTATCTGTTTATAATTTTTATGGATTGCTATTTTAAGAATTAAAAGGCGTATATAGGTGAAAAAAAATCAATTAATTGTAAGAAAATCGAAAATTTTAAACAATTATATGTATATATGATACTGAGATATAATGTCGAGGTCTTTCTTACTAATCAAGTAGTATATTTCTTGTATTTCAAATATTTGAGCACATTAACTGCTAGTGAAATCGGTTATACCAGTAGCTTCTGTTCGCGTATATGTCGGTTATCGCAGTGATTCTTGAATCTGATATGACTTTTTTTATGTATGAACTGATTTAAATGAAACTAACACTAACATTTAAGTGGAGCAAACCGCAACGTATTACTGAAAACCGCATTGAAATCGGTTAAGCTGTTTCTGAGTGTAGCGGGCACAAACGTACAGATAAACAGATATACCGACAAATAAACAAAAATTTCAAAAATCATTTGTATTTTATATATATTTGAATTATATAATGTTCATAAGGCCCCCTTATATTAGTTTTTCTTATATATCTCCAAAGTACAGACAGCGACCAGTTACGATTTTATTCTATATATTAATACAGTTTAATACACTGACAACTAATTTAAAAATACAATAGGTGTTATTAACTAAACTTTTTTGTTTGCTTTCACCTTATTGCAATTCTTTGCTACGACCTTATTGATATTATAAATCAGGGAGTAATTGTATCTGTTCGCTACAGTTACGTTCGTTAGTTTGGTACGTTTTTAGTAACTAAACTAAGAACGCAAAGAAGAAGTTATTGGCCTCCAGTAGTAAAAGAAACAGGCCATATTTGATTTTTATTATAAAACTACAAAAAATCTATAAATGAAACTAATCAATCAACAACCCATAATGTCCCACTGCTGGGCTCGGGTCTCCTCTCAGGAGAGGGTTAAGGCCATACGTAAATGAAACTAAAATTGGAATAAAAATAAGTTGATTCATTAGAGTGGGAGTGGGGTTTCACAATAAATCAAGCTAACTAAGAATCGTATCTTACAGATTGTTTTTATAGACTTGATTAGGCTTAACTTCAGTTTAGACAGTCATACATACAACTTATTGTTAGAAAAAAAAACTAAAAATATGAATTTACATAAAAATAAACAATAAATTACCTGTATTCGTGTGAGAGGAAAAATGTTCCTCGTATAGAACAGCCGTTGGGGTTCTTGATTTTCCCATTAAATACTTTTTTGTAAAGTGCGTAGTTATTCAAATTTACCGCTCCATCGAACGTCAATAATATCATCTGGGGCGTCTGTGAATAATAACTTAGATTTGTAAAATAGATCTTTTGTTTACTAAATATTTGACTTTGTTTATTTGTATTATACTAAGATGGTAATAATATTTACATGTTAAACGAGTTATATTCGTGTTAAATATAGAAATAAACAGGGGGAAAATTAAACCAAAAGTCTTATCTCATAGATTGATGTGGTATTACGAAAGTGATACGTATAGGTATACGGCTCAATAGCGATTCACTTAGAAAGTTCCCGCGAGTGTAAAAACATGACAATGTTGTCATCGCAAGCCCTTACATAGGTTAAATAATCTGCCAAGAAACATAATTTACAAAAGTGAAACGCACTTTGCGTCTCTGTTCTAACTCCGACTGAAACGGGATATTTCCATCTGAATTTTTTAGGAAATTTATTGATTAATCAATGAGCACTACGCCATACAACTAAACATAAAAAATAACTCACAAATATTTAGTTTAGGCCTTAGGCAATACCTTTAAAAATGTATACTATCTATCCCTTGCTGCACTTGAGTTAGAAAAAGTCAGAAGAATAATTTCATATTAGTAGGCAGTGTATAAAAAAGTTAAATATGTGTTTATGGCCAGAATCTATAAATATATTACAATGATAATAGTTCTTCGGAATGCTGACGAAAAGAAGTAATTCGTCTTGGGTTCTGCTTATGCTTTTCATCAGGTAAAATGACTTTGGAAGACTTTAACGTAAAATAAAAAAGTGATAAAACGTTTTGTAGCATATAACAACGTCAAAATGTATGTGGTTTTGTATTTAACTCACGTCTTCTGGATCAAGGCCACCTGGTATTAGGGTGCCATCCTTGGAACAAAAGCAGTATGGCAGCTGGCACTCGGCGAGATCGCATTTAGTGGCCAAGTCTAGAGGCACCTCCGTCACGGGCGCTGGGGCTACGCAGAATTACATTTTAATTAAATACATATAGTCTATAGTCTAAGGGCCGCTGAAGATCTAATTACATCTGGTAACCAGAAGAGAAGATTTTGCTTACCCAATCAATGATATCTTTTTATCGAATGCCATCAATTAAAATGCATCAAACAGTTAAAGCTAAAGAATCCCGATAAAAGTTTTTTTTTATCGGTAAATTTAACAGTAGTTTTCCAAGAGATCTTAAGCTTTTCTATTTTATGCTAAAGTATTTCCACTGTACATTACTTGTTCAACTATCTCCTGATAACCTACTTTCTGAAACCCTTCATACCACTTTTTTGTCATATAAAACATAACACTGGGCTTATTGTACTTCACAATATTAGTGTAATAGTAATTATATAAAATATTTTATTCTCTTAACAATCAATAATATTTCTTTTTTTTATGGGATAACTGGCAAACGAGCAGACGTACCGCCTGGTGGTAAGCGATTACCGCCGCCATGGACATCTGCAACACCAGAGGCATCACAAGTGCGTTACTGGCCTTCGGGGGGTGGGGAGGAGGATAGGGATGAGGGAAGGGGTTGGGGTATGGCCTTCGGTATCCACGCTGGGAGGGGTCCGGGTGGCGTAAGAAAGCGGTTCTCGGATCCCTCCCGTCTCAGGCGCAGAGTGGCACACCGTGTGGTTTTACTCGGTTCGATTCCGACACACCGCCCCGTCTCAAACTCCGGTGGGGCGAAGGTCAGAGGGGGTTTCCACACGTAAAAAAATTTTTAAAAAATGGCCTTCGGTATCCACACTCATTCGGTGAAACACAGCGCATGCGCTTTTTCACACCGGTTTTAAGTGAGGCCGTGGTGAGATAGTAGTATATATATAACAGATACCTACTAATACGTAAGTGAAAATTCATTCCCATTAATTTTTCTGCGTCATTAGTTCTTACTGATCTCTGTTAATAAAATATAATATGACCTTATGGTAGTAGTATAAATAGTGTACTTACTAGTAGCAATGGGACCACACCTTGCTTCAGCTTTGAACGTGCAATACTTGTTAATGTCATCGAAGTACAAACCAGAAGGACATCTGTTTAAGTATGGGTATCCATCAACGCACTGAAAAGGGAAGAAAATGTCATTTACTTTACACCATAGTAGTTGATTTTATAACTTTAAATAAATTCATACTAATATATAAATTTGAAAGTAACTTTATTTTGCTTTCACGGCTTAACGACGATTTGGATAAATTTCAGAATAAGGATAACTTGGACCGTGGAGAAAGATATTTGTAGCGGTTACCGACATACATGCGGGTGAGCCACGGTCAAAAGCTAATGCATAATAAATTCTGTGGATATGACCATGCTCAGATCGTTTATCAAAGAAGATATCATTTTGGTATTAATCTATTTAAAAAATAATTTTGCATATCAATATGCCTAGTTAATTTTTCCAAAAATATCAAATATATGTGATGATGTTATCCTAACTGATTTCGGCCACGACGACCAGTCTCAACGGAGACCAGCCAACTACGCAGGAAATATTATATGCACAAGTGTGTGCGCTAACATAACATAGGGTCACTCTCTGTTCTTTCAATCCCATAAACCGATGGGAAGACTAAATGTCACGATCGGGGAGACATCAGGTGCCGGATCAAAGGCTTTACGTGCTGTCCGAGGCACGGGGGCTAAGACCCCAACTTCCACACTCCGAGCTGTTATAAAACATTTCTATCATCAAAAAAACTCAATAACACTTTTTGGCCCTACCCGGGATTCGAACCCGAGACCTCATGATTGCAGTCGCATACGCCTACCGCTAGACCAACGATAGCACCCAAAACATGAAATGTCATCCCAAAAGTTTTTACATAGCCTACTAGTATCCCTATTCCCAAAAACTAGACAGTATCCATATCCTTAAAACAATACATATTGCTTAGAATGCATGAGCAGATATATAACACGTATGCCTCAAAAACATATTCCTAAACATCGCTATGCAAAGTAATGATAACGTAGGTTTTCATTTAATTGTGGCAACCAGCTTAGGCACAGAATATCTATAACATTACCAGTAAAAGTCTCACTACATAGTATTTAAGTAAATATCGACTCTTGCATAATATAATAAAATACAATTCAGCTCACACACTGCTAATTAACAACAGTACTCATACAATGTTTACTTTGCGATGTGCAATAGGAAAGACTTCTTCGTAAAGTACAAAGCAGAGCTTGTGTTTAAGCAGCGAATTACAATGCAACATGATTAAATAGAATATGTGCATATAAGAGGACGTACATGCACATTTCCCGTTACTGTTAGGATAAACTTTGACCAGATAAACATGTAACAATCTGTTAATTGCATATTCCAATACTACGAATAGGGTTAAGTCTCTAGCAGCTGGGGACTATCGACACCAAATTATTTTAATAAATTATTTCAATTGCTTCGCAAGGGAAACGAAGGTCGACTCACATTGAATGCAACTTTAACAAACAAAGGTTCAATTTGGTTTGTTTCCTAAACACATTACAGCGGGTATAAGGTGTATAAAGAGCGTCTAAAGCACAAAAAAACTCATGCACAGCAAATATTGTCTTAGCCGTTAAGTTACTTCCCCTCTCATTACTCCGGACCTACTCCTTACGTATTTTTCTATGCGTTGTGCACATTTGTTACCAGAAAAATAAAATACTTAATTTTCAATTCAATTAAAGTGATCAACCCAGTATTTGTATATTTGATTGTTACGAAAGTCAAACAAAATAGCAATATACTTTTAAATTATGCTTCCTTCTTTATTTAAACCTAAGACTCAGCATCAAATTATCAAAGAAGTGGCCTATGTCTAGCAGTGGATTGTTAAAGACTGTTGATGATGATATTGTTTTAACATTTAACATCGTCGGTGCTAAGTAATTTAACACAAGTTTTTTTGTTATCTTACTCATACTAACGACACTCAAACGCTCAATGAGAACTGCGTCCTTTGCGGGTATAACTCTCTAATTAACGAAAAATATTCGTATCAACCGTACAAACGGTAAACAGATTAAATAAGCCACACTACATCGAAACTCTCTTTCCTATAAAGTTTATTCCACCACTCTTCATGTACGTGGCCAAAGGAAAATAAAATACAGTTAGTTATAAAAAAAATCCATTTATAAAATAAAACAACCTCCAACAATAAAATAAGTTCCATCTATAAAAAGTATTCATCACGAAATTTTCTTAGTGTTTATTTTATCCATAAAATTTCTATTATACGTGAAGAGTTTAATTATCGCTGTATTTGCTTTTCATTTTAGTATAAACAAGCTTTTTCCCTAACGTGTATGTTCAGGTAATGTTGTGAAAATATGAATACGTACATATTTTTATTCCTAATTTAGTTGTCGGAATAAACCGAGTCCTCCGAGTTAATGATGCGAATATTATGTGGTGTATTCTTTACGAAACATTTCTTCGAATGAATTCACCAATTAGGGGGCTTTACGAGTATGTTTTTCTTTGAACAATGAATTTTCCATTATTGAATAGTTTTTGTGCTGTATATTTTGCTATTTTTGGTATTCAGTATATAAATGGAGAAATAGGACTCATAGTATCATTTATTTCTTCGTAGTCGTTTCGTTAACTTACATAGTGTATGGCATTTTTGTATTGTCATGTTTTGTAGATTTTTATACTCTAGAATAGGAAAATTTCTATTATCTAGTATGTTACATCAAGGATTATTTTTTTGACTAAATTTATCCAACATCATTTTATATATATATATAAATATATATTCACTAATATATTTTATATACGTGCATACAACACACCCACACACACACACGACGCGCGTTATAGGAACGTGTAGAAACTGTGTAAAAAACAGGAGTATATTATAAGTTTGTGGGTATCTTATTGTCCATCAACATATGACATATGATGATGTGGCTTCACTTTAATTATACTGTGATGAACGTTGTGGCAAAATCAAAAGAATCGTGTGCGCATTCAGTGTATATTGTTCTGTAATATTGTAACAAATAAGAAAGGAATAATTGCCAAGAACATAAAATATAGGAAGTTGTTTACTGGTCCCCAAATAACAGTTAAGTCTGGAAACTGTCTTACTATTTTGCACCTTTACGAGTAGAAAATAATAACGTTATGTTTCTCACGAATATATTACATGAGGTACCTACATCATGCAATGTTACATGATACACTTTCAACTGCTAAACTCGCGTACATATCTATAGACCATTATGTATGCCTGCAAAAGTAATACTCGAGAAATGAAAGCATTTACTCGTACAATCTCTCTCAATAACAATATAGTTTATAGCTAACTCTAAATATCCACTAGCCTCTCTAATTTTCTTAAACTATAGTAACCAACAACTAGATAATACAGATATTACCAAACAACGGTTATGGGTAGCCATTTTTATTTTTGAATCCGTCCAATTTTGCGGACGTAACATAAACTCAACTGTAATCCCACGAGGGTTAGTCACGCGGGGTTACGTTATTTCATACAACGGTATACGAAAAAAGGAATTCAACGTTTTATGCGAAAAATGTATGGTGTTGTCCATAAAAATATGAGTGTAGCGTCGTTGTTCCTTTGCGAGATACAGAATAGGAATTAGCGTCTGGTATAATGCATGAAGAAGAATGTATTTACGACTTGCGTGGATATTTACGTAAAAGGTGGTTAATGTATCATTAATACAGGCTATTTTGTGATTTCTTTAACCCAGATACATATATAGTTGCAGTACGTTATTGATCTACTCACAGTCTCTGGAAAATTAATTGAGTCATAAGCCCTACAGCCTTTTAGGGCGACAACTAAGTCTTTTAAGTCTATTAAAGACCGTTGCTATGAATGAGACTATAAATAGTTAAAACTTTTGTGATTTTCATGAATTTTATGTAGTTTTAGAATACCACAAGAAACTTTATTCACGAATAGGAAAATTTTTGAAAACATTGTAAAGAACTTAGTGATAACCACTCAATCCATACCAATATTATAAATTTGAAAGTAACTTTGGCTATCTATTTCTCATCTCATGCCTCCATGGCTAAAGTACTGCACCGATTTCAATTAAATTTGGCATGGAGGTTCTTTGTTTTTCAAGAAGAACATAGGCTCTACTACACCTTTTCTTTACATCGATGGCTGATATACACGCGGGCGGAGCCTCGGGCAAAAGTTAGTAGTAATAATATATAACCAAATATCCACATTTATAAGACAATTAGCGACGTCTTTGAAATTCTCAGATTTGCTCTACTATGCCCTACTATAATATGCATGTATGACAAGTATAAACCTTCCTTGTGAATCACTCTATCTATTGCTGAAAATTGCATTAAAATCTTTTGAGTCGTTGAAAAGATCTAAGCGAACAGACAGCTGAATCGACTTCATTTTATACTATGTAAAAATAGGGTCAGTAATTGCCAAAATAGTGTCAAAAGACTGCCGTGTAAGTTCAATTCGGTTTCAACTGAATTTTTCAGAAAAATAATAACCATTCACTAACGTCCACTGTATTCAGTAAACAAGGATATTGTAATATGAGCCTTAACGACTCTAGTAGTAACTGCTAAGCATCTGGCAGATTTTTTTATTTACTTCTCTAACTAATTAATGGTATAAAACTCACAATTCAAATTTTAAATATTTATTCAGACATATACATACAATATCAGGGGAAAAACGATTTCATTTATAGATCAGCGATTCCAACCGTCTATAACATCCACGTCTTGTACAAAAGCATGCTCTAATGCATCTACTCTCACTCATTTCTACATTAGAGAAGAGAATGCTTTTAGCATCAGGTCCGCATCTATACATATAGTGCATAACGTCATAAAATATACCGCTATATCTATTGTTTACAGTTAGAATGTAACATTTACAAATAGTATATTCGTAGCTGATATTACGGTACTATGTATAAATTTTATTCCTCTGTTAAAATACCCGGATTTATACCCGGGAATAAACTCGGGTGCGGCGAAGCCAAAAATAACTGTTTTTTGATTATGGGGCCAGTTATGTATGTTCGTACGTTCTACTGTTAACTACTAAATCGATTTTGCTGAATGAGAATGAAATTGAATTAAAAGAATCGTAATAATGCACATACAATAAGTTATAAGTAGTAGTTATAATTTTCTTTTTTTTTTCTTCTCGTTATTCATTTAACTTCTTGTGATTTATTTTATGCATTTAAATGTATTTAATTACCTACGTATATTTGTTTGAAATATAACTCAATTGGAGCAAGTGCCGTTGGCTCTCATTTTATACTATTTCTATGCCTATAACTGTGAAAACGTATAAAAAATCTAAACACGATTTATGTCTAATATGTTATTTGTTAAGGCACTTTAAGGTAGTATCATTGTGTCTACCATAAAATTATTTATGTTTAGCATTCATAAAATTTGTAGCAAAGTTTTGTTTTAGCAAACATACACTAAGGCCACTAAGTAAAAGCACAACTATTGGTGTCAACCCGGCACTTCGGTTAAACATATTTCAGATTATTAAATTAAATAAATTACACTATCAAATGGCCCCGTTTTCAGCTTAGCGAGTATCCATTTCTTTCTAAATTTATGTTAGACTAACAATCTTAGAAAAATCATCGTTTCTAAAATGAGGTAAGTCTGAGGTGACTGGGATCTTAGTCTTAATACGGGTGTTGTCTTTATAGAAAAATAACAATATTCGGTATACATGTAATGTATTAAATGAGATATATTATGGCGTGTTTTTGGGCAACAAGAGCAGTAATAGTTTCAATATATTTATAGAAAATCCTTTTTTTTTAAGGACAGCTCCCGCGTTAGGAATATACATCCTGTGTTGCGTGGGACTTTAAAAACATACGTGAAACGGACACAAAGAACACTCAGACTCAGAACAATAATTTGTTGATCAAACAAAATGTTGTCCTATGTGGGATTCGAATCCACAACAGCTGGCGCTAGAAAACGGCGTGGCGACTGCTTAAACCACTAGGCCAACCGTGTAGTCATTGTTGATTCCATATCGTTATTGAAGTTTTTTTGTAAATATTATAAATATTTAGCATATAAATACGGACCTAGAAGATGTTAAAACATAATTTGCATTTTAAATATATAATGCGAATAATATATTCGTTGCTTTATTAATATTCTACGTACATATACAAAAACAAATAAAAAAAATTGTACAGATCCTGTTAGCACTGCATAAAATACTGGTACACATCTATAAATATTTTACCTTGCACACAAAAAAATAAACTTAAATTGTATTTCTACGTTCGAAACGTAAACTACACAATCAGCGTTCTCGTTGAACTGGTTACACCGAAACCGGTTCACTTAAATAAGAAAAGGTAAAAATTAAGTTCCTAAAAGTGATTTCCTCTATATCACATGGAACTAAACATTTATGAGATTAAAATCGATATGTGAGTAGTTTTATACAGTAAATACTAAGCGAACATTTCCTTTCAAAATCACAGTTTATTTAGACGTTCTCGGCCTTGTCGACAAAAGCCAATTTCTTCCATTCCCAAATTAATCCGCATAAACAATAATCCTTTTCTACCTTTCTCTTAAAGGTACCTTTCATTTAAATGTACTCCCAACTTTCAAATACAATCTAGTATAACAAGGTGCCCTACGTCCTGTACCTACGTAACAACGGAGGCCGCATTAAAATTAGAATAAGCAAAATGTGGGCATTTCTTATACCTCTAGCTATGTCTTCGAAGATATAAAAGAACATGTGCCTACTCTATTGATGTTTCTTTCAGCAGCCGTTAATATTCCACATTCCTAAATATATGACACAATTGTGTTAAATAGCAAGCTAATTGTTGAAAAAAAATATGTAAAAATATATATGTAGCCATATATATTTTTACATATTTTTTTTATAATAATATACGTATAAATGACGGCCTCGGTGGCGTAGTAGTAATGTTTCGAGCTTTCGGTATCGATTCCCGGGTTGGACCAAATGTTTGTATGATCTGCAAATTTTTGTTTTGGAGTTTGGGTATTTTCTATGTATAATATATACGTATTTACAAAAAAAAACAACCTCTGCTTAGTTTAGGACTTGATGGCGTTGTGTGCTAGATGTCCGAAATATTATTTTGTTTATTTATTTATATACTTAAAATCAACCAACTGACGATTCTATTTTCTCTACAACTACGTCGAAGCCAAAGAAAAGACAATATTTTTTGGCAGATTATGTGTGTTCATAATGTACTACCGTAGCGCCTAAAGTACTGAAACGATCTTAATAAATGTGGTGTCAATTAATTCGTAATAGTAGTCCAGGTCACATAGGTAATATTTTTTTCTAAACTTTTTACATAGTTGGGTTATAGTTTTGAAACTTTTTTTTTGTTTACAATTTTCATACGCTAAATATCACTTGTACAAAAGCGCGTTACCGTCCTTTGTAGAATGCCTCTTTTCTTGAAGATCTGAAGGTCCTATTGGTCCGGAAATACCGCAAAGGCTAATTCGTTCCACTGAACTGTTGGTGAAACTTAATTTAGTAACGCTGAATAGTTTTTGATGGTTCGCTTGCAGGTATCGTATTTTCATTCAAATTTCTAAGAATAGTTAGATAGTATCGAGATGCGTCAAGGTGTACTATCCATATATCCATTTAAACCTAACTGAGCGTTGACATGTGTATGACTTATAAAAGATAGCATATTGTGCCTATTGTAAAACTATCCTACTGACTTGCTGAATTTTAAAGTACACTATGTGGTATGCGAATGTAGAAAACATATAATAAGGACAACTCCGGCACTAGCAGTAAATCCTACGGTGCGGGGGACTTCACAAATATATATAAAAGAGACACAAAGAACACCCAGACTCAGAACAATTAATCTTACAAAGTTTTGTCCCATGTGGGATATGAACCCGCAACAATTGTCGCAGGGGGAAGCGTCGTGGCAACCATTTCAATCGCCAAGCCATAAGTGAAGTCAAATAAAATAAGGAATTAACATGATCACGTAAAAGGTATCATATATATTTGCATATTCTGACATCGATCAACTACACTGGCCGCGTTAATGTCACCTACAAAATTTTAAAGTTAATAATATCAAAAAAGTTTCAATAAAGCCGGGAACCCAATAGAACCGAGTCTTTATACACACAAGCATACGATCATGTCTATAAATAGATGATCTTCATTTCGATATTCTTACTTGATAAAACCTCCTACACGTGGCTGGATCTGCAAAATTTCCATTTCCTTGCGTTCCTTCAGGACAAAGAAACTCCTCGTCTTTTTCTTTTTGTTGATAACTTCCTGAAAGATAGTAAATATAATTTAGTAAGCCCGCATAACACATTAACCATTGCGCATTGTACATTTAAACAACCGCAGTTGAGCATGTATTGGGCTCTACTAACCTAAGGTGAATTGTGAAGGGAAGATGACAATTTCAATTTATATTCATTTTTACTCAAGTTTGTTAAACTGATAACGGCCGGCAACGCACTTGTGACGCCTCTGGTGTTGCGGGTTTCTATGGGCGGCGGTAATCGCTTACCATCAAGCGGTACGTCTGCTCGTTTGCCCCTATTCCATAAAAGCCACCCGCAGATCACGTACATTTTAAATATATAATAATTCTTTAAACTCGATTTTAAACTCGATTTAGTACCACTATATTGAAAGAGAAAGTATGTTATGCAAAACATTTCATACGTAGGTAGAGACGTACTGACTATTTAGACAGTGTCACGATTGTAATATTAATTTAATTAGCCTAGCTTACGTTGGGTCAGTTGAAGATTGACTGAAAAATCTAGAAGTTTTAAATTAAGAACGTTAACTAAATGTAGAGATTGCGCATGATATGCCTAGATGCGAGAAATATCTAGAACTTTAATTGGTACACAACTATTATATATAAATGCGGTCGTGGTAATTTTTACGAAACACATCGAGTTGTAGCGCACGATATTTTTATCATAAGGAGAATCCTTATGTATTATCTAACATACAACCAAAACCAATAGGAATGCAAGACTACAACACATACTTCAAAGAATTTTTCGTAATGCAGCATTAAGTTTATGGATTTTTGGGAACACATTTACGATAAAATCGCCAAAAAATTAAATCTGATGATAATTTTAGGTACATAGCAGCTTTCTAATTAAAAATAATGACCTATCATTTTATTCAATTAAAAACAATATTATGGGAACTACATCTGAAAAACTGAAAAGCTAGATTTCTTCTCAAATTAAACCTGTACGGGCATTTCCTTAACCCTACTCATTATACACCAAAAATAACATTAGTTTCTGTTGGTAAATACAATAAGAAGAATCCACGAATACAAGGAAAAAAATACAACGTAAAACTGGGACAAGATGAAATAAATAGTACAAAAACCGCAAAAAAAATAAACAAATGAATATTTCTGAACACCGCAACCACTCACTAACATATTATTATGTACTAAATTACAATTAATATTACCATTATTAATCCCAGCCTTAAATATAGTCTGATTAATCCTAATTAATTAACGCCACGAAAATCGTCGACACAACGAATACAAAATAATTAAACAGACAGCCTTAAATTATTCAACAGCTATTTCTAACAATTATGTTTATACAATGGGTCTGAGAGTTTTTGAACAGTGACTGTGTTTCCTGTTAATTGAATAGACGATTAATCTTTGAGTGCTTATCTCACAGTCCGTAAGCAAACAGACAAACCGCAACACAAAGCTCATTCATTAGCTACTTGGTATTAAGTAAACACATTGCAGACTTCAAAATTGATTTAGCATGTTTTACTAGCTTCACCTGTATATTTGTTTATTTATAATAAACTTTTGGATGCATGTTTTTTAGTTTTTAAACAAATATTTATTGTTATTATTATTTTATATCTGTTTATCAGTTTTACGTGTCAATTTAATGTTATTGGTTTACGAGCGTAGGGCTTGAAACTTAATTCAATTGCTTAGTAAGTTTCTGTTCCTTATTGCTAAAGTTTGGATTATATCAATGTATATTCAGATTCCCGAGTAAATTGTTAGCAAAAGTAATAAGCGAGAACCACTTTATTTATTGTAAGAAAGTAAAGTAATAATGTGTATTTATATGGAATAACGAATGGAGAGAAATATATTCTGCATGTACTCTTTTATCAAACTTTGGTGTTACAAATAAAGTGATTCGTTTAAAAAAAAAACGAAACTTATTCAAGACGATATTTATACCTGCGTTGCGGTATGCAAGATGTAGGTACTACAATCAAATCGAAATCAGTAAAATAAAAGAAAAACTAGCAAAACTGTCTATCAACTTTTTCTACTGACAAATTTCGAGACGTGTGAAATATGTGGCCGTAAAAGCAGGTAAGTATATGCAGTACGCACATACATATATTAAAGTGTCAATATCCTCGATCGTAACCGGTCACATGCCTCAGTGTCAAGTGAAAGAAGGACTTGCCAGACGAATAATAATTAGACCCAACAAACATATTCAAAACTTTTTGTGCTTTTTATTTTTATCATATGAAGCAGCTCTATAATTGCCTGCACACGATTTTACATTTAATAATAAAAACAGAATTAACAAACCACCACGATAGAAAGCTTTCAGTGACTATTATTTCTTGTAATAGTTACGTTAACGACTAACAAATTGATCGTGGGACCGCTTGCATAAGATTATGAATTACGCATTGCTCGATTTTTAATTCCTTATATGAAGACACCAATGCGATGTATTTTTAAAAAAATTACCACTTGTATAAATAATTCTCATTTTGGAAACATTAAAAGGCACTAACCGGTAATGAAAATTGAGCAAATAATGAAAATTCGCATGTATGATATAGTGATGACACTGTTCGCGGACCACCCACTGTTCACTGTGTGTATCGACATGGCGCCTTTCACCGTCGCGCGCGCACTGGCGGTCGGCGCCGGCCACTCGCAGCCATCACCAGACGACCTCCACCAACGGCTTTCTCCTCAAACCCCCCTGACATTCATCATATAAAGTGATTGCGTATCTCGATGATCTCAAATTAGGTTCCGTGTGCTAGATACAACCGCAAATATAATACAATAGAACTCTTGTACTTGCTATGAGCTAACCATATCAATTACAGGAGTTCTATCTTATACGGTATTTAGTAAACGTGAGACATATCATCCAAATACCATACAAAGGATGTCCAATTGGCCTCTTGGTGATGGTATAACATGTCGTTTATCTGTATCAATATTCTTTTTCGGGACAATGGACAGTAGCAGCAATTAACAAGGTCACAAAATACAACGCTACATGTGAATACGTGGCGCTCATAGCCCAGTTGCACTCGGTGTTTAGAAACAATCACCAAGGGTAAGCAACGACGGCGCGGTCAGTACCTGGATGGGTGACCGCTAGTGGCATGTTATCATGAGCGTCTCCGTGATTCGGAGGTCACCTTAAGCAGTCGGTCCCGATTGATATCATAGGATAACAGTCGTGAAGGTTAGTTGCAGGCCTTTGGGCGGCTTGAAAACATCCGACGGTAAGATTACGTAGCCACAACGTTGTCTTGCCAGTCCCCAACCCGCACTTGGCCAGCGTGGGGACGTATGGCCTTAATCCTCTCCTGAGAGGAGACCCGAGCCCAGCAGTGTGACATTATGGGTTGTTGATTGATTGATTGATGTGAATACTATTTTTTTTAATTACGTTAATAGTGCTATTGTGTATTTGTTGTAATAGAGAATGGAATTTCAATACATGGAGCTAAATATATATATGCGGCTGTGGCTAACTGCGCAAGGCAATAGCACGGCAAACAGAAAAAAAACTTGAAAAAATCCCTTTACCAAGTCGTCTGTCTATCGTGGTATATAGTAAGATTCCTCTTTCCTTATTTCAAAGGAAAGACTTATGTTGAGCAGACGACTATTAAAGGCTATTAATGTGACGTGAAAACATTAAAGTGACTAGAACTACGGTCACAATTTTTATTATAAACTAATTTTTGTCACCGGCTTAATTTTAATAAAATTAATTTTCTCGTCGCTCGCAATCCTTTTTTTACATTTTTTCTAGAAAAACTATCTTCTGTGAGGTAAATGCAAAATTTATTATTGCATAAACTAAACTGCAGCTGAAGTATATAAGCAAGATATATATGTATACGAACAAGCAAACATTGATTTATATACCTCAAATAATAATAAGCAAATAATCTAAAAGTAATAAATGTATAACATTCATAATCATCTGTTTTTTGCCACCTAAAAAAAACTTTAAAGTCTTTTATCAGAATGTTACAAGGTGAAGTGAACCTATAACGGTTGGGTCATGTCGGTTCTTCTGGATGGCGTAAGAAACCGGTTCCCGGATCCCTCCCGTCTCAGGCGCAGAGTGGCACACCGTATGGTTTAAGTCGGTTCGATTCCGACACACCGCCTCGCCGCAAACCCCGGTGAGGTGAAGGCCCGAGGAGGTTTTTTCAGGTAAAAAGAAAAGTCGGTTCTGATGTTTTCCTTTGGTGTACTTAGACTGAATTAAATGCCGTTAACAAAAGAGTCCGCATATTGCTGACTGCAATCTGAATGTAGCACCCACGTTCATCGTCAGGGTTGTGAAAAATTTTTTGAACATTAAAAAATGTTTACAATAGTATTAAAGAGAATATTAATAACAGTTCAATTCTCACTCAACAATCAATCATACTTTAAAAAACCTGTCAGAAGTCATTGGTTATTTAGTTATTAGTTGGATCTTGTTTATCCAATTTGTGATGCTTTTATAAAGTTTTTTTATAAATATAGAGAATTAGGAAAGCTTGCACTAAAGCATTGTTTCATGCCTCCTTAACCGTAATATTAATATATTAAATAAGAGGTGTAAAAACATATGGTGTCATTACAGAATAAATCTTCTGTTTTTCTTTACAAAAAAAACAATACTTTATTTGAATACCTATACCCAAAAAATTGCTTTCAGTTTTCATATCAATGAAATTGGGAACCGATTAGTGGAGATCGACCATCGTTCAGGTCTAAGTAACCCAAAACCTGTCACTTATAAGCTCGTTGACGAAACTGAAGACCAAGCTTCTGAGTGAAATTGAGAAGTCCTAATGATAGTTATACACGATAACACTCGACCCCGACACTGACTTGCCGAAAGATCCAACTGCCAAGTTAACTCAACACAGTACCGAAGATATACCAGATACCGCTTGTACGAGATTAGAATAGCTCTCAAACAGCTCAAGAACTACTTAAGACAAAATCGTGGCTGTACACCTGATGTCTGGTGGAAAGATACCTTAAAAGTCCTTCAGAAGATATTTAATTTCGTCATACCCGGTGGGAAGCCACCTGAAGCATGGTTCAGACATATGATGGTGCTTTTTTCAAAAAGTGCCCTAATATAATTCTGAACAATTATAGACCCATCTCTTTTCTGAGTCATGTCTATAACATATTCTTGAGAGTCACTATGAATCATCCCGAATGCTGATTTGATGCTTTCCAGCTTCCCGGCTTCAGTACCATACACCACATATCACATACCAAAAATTGGGCTGTTCTTCATTTTTTCCAGGTACATCAAAGTTTTGGATGTATGAACAAGAACGCTATTATTTATTTTATTCATCCACACAATTTCATTGCACACCACTTATATAAATTTTGTACAGACGTAGATGGAGATCTATATATAGTATTACAATAGACGATCTTATTGCTCATGGCGATATCTTCCAGGCAATCTTTAAACGGATATTATAAAATTTGATTTTGGGTAATCTGAGGTGTATTTAAGTTTAGAATAATCTAGGTTATTAATAAGATATTAACCTACTAAATGGATTTACATTATACACACTAACGCGTACGAATACATACATAAATACACATTTTGCTCATGACCCATGACGTACTACACATCAACAATAATCAACATGCCCTTAGCGGCCCTTATATTGTCAAGTACTCGTAGAATTGAGTAATAATTTAGCTTGTCTAATTGCCTCAGGTAGGTTATTCCACAGTCTAACTGCTTACACTGAGAAGGACTTGTCAGCGAAATTGCTTTTCATGGCTGGGCATTTCCAGTTTCCGATTCTCCGATGAACTCAAGAGCCTGCAATGTGAATTGTGTGGTAATAGTAACTCAAAACTAAAGAACTATAGAAGGACGAAGAAGAAGGGCCTCCGATATCCTCGTACCTGGTCAAGCCAGCTCATTCATGCCATGAAGCGTGGCTCTCCCGCAGTAAAAGTTACAGTCAATTAGTCTCTACAAATAAATAAAATTGTAGTGTTTATTTGTCATTTCAAAATATCAGTTTTTCTCATAATACAAATAAAAATATGAGGCACCTTCACAAAAAACATTTCTTTAATTCTCTGTCTAGCTATCTGTCTGTTTTTTCCGGCTAATCGATAGAAAGGCTAAACCGATTTTAACATTAATATTTTCGACATCTGATCTATGGAGTAACTTGAACAACGTTTTTAGTCAAGCTTTACCCAGTTGCGTTACAGCTAATCTTCCAATAGTAGTCCAGGAGGATGCACCAAGAATCTACTGTTTTCCAAAAAATGAATCAGTTGTGAGAAAACCGCTAAAAACAATTACAAGACTTTATTATACAAATGCTAGCGTACCATGTAAAATAAATGCTTGAATTCTATACAAACATGACTTTGTATCAGCCAAGTCAAGCGTCTAAACGCGTTTTATTCACATCGGAGTTGCAGATTGTTCTCAGCAACGGCAGTCGTGCGAAATAACAGTTCTGTTCATTGCCGATGCATTGGGTTTAGTTTTTACGGATCCGATAAAGCTGGAGCTCAAATGTCACATTTTATTTGCCTTTAGCTAAGTGAATTTCGATCGAATTGAATTAAATTTAAAACTTATTGTCACTGCAGATAAATTAACACTTTTAGAGTTGAAAGCACTTACTCAAAAGTCGGATTATTAAGCTATTGTATTAACAGGATTTTTACCGGATTATTTGGTAGATGTACTTGCATATTGAGAAATACCACAATTGTTAAATATAAACGATTTTAAACAGTATTTTGTTTAAAAGTGGGCTCATATATCACAATATAGTAACAGAAGATAATAAAGTTGAAGATATAATAGAGTGGAAGGTAATAGAGTAGGCCAGACCCTCCTTCATAAGGAGAGGCCCTCAGATACGAAACAAAGGTTTGTTTATTTCGCAACCTTTGTCTTGTAATCTGAGTACAGCCAACAGTGGTAGTACTTAAACGCTAGCCATTGATCATGATATTGATATCCCGTAAAAAAATATCAACGAATTACTTGATTCAAAATAATAGTGCAAGATAAAAGTAAACTCAAATTAGTGGTAACCCTTCTCTGGTGTGAGTTGTATCAACCAGATAAAATAATTACTAGAAATGACCATAAAATTTACACCTTATTGTAAATAACGGAAAGTACCTACATCAGAATCAAAATTTGGAGTTTCTTATTTGCATCATTATTTTTCGTACTTTCTGCTTCCTGCCAGTAAGAAGTCGCAAACATGTTGTTTTGTGTTTGACATGTGACGAATTGTACCTTCCCCTTAACCTGCTTTGTTAACTTCTCGCTATAACATGTTATGTATAGCCCCCTAATGCGGGCTTTATGCTTTTTAGATTTACATAACACGAAATATATAAAAATTAAAAAGAATGAATTAACAAATATTAATAACATAACGTTGTGATACATGAGCTAGTTTCCAAGAAAAATAAATAAAATCAGTTAGTAATGTGAAGAACCTGGTTGTAGTCTATCAGTCACTAGCGACCCGTCCCGAATTGGGTTTTTGAAAAAAAAATTTTTTTGTGATAAATAGAAAGATTATATATTAGTTTTATAACAAAACTATTTTTTTTTTGCAATAATTCAAAAGTTATTTCAAAATAAAAATTAATTTTTGAATCCAGTACCGAAGACACGCCGACAACTCCCGAACAAACCCGAGCGCGTGTGACGTCATAATGTTAGTTTTCACTCAATGCAGTTGATAGGAAAATAATGAATGCAGTGTTTTGATCTATTTAATTTTTTTGTCATTATTAAATCAATTATTATCTAATTTAATTAAGATTATTATTGCTTACAACATTAAATATTTAAATTTAATAGGAGTATAAATTACCTGCTGAAGCTGCACAGTCATGGCATTGAACATCCTGAATTTTTTTTGACTTTTCATTAATAGTTAAAGTAACTGAATAAGCTTTACTCCGAACTCGGTGTTCTGGACATACCCGTCCTTTTACAATACAAATATTATTTTTACGACTTAGTTGAACATAACCTATAGCTTTGTTGCCGTAACTCTCACGCGATGCTCTACAATTTATGAAATAAATAATTATATTTAATGTAATGGAGAATAAATACTTAAATATTTTCATTTATTATATTATTTTTTAACAGACTTACCTTGATGCCTTGGCACCTCAAACTTCAGCAGAATTAAACCGAACGTCATTTTTTAAAAAATCGGTAATCATAAATATATCAACATCAGGAATATTATCAGACTTTGCCTTAATAAATCCTTTATATAGCATAGCTTATCGGAACCAACTAACAACTCGTATTTTAGCAATAAATTTTCAATATTATTGTCTAGTCACGTGTAATAGCCGTAAACGCTGTACTGTTATTAAATAGCTATAACATTATGACGTCACAACTATGGTGACCAATCATGGCGCGTTTATAGTCACGTGATTTTTATTTAAATTTCATCAATTTTTAATTGTTTATAATTAATTGAAAAAATTTTTTTTTAAAGTTTTTTGCATTAAATATCAATATTATTAATAATAAAGTTTTAAAATACATAAAAAAAATCAGTATTTTTTTTTTCAAAAACCCAATTCCGCATGTATTGTACAAGGGTATAAACTTTCCTCTGGAATCTAAATCCATTGATTATGTCAAAAATCTAAGCGTACAATCAACTTCGACAACAAACAGCAAAACATTATACTAGCACAAACTTATAATATTCTCCAGTGTCAAGTAGAACAGCTAGTATACGAATTTCCCCCATTACCCTAACGGACGATATTTTATAACATTTGGCTCGATCATATTCAATACTAATTACTAATTTTAGCTTTGTTTATCATAATTATTCTAATGATTATCAACATACAATTATTATTTGATAATACAGGATTGTGCAACATTAAAGATTTATAACGCCGGAAGTACCATTGTATAAAAAGAGGACAGACTTCATTAAAATATTTCTAAGTTGCGCCGGAAGCTGACAAGCGGAAAGCGCACAGGTTATTAATATCGAATATGAACCAACTATTTACTTGATTAATAAATTATAAGGTTATAGTATATATGAGGTTGGAATCTTTACTTATAACACTAGCTAGCAAAGGCTTTGTACCCCTTTTTACGAAATTTATGCAAACAGGGGAGTATGAAATTTGGCACTGTCAAAGTTTATACGGAGGAAGAGTGCAGAAACCTGAAAAAGTTAAAATGAATTATGGTTGAATTTCGCCCACTGGATGAGCACTGGATAATTGTTACTCTTCAGGTCCCTATTTATTATGAGGTAAGAAGTGTGGACAGTACCTACTTCATCAAACTATCTCCGAGTTGACAGTTTAACACTTTGGATGGAATTCCATTAGAAATTCAATCGGTTCGATATGTGGCGACTAGCACATGCCTACAGAGCAAAAACAGAAACACACTACAGTGCCATCTACCGAGGATAAGTCGAACTACGGAGTAACGTACTACACAACATTATTAATCCTGAATCCCGCAATAGAAGTTGTTACCATTACCATTTTTTGACATAAAAATATTTGATTTTCATTCAAAATTTATTAAATTCGAATGAAAATCAAATCGTTAGTATACGTGTATGTTTTCCCTGTTCAGTGTTGTGTGTGTGGTAATGTAGAGTATTTTAGTATTTTTAATTTTCATCAAACCAAAAGTTTTTGTTATCGATTAGAATTTTCAATTATTTCAGTAAAATTAGAAGCCGAAATAGAAAGCAAGATTAAAAACTTTAATCAACTTCTCATAAACGTTTCTGTCTCTTTAGACAAAACGAAACCTCACTTGCCCGCAAAGGTATTTAAATCTTATTTATTTATTATAAACTTTATGCACTTTTGTGCATCGGCGGACGTAATGCCCAGGGCATTCTAAACCAGTCAACCATATGGTCGTGTAGAAATTTTATAAGGTAAGTACATATAGGATTAAGAGTTTAAAATTTAAAATTAGAAGCCGGAATAGAAAGCAAGATTAAAAACTTTAATCAACTTCTCATAAACGTTTCTGTCTCTTTAGACAAAAAGAAACCTCACTTGCCCGCAAAGGTATTTAAATCTTATTTATTTATTATAAACTTTATGCACTTTTGTGCGTCGGCGGACGTAATGCCCAGGGCATTCTCAACCAGTCAACCATATGGTCGTGTAGAAATTTTATAAGGTAAGTACATATAGGATTAAGAGTTTACTGCATACAAAAACTTTTAAAGACATATATATACAAATCCATAAAATACATTCTCAAATATATATTATATATATTTTCACATACATATTTTCTTAAAATTCGTACACTATGACAACTTGAATTAATTTTATATTATCGGATTAAATTCCCCTATTGCATTTTTTATATAAAACGGTTGGTTGACAACCTGATCTTCGAGCGGGAGCGCATTCCAGAGTGATACCGTTTGGCCAAAGAACGAAGAGTTCACGAAATCAGAGTTATGGGCGGGACATGAGAAGTAGATTAGTAACTAAGCCCAGGTTTATGACGTGGTTAGAGCACAGGTAACGTAAGTACGGTGCAAAGTATGTATGAGAGACTGATGAGTTGAGAAATAAAAATAGAGGGGGTAAGAGCTCGCTGATTGTGGCGCAGGCAAATAGGCAACCAGTTTAATTGGGAGCGTAGTGCCGACACATGATCATACTTCCGAAGATCAAAGATGTTTCAAATCCACTTATTGAGAAGTCGGTCTAGTTTATTTAGAAGGGCTGCGTCTGCATTCAGGTCAAAATAACGTACGTTTATCACCATAGTTAATTATAGGAGTTATTATGGATCGCGTGAGAGTAATTTTGGTTTTAGGAGTCATTTATCTGGAATTATATGAATTATTAATCATATGAAAATTATTATTCTTATTACCTACGTCTTAAAGCTATAAATATATCAACTTGTTAGTGAAAGCTCTCAAAAGATTTTTAATATCTTAAAATTGTTCCCCCTTTAAAAAATTACAAATTTAATTTTATTTAAAATGTTCAACGAATTACATTTTATCTGTTATTATGAGAATATTGAGAATCAAGAGTATAATATAGAGGTCACATCCGAAAACTTAAAAGGTATAGGTAATTGCATAGGCAAATCGCAAAACTAATAAGCGGATAGTTTTTTTAACTCTTTTTATAATTGAATGCTAAAAAAGCGTCGTAAAAGTGTTTGGACTTAATATTTCATTTTCAAGGGCACCCAGCACAAATGAAATGATTCCCTATTATCCTTATATGTCATAACTTGAACACAACTCCACTAATTTCATTCCTCTTTTTTAAGTTTTCTAATACTTTGTAAAAGGTTCTAACAGAAGGAAAAAAATTAGATAATTACAGTAAAATTAAAATTGAGTTCTTTAGGCTTTTAAAATGCATTCTGACGTAGGTAAATTAATGTAAAGATGATACTTGATAGTTCAGTTGATACTTGATAGTTCAGTTTGTTACTTTTCATTTTTTATCTTAAAGTACCAATTTCCAACAATAATGAACTATCTATCCACTTAATTGAACTTAAAGATGCAAATCAGACTCACACTGGTAAGGTAGTTAATATGCCACGGTCTTTTTAATGAAAACAAATGACTTTCAATAATACAGATGCTATAAAAGATATATTTTCTGAACTCACTTATCTTTTTCAAGTTCAGCATTTTAAATGTAATAGATTTATAATGTAATTCATTCTGTAATTCACTAATTCGCTATTTATTTATTTATTTAATACATCATGCACTTTAGGTGCATTGGCGGACTTAATGCCTAAGGCATTCTCTACCAGTCAACCATCGGGTGATGCAGAGAAGACAAGATGTAGGTGCATTTTGTAAGAAAAAATGTATCAAAATATACAGATCTGGCAATATATCAAAAACAAGTAATATATAAAAGCTAATCTACATACATACAAGAACTAATACATACTATACATACAACTAGATATTTATTCTATTTATCTATTTATTTATTTCAACTAAACTAACTAATAATATAACTTATATATACATTCAAACATGAAAAGATATACTAGGATTAATAGATGACAATTATGTAGATGTTGATTCTGCAAGTTGTTTTATAAGGTACTGCTTTACTTTTATCTTAAAAGAAAAAGTGTTGGTGGCCATTCTGATTTCGAGAGGGAGCCTATTCCAGAGTAGAACGGACTGAACAACGAAAGATGAGCCAACAAACTCTGACGTATGTGAGGGACATCGAAGAAGGAGGTTATTAGTGGACCGAAGGTTTCTGTTGTGGTTGCTGCATAGAAGTTGGAAGTAGGAAGTCAAATATTTTGGTGAGGATGGGTTATTTAAAATTGAGTACAAGAAAGTTAGGGCTCGTTGTTCTCGTCGTAAGCGAATAGGTAACCAGTTGAGTTGTGTGCGAAAAAGGGAAATATGATCATATTTACGGAGATTAAAAACGAATCGAATGCAGTTATTAAGAAGACGGTCAAGTTTATCGAGAAGATCTGCATTCAGGTCATAACAGCACACGTCGCCATAGTCGATTATAGGAAAGATAAGAGTTTGCACAAGCATAGTCTTGGTTTTTGGAGGCAGGAAATTTCTCAGGCGATAAAGCGCCCGAAGAGTACCAGTGACTCTCTGGCACTGGTTTGTAACTTGCTTACGCCAGCTTAATGTGCAATCTAGGTGTAAGCCGAGATCCTTCACAGTCTCGCATATAGGTATAGTCGTTCCATTAAAAATTATAGCCGGAAGAGTTTCGGTGTCTATTCTGCTCATCAGTCGAGGACTTCCAACTATAATAGCCTGACATTTTAATGGGTTTACTGTCAAGCCGAACCTTTTGGACCATGTATTAATCGATTCTAGATCTCTGTTAACCATATCTATTGCTAGCGAAATATCTTCAAGTTTAGCTTGCGAATAGAGCTGAAGATCATCAGCATACAGATGATACGCACAATGAAGTTCCAGGGTCAGGAGATTAATGTATACAGAGAATAACAAAGGAGAAAGAATACCGCCTTGAGGGACGCCAGAGTCAAGCTCACACCAATCTGAGGAACATTCATCGACGCGAACAGACTGCTGGCGTCCCCGAAGATAAGATGAGAACCATTCCAGCGCTTCCGGTGAGATCATAAGATGGGAAAGGATTGATAGGAGGATATCGTGATTGACGGTGTTGAAGGCATTGGAGAAGTCGATCAACACTAGAACAGATTCCTATTTATGAACGAATTTCAGACTGTGACTTCGACAGACGCGACGTGTCATTGTTTTAAACGTCAACTTTGACATAACATGAAATACATTTCACTAGTAAATTATGGTTAAAAGTTATTATTTTACAATTAAATAATTGTTAAGTCGTGTTATTGTCGTTGAAAAATAGAAGTGTTATTTTAGTTGGTAACGATGAGTACTTTACGTGAGCGTCAACTCAGTGCGTACTATTTCTTTTCGTATATTAGCATTTACACGTAGTACAAACTATCGAAAATTATTTATTTTGAACAAAACTTTACAGATGCTTTAAAGCAAATGCTGAATTTGAATCAGCCTCTAACTAAGAGCGTGGCGTGTGAACCGACATGGAAAGTATTAATCTACGACAGAGTTGGCCAAGACGTTATATCTCCTTTGATATCTATCAAGGAGCTACGTGAACTCGGCGTCACATTGCATGTGTAAGTAGCAATCATCCCCATAATTTTTAGTACCGTAACATAACACACTTTACATAATCATATTGTATATCAGATAATTCAACTGATCTTCAAGTTTTTATTGAATGTTTCCTGTAGTAAGAGTTAATTGGTTGGCTTATAAGATTACCTTATTTAAAACATACAGACCAATAATTTTTTTAATATGTACTTCTCTTATTATATAGTGATACAAAAGTGATTTCTTGGTCGGACCAAATGTTTGTATAATCTGCAAATATTTGTTTCGGACTTTGGGTATTTTCTATGTATAATATGTATGTATTTTAAAAAAAGTGTATATATATTTATATCAGTTGTCTGGTACCCATAATACAGTTCTGCTTAGTTTGGGACTAGATGATGTGTGTTAGGTATCTGAAATATTTATTATTATTTAATATCTATGCTTAAGTTTCTGGTAAACTTCCAATTATCTACTACAATCTGTGACGGCTTAATATTAGACCTAAGATTCTTGACTTATGCTAGAAGAATAATAAAATAACAGAGGAAATATCATTATTTTATAGGATATCTATAAATGAAATATCATTTTTTTAATTTAAACCATTAATTTGAAACAAAATAAAAATGAGTAAATCAAGAACTATACTGAAGGTCATACATACTATACAACAAAATGTCTGTATAAGAATACAAAGACAAATTTAAAAAACTTTATTAAAGATTCAATTAAAATTTCAGACAATTGCACTCTGACCGTGATCCTATACCAGAAGTACCAGCTGTGTACTTTTGTGCTCCAACAGAAGAGAATCTTGGCCGCATATGCCAAGACCTGGATAATGGCATCTATGATCAGTATCATTTAAACTTCATATCACCCATTACAAGGCAAAAGCTTGAAGATCTTGCAGCATCAGCCATACAGTCCAACTCAGCAGTAAATATTCACAAAGTATACGACCAGTATTTGAACTTCATATGTCTAGAAGATGATCTTTTTATCATGAAGCATCAACAATCAGATTCTTTATCTTATTACTGTGAGTAGTATTAACATTTATTTAATTAGTCCATACAACTAATAGCTTTAAAGGAGCCATTCTTGTATATATTACTGATTTGTTGTTTTTAATTGTATATTGTTAATGATTTTGTTCTAAAACAATTTTTATTTTCTAATTTTTTTTTTTCTAAAATAAATGTATACTCAGTTACACCCTAAAACATCAGCTACCTGCCAGTGAAAGTCCTTCAAAATCGGTCAACCCATTTATGAGATTATGTACTTCCATATCCATTTATTTTGTAAAGCTGTTTGAAATTATAAACACATACTTTAATTTCACTGTATAAATGTTATTTTATAATAGTTTCTTTACCGTGTACATAAAAAATTGCAACTTTTTAACCACTTTTGGTAGTCAGCCATTCAATTAGAGCAGGGGCCGGAAAAACTATTATGAATTTCTGTAGTGTCAAAGTTAGTAGTAAACTTCGAAAAGAGAGATTTAGATATTTGGAAACATGACCTTTTTTACTGATTTTGAAAAGGTCGTAGCCAGATTGCTAACTGAATTTTGTTCTTAAATACAAATATAATATAAACTTTATTTGTATCTATTCTCAGCTATAAATAGAGGTGACACCAAAGACACTGAAATGGAAGCTATAATGGACAGTATAGTTGAGAGCTTATTCTCAGTATTTGTGACATTAGGTAAGTGAATACACTCATGTCACTCATACAATCATAACCAATTACAGTAAATATCCAGAGTTGAACTTTAACCTGTTTATAATTAGGATTTAACAGACCCATCCACTTAAAGACGACATTGCGAGATAAATAGGATTGAGTATAAAAATAACCATTAAAATCCTTATAATAAAGTTTGACCTCTGAGACATTTTCACTAGCGTTATTTTAGAATTTACAAAGTATATTTTAGGTGTGAATTTTTACTTCCCTGCGACTGAGCATGTATGCCAGTTATCGCCGTAAAGAGTAGCATATATCCTGCCTGAATAATCAAAGTATCTCCATGCAATATTTTGTTGAAATCAGTGCTATGATTTAGACTTGAATGCGTAACAGACGGACAAAGTTACTTTTGAATTTATAATATTAGTATAGATTATTCCACTTCGTTTGTGATAAAACTGGCACGTAAAGAAATAATATAAAGGTGATACAGAATAAATTACGTCGGTTTCGTAACATCTTTTGACTACACAATTGGCCTAGTGGTTTCAGTGGTCGCCACACCACTTCCTACTCCGCCAAGTGTTGTGGGTTCAAATCCTACATGGGACAACACTTTGTGTGATCCATAAATTGTTGTTCTAAGTTTGGGTGTACTTTGTGTCCGTTTCATGTATGTTTGTAAAGATCCCCGCGACACAGGAATGTATATTCCTAATGCGGGAGTTGTCTTTTATATTAAAAGAAAAAAAGAATCTGCCACAGAGATCAAGCTATGTTTTAAGGACTTTTTAAAAATTTAAGGAATTGTCAAATAACAGTATTTTTCTCTATAGGGAATGTTCCTATAATAAGAAGCAGTAAAGGCAACGCTGCGGAAATGGTTGCAAAGAAACTGGATAAGAAATTACGAGAGAATTTATGGGATGCCAGAAATAATCTATTTCATGGCAATACTGGTCAAGTTGGTTCTTTTAGTTTCACACGGCCTATGTTAATATTACTCGACAGGAACCTCGATATGGCAACGCCTTTACATCATACTTGGACATACCAAGCTTTGGCGCACGACGTATTGGATTTATCACTAAACAGGTTTGTTATGATTTATTACGCTGATCCATTTTTTTTGGTGTTAATCTACAGTAAATACTGGCGCATTACGCACCTATTTAAAACGACTTTGAAAATGAAGAATATCCTCTTTCATTCATTTTTTTATAATTTTATCTTAATTTTTTTTTATTTTGTCACTTAATATCCAATTTTGAAAATCCCTTTAAATTTTAAGCGAAAATACAATCCCATGGCAAAAAAAATAAATAAATAAATATGGTCAGACATTTTAACACACAACGCCATCTAGTCCCATACTAAGCAAAGCTTGTACTATGGGTACTAGATAACTGATATTAATACTAATATACTTTTTTTTGTAAATACATACATATTATTCATAGGAAACACCCAAACTTCGAAACAAATATTTGCAGATCATACAAACATTTGGTCCGACTCAGGAATCGAACCCGAGACCTCTAGCACAGCAGTGGCATTCGCTACCATTGAGCCACAGAGGCAGTCAAAATTTTTGTTTTGTTCATTAAATATCGTTTCCTAAAAGCAGTGGATTACGAGAGTGTAACACTAGAGTCTGTGTATTCTGTTCCGTATTTAATGTAATTAGATTTTTAATTAATAATGTTAAAATGTTAATGTTAAGTACGATATTTTTTATTTAGAGCAGCGGTTCCCGAGAACACAGGAGCGGCACCCATTCCTGGGCAAACAGCTAAGACACGAGTTTGTGACCTTGACGCTAAAGATCCTCTATGGACAGAGCATAAAGGTAGTCCATTCCCCACAGTGGCTGAAGCAATACAAGAAGATCTCGATAAATATAGGTAAAAAAACCCTCTACAACTTGTCAATATGTTTTCTTTTTATTTATTACAAACATTAATTTATAATGAACTAGCAGCCCATCCCAGCTTCGCAAGGGTAGATATAGGATCCCTGACTGTTTTAAATATCCTTCGGATTCTAATGGCGAATTCCTTTTTTTTCAAACATCAATTTTTTTCCATTTTCTTGCTAAACGTATAACTCGAGGACTGTTCGACCAATTCGGATGTTTTTTTAAAATATCTTTCCACGAGGAAATTTTTGAGAGAGAAAACTTAAAAATTACTGTAATATACTATAATAAAAAAATACAAACATGCCAATAGCTAATGACGGAACAAAGTCTGTGGCAGAATATGGCAGCTAGTTATGTCTAAATTTGCAGTCTAAAATTAACTTAAATTTAACTTTGAATCCTCAGGAGCTCAGAGGCTGAAGTAAAGAAACTAAAAAGCTCTATGGGTTTAGATGGAGAGAGTGATTTGGCCCTAAGTATGGTGAGCGATAATACACAGCGACTGACCAGTGCTGTGAACTCCCTGCCACAACTAATGGAAAAGAAAAGACTTATTGATATGCATACCACTATTGCAACTGGTAAGTAGGAAATGCAACTAACACTTAATCGGAAAGAAATAAAGTTCAAAATTGTTTAATATTTTATTTTCGTTCGACTAAGTGGTTACAGACATATAATAAATTTAAATGAATTGAAAATAGGCTTTTTGAGAATAGGTTAAAAACGACTTCATCATCAATTCATATTTAGCATACATTTTTAAATTACAATTTTACATTTTTTCTTCTCGTCTGGCCAGCGTGATGAATCAGGGCTCTTTAAGGACAGGCCTATGACCATCAGTGGACTATAAACTGCTGTTGATGTGATGTGAGACACTTTTAGTACTCAGATAATTTGAAAATTATACTTTAAATAACAAAAAGAAACGAAACTTTTTAAGTATTTATATACAGAAGACCCGCGGTAATCCGGCATGACTACTAATTTAATATTTTTGACAGTCTTCGTTAATACACATTATGCTACATTTGTAGATAATGCATGATTGAGCAGGTTAAAACTTGTACGCGCCTCCACTATTGTGGTAGGTGTTGTCTTTAGTCAGATTACTTAGTTTGGTTTTAGTTTGAATTTGACTACATGTGATAGCGGTATGGCCTAGCATTAGATCATTATTTATTATTTATTCATTGTGTATTACGTATAAGTACCTAGTTATGTCGTCACAAGCTCAGAATCGAAAGCACAAAACACTGATAATTAAAGAAAATTATATATTTTATATCGCCTAAATCGTAATGAATTTTCAGTAGTTTAGCAAGTGAATACGGCGTAGGCCAATTTACAATTTATGACATTGAGAAAACCAGGAAAAGAGATTTCTATTACAAGGTACTCGTTTGGAAAAATTTCGGACTATAAGGGGTCTTAGGCAGTACTCTATAATCCGACAAATTCGATAGTTCGACACTGCTCTGCGAAAGGTTTGTCGGATTACGGCGGGTCCACTGTAATACACAAGCATATACGATAGTTGATATTATAATCATATTCAACATGTTAAACTTACAGCCATCCTAAACGCTATTAAATCAAGACGGCTGGACTCGTTTTTCGAATTGGAAGAAAAGATAATGAGCAAAAGCAGCAGTGTGGAAAGCAAAGCTGTTATGGACTTAATATCAGACCCAAGTGCTGGGACAGCGGAAGACAAAATGAGACTGTTTGTTATTTATTATCTGTGCACATCACAAATACCTGACGATGAATATAAGAAGTTTGAAGCTGCACTTTCGAGCGCCAATTGCGATGTTAACCCTATGGCTTATATGCGGAGGTGGAAGTAAGTGGCTTGTTTTTCTTACAAGTTATAGGGCCAGAGCTGTTTTTAATTTTTTTTTTTAAGATTACCCACTCATAAAATTCAAGTGGTTCAGGGCGAACTTTAGAAACATTGTAAATTGGACACAAAGAAATGGTGATGTGAACAAAGAAGTGGATGACACAAAGTGTAAAATTATAATAATGTAGTATAATTACCTAGTCATCGATATTTTACTTTATTATGTTAATACACAGTTTTTTGAATCACAACAGATTCCATATTGATTATTTAATGATACAGGATAGTTGTTGAGAATATAATAGAGCATATTATTTACTAATACATTAATAATGTATTAATTGAAGGTAGTTTTAGAAAACTGCATATAAAAAATTTGTGCCGATAGCGTAACTTTCTTTAGCAAATTAAAAAGTGTGATTCGTTTTAACCCCTTCAATCTTTTATTTTATGACGTTGCAGAGGTTTCACGAAAATGTCGAGTCAATACGAGGGTGGTGGTACAAAAACTGTTTCCATGTTCTCCAAACTAGTATCTCAAGGATCTTCATTTGTAATGGAAGGAGTTAAGAACTTGGTGGTCAAGAAACACGTAAGTATAGACGAATTTTGCATAATGTTACCTTTCTTTACGTAACAAAACCATGGTTGTCTAGAAAGCGATCGTTTTTACAGGTTTTAAATTCTTTTCTTAACTTTGCTTAGAAATATTATTCGAAGCTAATTATTGGAATTAAACACAAACAAAATACACACAGATCACTTTTCTTCTAACTTTATCAAGCGTAGGCATTCGTATTGATATTCGTGCAGCCTAACGTTTGATAGAGACTAATATTTTCATATACATATAAAAAATCATATTATCCCTACTCATAGAATTTTTTTTGCGGGTATTCTTTGATTCTTCATTTGAGTCATGAGCGAAAGTTGTAGTATAAAGAAGAATCTAGATGCTGTATCCTGGTCCTCGGGACACCGTTCGCCATGAACAAAATGAACTGCTCTTCAAATAAAACACTTTTTATGTAGAAACCGTGTGTGTGTTCCATGTTCTCACCAAAAATCAAAGAGATAGGAAGTTAACCATAGAGTAAACAATAGGATGGTAATGACTATCGTAAATAAATACCTATGTCTACTTCGTGAAAACGAATATTACAAAATATATCGTAAAATATAATTATTACAGCTTTTTATTTCTGTTACAAATTTAAATTACTTGATTAAAATTTGACGTCATTAACGATATTCTAAAAAAAAATGACGTCACAAGTTTGTGTTTAGTAAATTTTTCATAGAAAGTTATCGTTTTGACAGACGATAAAAAGTAACTAATTTGACTAAGGTGTCAAGTGGATACTTGACACCTTAGTCAAATTAGTTACTTTTACCCATTATTAGACCTTTAGTTTAGCTTAGACCCTTATTTTAGTCAACTGGATAGTTGACAAAAATAAGGGTGTCAATACAGTACAGTAGATATTCGGTGTGTGCACGTAACAGAAGCTGCCGGTGAGTCGTGCTGTGGAGGCGGCGCTGTGTGGCGAGGCGGCGGAGCTTTCGTGGCTGGACCCGCGCGCCGCTCGCACGGACGCGGCCGCACGCGCGCGCGCAGCCCGCCAACCACCGCCCAGCGACGCCGTCGTCTTCGTCGTCGGCGGCGGCAACTACATCGAGTATCACAACTTGCTCGACTTCGCCAAGGTAAAACTAACCACAGAAAGTATTCACAACTTATTTTTTTATGTACAGGGATGCCAAATTACCTACTCTACCTGATGGAAAGCATGAGCAAAATCCAAGAGTGGTAGTCACCATACTCATGGCGAATACAGACATTGGTGACCCACATCGTGGCAGCCCAGTGATGTTTTTGCATCATTGCCTTCGGTCTCGCAATCGCCAACGAATCACGACAGCACGAATGCTGTCACTTTAGGTTGATCTTCTGTGTGAGGGTCCGCCACGCTCGAGCCGACCCTTTCGTGCTGAAATCAGCGTGGCCTTATTACCTTTAGTAATGAATATTACGGGCTTAATACCGTCGGAATTTTTGTTTTATAGCTTTGAATTGAAGTTAGCGAGAAAAGTTATAATATACAAAAATAATATATATTAATAATAACTTACTTATATCAGTTATCTCGTACCCATAATACAAGCCCTGCTTAGTTTGGGACTAGATGGCGTTGTGTGTTAGATGTCCGAAATATTTATTTATTTTATTGTGGTGCAACAGCCATTTTTAGTTTGAATTTAGCAGAGGCTTATTATATTGATAAGTACACCGCCTACAGTTAATTGGGTAATATCATGTTTTGCTTTCCCATCATTGGACTGATGTTATTTCCATCGCCATTACTAGACTGCTAGGTATTTTTTTAAACTTATATAGATAATCTTAGTTTCCTATACCGACATTAAAAAGAATAAAATAATTATTTCTGATCTTTAGACATTCCCAATTTTGTGTCTATTCTTCAAATAATGAATTCATGAAAATCCTTTTTATTTTAAAAATATTATACATAAAAAATATAACAACGTAAAACATTACTTTATCTATAGCGTTATGAATGCGTTACGAATATTTTATTAGTTTAAATTTATCATATATTGCAGCAACAAGCGACGAGCGGAACCCCAAGAAAAATAATATACGGCGCCACAACTCTACCCAACGCGTCGCAGTTCTTGAAGCAACTCTCACTACTCGGCGAGGAAATCCAATAAACGTTATTTTGCAATCGTAACCATGATGTATATTGTAATATAAACAGAATACTATAAATAATTTAAATTATATTAAAGGTTCGTTCGGTTGGTTGTATTGACAATGAAACAAGTTTCTCAACAAGTTGGCATTTTATTTACAATGACATTGAAAATATAGCTAACATCTAAGAATCTACTAATAAATTTTGATTGTTTTAAACAAGAAGTATAAAATCTAAATCACAAGAGATTTTTCAACATTTATCAGATCTTAGCACAAGTTCTACAACATTCTGAAGAAATATCTGTCAACGTTAAAAGATAAATAATTTCACAACCTAAAAATATAGAACAGTAAAGATGATGCAGACATAAAAACAAACTTGTCGATTTTAGATCCCAGCCCTTAGACTATTGTGCTTAATTAGATATACATAGAAACTAAAACGTGTATGTTCACTTAAAACATATACATAGTTAATAACTTTCGAAAAATAGTAAATATGTTATAGAATAGTCTTACACTAAATATTAATGATAAAGAAAAAAATAAGTAGTATTTGAATGACAAGGAACTTGAAACTCGCTTAACGCAGCGGTCAATGCTGGTCTATTGTGATAAAACGTGTTTAGTGTCTAACAAACAATTATTCTTACAAGTTACGAGTACAACATTATCACTGATCATGATATGGTTTTGGCACACTGAAAACTCAACTAACAAATGATGTCTAGAGAGCAAACTTGTCAAGGTAAGTATTTCTAAAACGTGCATATATCTGTGTAACAATGGCAAGATCATGTTACCGTATATACAATTGCTCGTTTGTATACGTTGAACAACTTCGATGAACATCATAAGTGTTTGTGCTTAAAAAGGAACGGAATATTGACGGTCATACAACAATTACATGGACATTATCGAACTTGATCAGTTAGGTCAGTTCTTTGATTCTTAATGTCGGTTTGATATAATTCGAACAAGCAACTATTAAATAAATTTTTACTTACATAAAATATTGTGCGTTCTTAAAAAAATAATGAAATGGTAAATTAAATCAACAACATATAAATGTTCAAGGACAATATAAAATATTACAATTAAGATCATGGCACACTGTATAAGTATTTCAATGAGGCATTCGGTTTAAACATTAGTATATCAGATAATAATGGTTCGCTGCACGTATACATGACTAAAATCGTCGTACAAATCAATACCAATAGAAGGTATAACAATGTGTTTAATAAATACAGGAGTTACATAAATAAGATCTAGAAAAAATCCGTCGACAAATAAACGAAGTTTAATATTACTACGACGAAACTTATAGCAGTTATCTTATAAACTGTAGTAGTGAATACAAGGACCATTGACGAACTACTAAAATTACACAGATTATTAAGGCGCATTTAGACATTTATTGAACATTACTACACTTATTATTATTAAAAACTTTAAAGCAGTGCAATGCTTAACAATCAAGCGATGATTTATTATGACAATTCAAAAAGCTTTAACGATTAACATAGTTAGGCAGGTTGCTTATACGCAACCTTACCCAATTGTCACAAATAAGTTAATTAAGATATTTTTCAACATAAGTAAGGAAAACCTTCACATGTAGAATTATCTGTTCCTTTAATGTGCTGTGTTCCATTGTGAAAGCTTGTGAATACCTAGATGAAATTTAATTTTTGTTCACTATCTGTCTAAGCCAAACGCTTATAGTGATAGTGCACGAAGTATGTAGAGTTAGTCGCAATTACCTGCGCTCACGAACGAAATTCGGCTTCTGGCTATGTTCGTTCGTAAAGAGAGACTAGAATTAATTAGGGTGTTGGTTTAATTTTAATCTCCTTGTAATTTTTGGGTGTAATAATTAAAATACAATTCAATATTTAAAGAGAGGTTTAAGTGTTTATATTATAAACTTATGATTCGAAAACGTCATAAGATTAATCATAATCAAAGTTCAGTTAATAAAATCTGATTAATACTATTTTTAAAATTCTTTTATCTAATGACAATAGTAAAAGTTAAACTTTTAAAGATACATAAATGTCAATAACAACAATATGTCAACTGAAATAAAAAAAGTCTATTCCAAATTTTCGAAAATTTTGCCTGCGCGCTCTCTTAATTAAAGGTAGGTTTAATTTATGACTTTTAGACCTAATGTATTCTCAATGTAAGAAGCTATGATTGGCCATGGCACGTATCAAGAGACTAGCTCAACAGATTATAATAAGTTTTCAGTGAAAGGTATGGACGGCAGATGTATTAATAAAAAAAGTATTCCTATAGTATATTTCCAAAAATGCATAGCATTGGTTTTCTCAGTGAATACACATTTTGACCATAAAAAAAATTAGTAGTATGAACATAAAAAACATATTTCGTATTTAAACTTGGAATGTTCAATAAATTTTGCTGTAATGGCTTGCAAATATGTCTAAATCAGTTATTCTACTAAGTACCTACTAATAATGTAAAATTACATAAGTACATCAACGTTACTAAGTCAAATCATATAAAAAATGCGTCCCTCACTGTTTCATCAAATCCATTAACAAGACAATACTTAGATATAAAATTATACTGAAGAAATGGAATGTTAAAAGTATAATAGATCGTTCTCTCAATGCCAACAAATTTCCACAAAAGGAATGTCACAATTTCTAAACTTTCGCTTTAGATATAAAAATGATAAGTAAAAAAACACTTAAACAGAATAGATTATGAATATAATCAGATCATGAGAGAGAGAGAATAAGAAAAAAAAACTAAAACCATGAGATTCAACTTCGGTTATATCTGAACATAATTCATTAAATTATTGTATTCAATTGGATAGTCAATAAACATTTTCACAAGGAGGACAAAAAGTAATTTATAAAATCTATATGTAAAGTCAATACTATCCGAATTGTAAATAGATTAGAGTAACAGATCATATAAAATTACGACATTACGCCTATAAGATCCTACTTTATCATAATATTATAGAAACAAAATATTGTATTACCTACATTGATACTTGAAAACTTTTACATTTTAAATGAAACTGCAAACTAATATAATACGCAGGTAATTAGAGATATTAGTTTAACGGGAAATTAACTAGCTATCACTTATAATTTCAGTCTTGCACGTACAGATCTTTTACTTTCACCAATGAAAATAATAAATTGTGTTACTCAAAATAGTTAATAACAATGAATGTTAGGAGTCTCTATAAAGTGATTACTGCGTACGACAGAAATATATTATAAATAGGATTTAACGTAGAGTATTATTATGACAACATTGAATTCAACAGTGCATACAGGTAAGATATTAATTATTCCACTACTTAACAGGTATGTAGGTATTTGAATATGACAGAGGATATATAGGACTTAGCTTTAGAATCACAAAACTTACGCTAGGTATAGCATAGGTGATCAATAACAAACTTTAAAACGACTACTTTGAAGGGTTAAATAGAACAATCACAATACATGCCTGAGGAACCGCACTTTTGTGAACGGCGAGTACGGTCCAAACTGGGTGTCACATGTTGTAACAGCGGTTAACATCCTCCTTGCCTAAAATACTTTTATCATATCCAACCATTATCATTAAAGTGTAAATATTCGTCACTTTATTATTCTAATGAATTTCGCAACAGACATTATTATGTGATTTGTCAGTATCACCACGCCTAAGTAATAATTATTTAGTCAGTATCTTTTAAAGAGAACATTTTATTATCCTACCTAAGTATTTTGTTTCGCTTAAAATCAAATCAATATTTCTTAATATTGGGAAAACTATGAGAGGTCAAGACTTAACTCATATATTAAATCTTGTCGTGTTATTTGAAATCCAATATATAACAAGTTGAAGTCGAACTTTATCATTTTAAGAAAAGACAACAAATGTCTCATAGAATGTAAGATAGTTTTAGAAAATAGTTTTTGAAAGAATATAGTGTAACTCCATATTAACTTTTTATATTCAACTACAGTCATATTAATTATTATATTATAAATCCAATTAAAATAGTTTATATACTTTGATGCAAGCAGAAATGATAAAATGACTAGACATAATTGTCTTATAAACAGTTCGTTGATTTTTAATAATTATGTAACATACCTACAATATATGTTTTATAAGCACTGCTTAAGTATACAGATTGTAGAACGTTGATTTTAATAGGTAGATAATATTAATATGGCGCATAGGCGTCTCAAATATAGCGATGACAAATCTCATACGTACCTAGTAGCAACTGTTTTGACAATGAATACCAATCAATGTAATATATTTATCAATTTAACAAGCCTTGGCCAAATGGCCTTGTCTGAAGAATATGTCCTACTTGGCCATTTTAAGACCTTTAGGACCTGTCTAGGTAGATATAACAGAGGAAATTAGAAGGTGGACAGCCAAACAAAACAGCTATTGTTTAGACTGTGCATTGGCATTGCGACTTGAGCTGCTGCTATTGAGTGCCATCTTCTGCATTTGTCTGATAACAGTAGTAGCATGGTATGCTTGTTTCCAGCGTGACTTCGCAAAGTTCTTCTTGAGTTGTTCAGACACGGTGCCATGAATATTCTTGTTGCTGGCAGCATTCCCTGAAATCCAGGGGTGAGCCAAGGCTTGCCTGGAAATAATGAAATGAAAATATAAGAAATCATATAACCTCTATCGGCATTTTGAGCACAGGGTGGCAAGTATGAAATAACGACTCTGGTTTTGAAACATGATCTAGAACCACCCTTAAATTTCTGGTTATATTAAACTTGCCATTTTACATTGATGAGACGGAACCGAGTGCAAAAGGATCAGCATCAAGAACCTATTTAAGTAACACATAATATGGTCCTTAGTACGACACTAATTCTTTTTTACAGATATGATATTATTCTGATATTCCTGTATTAATTTTTCGATAACACACCTCTTTTACGCAGGGAATGCTTTTCACACCGTGGGGACGAAGGGCGTTAGTGGAACTCCCGGAGAACCCAGTTTACCCACCAAACCTCACGTCGGCCAACCTCGGTAGTCGGGAGGAGCTCCAGGAACATCGGCGGCTAATGGATTCCTTCCTGCCTCACTTACTTAGGTACTTTCTAGGATGCCCACGGCCACCCTTGGGGCAGGACACTATTGCACCTCCTACCGTATGATACACAGTAAGAGGTAGAACAGCGCTGCGCCCTAGACGACAAAGCCGAGCCGCATCAGGGTGTCACCTGTCTCAGCGTGCATTGTTTGAACAGATAAATATTAGAACAATTTTTTTTTTTGTTCGTGGACGTAATTTTCGTTTAAGACAAAGTATTTACTGAGTGAATTCAACAAAGTTTTTAAATAATTCAGTGGTTGGAATTTATTGCTTTTAGGTATATCGCGCAGGCAGAACGATGGCATTGCTATCATTCTGCAAACTGACAATTTACTTGTGACAGTCAGATCATATAATAAGGATTAGAATTCAAATCAAACCATTATTACTTTTATCAAAGCATTATTCTTTTGATTTAAATTCCCATTATTCTTTAGACTGGAATTTAAATAAAACATTACGTAAGAGTATAATCTACAATATTTAGCACGTTTTAGCAATATTTATAAGGTAGATATCTTATAAAGATAAAGATATATCATGAATTTGAAAGTAATTCTGTCTGTTTTTTTTTCATAGTAACAGCTAAATCAATTATAATAAAATTTGGAAAAGAGATACTTTGATTTTTAAGGAAGAACTTAAGCAAATCTACCGACATACACAGGCGGACGGAGCCGCGCGCAGAAGGTAGTTATTACAATAAGTAAACGGTGTTTAGAATACCCAAAGCGTTTATCTAATATATGAATCAAAATGACTATTACAAATCTTACCCAAGTAAAGATATAAAGTGCGTAGAGCCAATTTGAATAAATTGACGCACAAGTAAAACAAGTTACTCTTTTGTAAAAAATATATTTAATCGTATTCACCAACCGGTTGTAACGAACACCTATGACAATCGTTATTGGAAATTCAGTGGCCTCAAAAACACTGGCAACTTGTACATTCAAATTCAGTTCACCCTCAGGGTTGGTCCGACGCCTGCTCTGCTCTAAATATTTTTATAAGAAAAGGTATATCTTCTTGCGAAATAAGGAAGAAGAAGCCCATGAAAACATAACTTCCTTCAACTTATATTTCTTTGGTTGAACAATAAAGGTTAGGCTATTCATCAGTCTTATTGCGATTTTCAAGTTTTTCTATTTACAAGAGAAATAAAAACTAAAAAGGAAACAAAATAAATAATATTTGATATCGATTTGATTTAAATGAAATTGCCTAACCATACTTCTTCCCTCGATCCTGTTTTCCATACTAAGTTAGAGTCAGTTCAGCGTCATTAAGTCTTGGTACTTAGGGTCTGATGGCAGTCGTTTGCCATCAGACCTCCACCCTAAGTACTAGGAGAGTTCGAAGTACTGTAGAAAGGCTGTTTCGGCTGTTTTTTGAATTTCAGGGCTCCAAATACCTAATCATGTCTACTAATAATATTATTCGTTAAAGATGTAAATTATTCAAAATAAGCTATAATAATAATAATAACTCCACTTGGCCTAGGCCCGTGGTTTTCATTAAAATACCTAATTTCAGATTTCGAGAAAAAAAAAAGGAATAAATAATAATAATAAATTTCTGTTGCTTTTTCATGGAGGGTTAAATTGTAAATAAATAATAAATTTATTACCATAAAACAAAATTTTTACAAATTACATTGAGCTCCCTGATCTCTGGCTAGGTTCAATGACCTGTGTTAAAGAAATCAGTGTCCTCTCGCGTTGTTAGATTACATGTGATTTATGGGAAAAAAAAAACAAATGCAGATAAGCTAAAAATATCTGAAGTTTTATGTCCCCATACTATACAAAGACTTTCATTTAGTTATATCTCATGAATTCCAGTAATTTTCGGTAACGTAAAACAAACACAAAAAAGGGAAAATGACAAAAAAATACGTAACGATTCATTCGTTACGTATTTTTTTGTCAGGAAACATACGTATTTTTTGCGTATGTTTCCTGACCGTCAATTTAACTAAGTCTTGTCTTGTCTTGTCTAATGACAATGCACGCTATATGGTCCAATGTTGTGGTCAATGGTCCTGCGACCCATACGGTTCTAAGACATCGGGCGACGTATCGGTAACTGGTTAGCAAGAACAAGACAAGTGTTCCAGGCAAGTGAAAGTCAGTTGATGTGGTTCAGCGACATTTTCTCCATTAGGAAGTCTTTTAGGAAGCCTCAGTATATTAGCCGCTACAGCCGTTCAAAGGCTCTTATTCAAATTATCCAAATTATCTATTTAAAAAAATTAACGCTGTTTAATCAGTATCACAATAACATTTCTATACTAAATTAAATGATTACTTTAGAAAAGCGTAATTAACTTTGATCCAAATTTAATTTTTTTTTGTGTTACACAAGTAGTGTTCTATTGAACACACATTTTTGTACAAGCAACGAAAAAAATCTGTCGGGCATCAAATTGTCAACTGTGCCTGATTAGTCGGTCTTACAGTTGTTTTCTGGCTGGGCTTTTGCCATAGAATTAGGTTACGTTAGAACTTTTTGATTCATCAGAAATTCAATTTACTGCCACAACAATTTTATGTAACTAATTGTAAAGCTGTGTATTTTTAACATGAAATGAATCTATAATGGCGATGGATATATGCTGTTCAACTAAACAGCGCAGGAGATGCGGTCCGTACCATACCATATCACAATTTGACGGTTTTACTTCGAAAGATTATAATCTACCTAAAAATATTATGTTAAATTTAACATAATATTTTTAGTTTACAATTTTAAGCAGTTTTTTCCTGTTTATATGTATAACAAACTCTATGGCAATGTAATTAGATCGTACAAACCAATCTGTCCTTGTTACATCACACACACTATTAGTAAATATGAAATTAATTTATTCACGGGAGGAATATGCTTCGACTTTATTAAAATAGGCTGATCGATGTGTAAATATAAAAAATGAAAATTTTATGTAAATAAATAATAATAGATATTCTTATACCGAGAGGTTGAATACTGATGCTTCAAGAGCAGAGCCACAGAGAGAGAGAGATGGCGAAGGGCACAGGCAGGGAGAAGTGGGTCTTTTGTGAATCACCAAAAACCAACATCTGTTACGGCTGGATATTTCACCGAGATCTCTTTGAAGGTACGCTACGGTTAGGTTTGCTAACTATACTGTTAAAGACAGTATTATACTGTTTTTCACAACATTATACTTTTTACTTTTGAACAAAAATAATGTATTGAAAATACTGTTTCAACATCAAAATGGTTATCACTGTGAGTGAAAAGATCACAATTAAGCTGACCTTTTTCCGCGTGGAAATAGCTCTATATATTCCGGACACACCGGACGATTAATTGATGTGGTTATATCGAAATGGGGCAGATTAAAACTCCTAGGTACCAGTAGCCGGGAAACTAGATATAATGGTACCCTAGTGTATGCTGACTACGGCGTTTGCTTCCTGACACTATAGATCCACTGTGGTCTGCTTCTGCTGGGTTTATCTATGTCATAACGCCCAGGCCTATATTTATCCTTTGCCTGAGCCGTGTGCAGAACCTAGTCCGAGCCTGGGCCAGTCCCACTCTGACAGATCTAGCCTCATGAAGCTGTCCTTCCTTCCACTAGAGTAAGAGAAACGGAGAGATGATGTTAAGTCAGAGTGAGACTGGCTTAATGACGATGAATCTAAGCGAGTGCATTTATATATAATCTGGCCATTGTATGATCGCCGAAGCATAATTTCCCATATATCATCAGTCAGCAGGAATGAATAATATTCCATGACGAATTTCACCGCTACTGCCACCGGATTTAGCTTGTGCTTATTATGCTTTCTATCTAAACTTCTTCAAAAGCACGGGATCGGTGCAGGAGCGTGACAAATACCGCAGTATAAAAGTGATATCCCACTCCATGAAGCTTCTTGAGATGATAATGGACTCCCGGATCCGACAGGGCTTTCCGACACTCTTGGAGTGTCAATATGGATTTTGCCCCGGTCACGGGACCATGATTCGTTTTGCCCTAAGAATTGTTGCGGAGAAATACAGGACGAAGAATAAACCTCTGCATTGCCTGTTCCTGGACATGCAGAAAGCCTTCGGCTGTGTTTCTCATGTGGTGATCTGGTGGGTATTGTGATCCAAAGGGTTTCCAGAGACCTTTATTGACATTATTCGAGATATGTACCACGAATCTGTTTCCATGGTTTAAACCGCAGTTGTCGACACGAAACTTTCCTATCACCATTGGAGTTCACCAAAGATCCGTCCTTAGTCCATTTCTATTTAGCGTGATATTAGACGTTTTGTCGGACAGCATTCGAGACACATGAGCAGCCCCCATCGTAGGATCCAGCATACTCAGCGTAGTGGTAAATCCACCACTGATTGTGACTCGAATGTTGAGTGTTTTAGACATGGGATTGTTTATTTAGGGTGTTTGTATTTATTCGATTTGTGATGTTTAATGTAATAAATTATTGTAAAATAATATGATTAAAAAAATTAAGTCTTGTCTGTAGGTTTTCCTTTTCAATGCACCCAAAGGTCGAGAGAGGCACGAGGTCTATGGATTCAGTTTCAGTAATGAATACAAAGTGGCGCGAGGATAGAAATAAAGCAACTAATAATTCAATAAAAAATTAGCTCCTTATTTATTTTACTTTTAGGTATAATTGTGATGGTGCGTATGAAGTTTTTAAAAATAATATAAATTAATAAGTTGTGTGACGAGCTCTAAAAAATGTATTAAAAAACCTCAAATAAATAAAATACTGTTCATTATCTGGAATATTGTTTAATATTCTTCTCAGACCTAAATATACCTTATTTCTTGTAAAAAAAGTAGGCAACCCTAGCTACAGTACGGTACGCACTAACTACTCTGATGACCCTTAACGGTGAGAAACAAGTCTTTTTGGAGTTTCTTAAGGCTAAAACTCCATAAATGCTATGACCGTATACCGAGAGCCCTTAAAATACACTGTTGGTTTTAGGTGGCAATCTAGGTAACTCCGCCGTTTCTTTCTGCGAGCAAGTTTTGCTTGCCAAGAAGACGGAGCAGCGGGACCGGGAGAGGTTCAGAACTCGCCCGGTCCCCCAGGCTTGGGAACAGGCCAGGTACCGCAGATTACTCAGGCGTCGTCGTTAGTGTGGTCAAATTTTATAAAAACACCTGGTGGAGCGAAATGTAATTCAAGTTCAATTGTTGGGAAAATGAAGTGGATGTACAACAAATCTTACAAGACATAAAAAATATCACCCGACCCTGTTTTCACCAAGTTTATATACGTCTATAATGAACGTGATGGCATCAAAGCATCTTCAGATTGAGAACACATTATGGGCAATTAAGTTTAATTATATTTTAATTATGATGATTAAGTTTCGTATTTTCGTGCAATTTCGGTATTTTTGTTTGGACAATTCGATCAGTGACTGCATGGATATCATAGTGGTTGAAGTGGTCACTTATCCTTCTACTTTATACAGATAACTTTTAAAATGCAATCCCATTTTAAAAGTTACGATCCACAATCGATCGGATCGAGTTTAAAAAAAGCATATCCCTCATGAAAATGCTTATGAATTGCTTATGAAAAAAAGTTAAGAAAAAACCATAACGAAGACGAAGCTGCTCAAAAACTGATATTGCTGTCATTAATAAAAAGGAAATAATAAAAAGGTCACGCTTTTTTAAATCCAATGATTTGTAATCATCAAATTTGATAAATTCGTTTAAAACCATATTTAAACATAAATTAAAATACTAGTTAGTAACCTCCAAAAGAAGAATTAATTAATAATAACATAATGAAATTCATATTTATCATTCAGAAATATGATAATAATGATAGATTATAATGTCTATCATTATATATGCAATATATAGAGGCAATAACAACGCCTAGTATGACTACACATTTACCATAAATGAGTTCATCCATATAAATATATTGATTCTATTTATACACAGATAGCCAAAACGAGATAAAAGATTAAGACTGATGAGGGTTGATGTTGACCGTTTAAATTGCAAATAGCAATCATCTTTTTTGTGAAAGAGGTCAGAAATCAATTTTTCGCGATTGACTAATGTGCCCTAATTATGATAAAATATGATTGTTCATAGTACAAATTATGTTTTAGGAGATAAGGACTCTTACTGGGACCATATTTTTCATGTACTGTAACTTCTCCAGAGAACATTTCATTTATTCTGTATTGTGCAATCAAGTCGAGCCAAGTTCACACTCTATCAAGAAGTATGGTTCAGTGTTTAATCCTTGTGGTGACATATTAGAAGTATAGAGTGTAGAGACTCCTATTTGCTCCATGGCTGTTGTAAGAACTGACTAAGCACTGCTTGGAGAATGAAGACATGAAACAAACTCTATACCACACTGTCTGGATAGCAGTACAATAGGCCAGGACCTACTTTCTAATGAGAGAAGTCTCTTTTAAAGTCTAAACAATATTATAAAATAAGTAGGCATCCTTTTGTAGAAACTAACCTATTTATCATAAGCATGTGCTTGCTAACCCTTTGTTAAGATTAATATTCGAAAACTTAAATACATTGTATTTTATACTACCTAATTTTGTTGGAATATATTCAGGTATGCTAAATTTTATAGCTGTAATAATAAGAGTTAAGTAAAAATTACATATAATAAACTAAGTCAATTAGAATGTTATATTTAAATTACCTATATAACAAATTAAAAATTATTCTCAAGGGTAGAACACTAATCAGACTATGGTGCTAATTCTATCATTTGAAAACACTCTGAACTAAAAATTATTTAAAAAGAGTTTTGCCTTGTCAACAACATTCTAAGTGTCATAGAATGACTGAAATGAGATAAATAACACTAAAAATAAAAAAAATGATTCTGGAAATTGCTTCATTAGTATAGGCATGATGACTAGTTTTGAAAAACTGTTTTATGATGTTCAGAAGTATCTCCTATTGTCATAAACAATCATGTTTCTACAAAAAATAAGGTTAAAGATGTGACATCACCATTTGTCAACCAGTGTCAAATATAGAACTTAAAAACAGTAAGGTGATCGTGAATTATATCCCAACAAAATGATTTTTATCAAAACATGACTTAATTCACCCACCAATCAGAGTGAATTAAGTATGGAGGATTGCTACATTTTGTAGTTTTGTTTTTGTTAATTAACTATTAATCTCACTCTAAATATATACTCTATAAATATGTACTCTATGAACCCCATTTTATCAGATAAATACATAGTTTTAGTGGTTCTTGGTTACTGGTCATATGTCTATTAGAGAATAAAAGACAATTTTAGAGAAATTTTAGTTTGAAGATGCAATAACAGAATTAGCACCAACTACTATAATTTACAGTAATGCTGAAAAAAAAAAAGTAAATAAAGGATAGTGTGCTTTACAGTTGTAGAATTCCATTTCTTAGATGATTCATTTTTAAATTAACATGTGAAGCAAAAACTTTCTCCTCTTTTTATGAAAATAAAGAAAGATAAAAAAGAAATTAATTATGGTCGAATTTCGACCACTGGGCTACCACTAGTTATAATAAAAGTGTAGTAAAATTTATGTATAAATGCCAAGAATTAGGAAAATGATAAGGATAGGAATTCTAATAAGAGCTATTCCATATGAGATTACAAGATCTCATTACATTTGAACTTAACAACATGACAAAAAGTACTTACTTGCAAGTGTATCTCTTGTCTACATCGACACACATTAAATGCCGGATGAAATCCTTAGCTGAATCACTAATATCATCCCAATAAGGAGAGTCAAACTCAAAATCTCCTTTTAAGATCTGAGCAAAGAGATTTGCATCATTTTCATCATAAAAAGGTGGGTAGCCACACAATAAAATGTATGATATTACTCCTATGCTCCACACATCAACAGCCTTACCGTATGGCTTCTGTGCAAGTACTTCAGGTGCCACATAACCAGGTGTGCCACAAGCTGTAGCCATGATACCAGAATCTTCAATCTTTGACAAACCAAAATCACTTATCATGATTTTACTGTCCTCATCTGCACTATAATAGAGCAGATTTTCTGGCTTCAGATCCCTGTGCACTACACCCTGCGAGTGCATGTAGTCTACAGCTTCCAATACTTGTCTAATCAGATTGGATGCATCTTTTTCAGTGTAAGAGCCTTTTTCCACTATTCTATCAAATAATTCGCCACCTGTGACTAGTTCCATCACTAAATACACTTTATTTTTGTCTTCATATGTCTCGAGCAGCTGGACAATGTTCGGGTGAGAAAACATCTTCTTTTCGGCACCTTCGCCTTTTGCTTGTTCACTGAATCTCTTTAAGACCCGAATTTCATTTTCTAATGAATCCTCCTTGCCTTTGAGAGCCTTTTTATCGATAATTTTACATGCGAAAAGCTGCCCATTTTCTTTACTCTCTATCAAACGTACTTCGGAAAATGCTCCAGTCCCAAGTAAATCTTTAACAATGTATTTATCCTCGATTGAGGGCTGTTTTTCCGATTCCTTACTGTCCTTTTTGGACTTCCGTCCGAAATCTTTTTTGCCAAACAGAGGCATCTTCGCGCCCCACGCTCACAAATTTTAAACTACACTATTACTTATCTAATAAATATCTACGTATACACGGTAGCTAGGTATAACCAGACTGGCTCGACAGAACAATAATCTTGCTCGGTTGGTTTCATGAGTGTTGCGCAGGGCGCCCAAGGTCATACGATTTGTCAAAAATTTATTACACGTTTTGTTTGCAGCAAATTAAAACTTTGTGATGTCAATAAAATTAAAAATTTAGATTTAGATAAGTGTTTGAGTAGTAAAAAGTTATCCATTTGAAATAAATGGTTAGTAAAATATAATAAAGAATAAAATTATGTTCAATATTTTTAAACTATTGTTAATGAATTCTACAATTTGAAGATGCAACAAAACGTTATTGCTCGAGCAAAAGAGATGAATGTCAGAAGTTCGAGCAGCTACTACATACTTTCTTTACATGAGATCGTTTTTTGTTTTTGCGAAAGACGGTCCCCATTTCATGTCATCCACATTTTTTATATTTTTTATCATTAATTCTATCACGACGAAGACTTGAAGACTCGAAGACTTAGAATTGAAGACTTGAAATACTTGACATTGGCAGAAATAGCTGATCCGGCTGATTGCCATTCATCAAAAGAAGAAGAAGAACTTTCTTTACATATTTCATTCGTGAGAATTGTTTTTGATTCCATTCAGGCGCGGTCCGATGGAGGGACTCCCCTCTCCCCCCCAAATTATGGTAGAAGCTGCAATCATGACTATTCTACCTGTTGGAAAACTCGAGCATAGTCCAAGAGTGGTGGTGACCATTCTCATTGCATATGTAGACATGTAGAAAAGCCACACATATACTCCATAGAGGCCTTGTGAGATTCTTTTTCACGCCCCGCTTAAAGGTCCCGGGAAATACGTCGCAGGTAGTGAGTTCCAGATTTGACTGCTCGGCACAGGAAGGCAGAGCCGGACCGTTTTGTTCGGAGTCTATTTCTACCACTGTAAAGCGGTGACTTCCAAGGCCACCACGTGTTGTCCTGTAAATAAAAGGAGAAGGTGCAACCATTTGTAAAAAGTACAAGCGATAGAGAAAGGCCATAGAGGTCAAAGGACTCGGTAGCTTCGGGACTATTGATAATGTGGACTACTCGCTGCTGCAACCCATCGAGAGCGTCCAGTAAATACTTCACAGATCCATCACAACGGTGGGCACAGTACTCCATTCAGGAGCGAACCTGAGTCTTGTGAAGAAGTCACAGTTGTTCGGGCGAGAAGAACCGTTTCACCTTTCAGTATGCCTAGATTCTAGACAGTATGCCTAGGTTCAGATCCCGACAATAACCATGCCCAGGATATCGAGCTTATCTTGAAGTGGCAGTTCAGTGTTTTGAAATTTAGGAAGGGGAAGGAACGGAGACTTTTTTGTAGAGATTGCGCATAACTGTATTTGCATCGCGTTGAACTTGACCAGGTTCTCATTAGCTCTTTGAGTGAAGTGGCTTAGATCTAGATCGAGCTCAGTTACAAACTCCTGTCGTTTTTCCCCAATGTTTGCTACCTTGGCTGTAGGGGGTCCAAAATAATCCTCAAATATTGTGTTGTCGTCTGCATAGCAATGTATGTTGCCAAAGGCCAACATGTCATTGATATGCCGAAGAAACAGTGTGGACGACAGGACGGCGTTCTGAGATACACCAGCTACTACCTGCTGAAAATTTCAGCAAGGCGGCAACCCATTTGCATATTTGGGGAGTCAAGGCCAAGGCCATTGGCCAAGGAATTCCAGAATAATATCTTTTTCTAAGATATAATATTTTCTGTTGAGATCCCATTATATACTGCTGCTATTAGTGGTCTGTATCCGTTAACTGATCTTCATCAACTGTTCATTATCCATAAATATGTTAAAAGAGAGGCTTACACGTTTAGATCTTCAATACCTAGAAGATAGCCCCGGACTTCTCAAATATTATCATCCGATTTGGCAATGAAAATATAAGATCTCCATTTGTTTTATGTGTGCAATAAAATTGTACATTGTGCGATATGCAAAAGTCTAGTTTACGCGACATTCATAGTTACGGGGGTGTCACCCTCCAGAATTTCAGGTTGCGACCGCGCCTGATCACATTAACTAAAAAGTTGGGACTATGTCATCATATTATTTTATATATAATTATTTAATATTGAATAACTTTAACTGAGGAACAAAGTGAACGTGCCATAAACTACAGCGCAGCGATACGTACATGAGATATTTTAAACACTACCTATGTATTCAATTTATCAGTAGGTATCAGGTAGTTTGAATACCTATGAATTCAAATTATCAGTAGGCAGTAAACATATTTCATAATACATTGTGTGATGATTTTACTTTTAGGTGAAATAGAATTCTATACTTTTTTGTAATTCAAATAATATTCAAATATACCATACGTTGAAAAGCGAAACAACTGCCTTATAAAGTCTACGTATTAAATTGATATGTGATACATACCAACTTATTCATTTCAGTCTTCATTTCTGAACCTCACTTTATTTATTTATATACTAGCTGTGTTGTGCCGATACTTCCTACCTATATCATCAAATATAAAAATATATAATTAAATAAAAATATAATAGTATACTTCCCTATTTGAATCGAACTTTGTTGACTATCAAAGTGGTTCCTTTTAATTTTGTTTTTGCGCAAACTGTCCGTGAAAATCCCATCAAAATCGGTCCCAGCGTTTGTTGAATCCTCAGAGATTTGTTGGAATTAACAGACAGAAAAAAATTCTGAAAATAGTTTTTTTGTAGACGTAAATATGTATATACTTTTTATTGAAAAGCAGTTAATTTGAAATTACAAACAGACACCTCAATTTTATTTATTTGAAAAGATTACGGAAGTCAGAGATAGAGTGATGGCAGTGGTATCTTTCTACATTTCAATGGTAATTTAATATCGACCTGTAAAAATATACCTACTTACGTATACTCGTACACATGTGCATCTACGTGTAGATAGCATTCAGCGAATGCCTCGAAACAAGTTTTAATACATTCAAAGGTCACTAACACGCATCTGGTAACATATTTTGCTATTTTACAGGAGCTTATATGCCACCCTAGTGAAGAAATTTATTTTCTGGCAATGTTCTGGCAACAGATTTCAATGGTAAAATTAATTTTGACCATACTTAACTAAAAAATTGTACGGAACCTTCGGTGGGCGAGCCCGACTCGTACTTGGGCGATTTTGTTTCGTAACGAAAACCCGTAAGTGGCAATGGGTTTGCCCACGTGAACACTTGACCTATCAGTTTTGTTTATTAATTATTTAAAAAGTGATAGACAACCGCATATATATTCGCAGAATTGTGTTACTTTGGTTAGATCTGTATATACAAGTATACACCCGAAAACTATTAGAGTGAAACATAAGTGTTGCACTTTTTAAACAACAACCCATAATGTCCCACTGCTGGGCTCGGGTCTCCTCTCAGGAGAGGGTTAAGGCCATACGTCCCCACGCTGGCCAAGTGCGGGTTGGGGACTGGCAAGAATACGTTGTGGCTACGTAAATCTTGCCGTTGGATGTTTTTAGGCCGCCCGAAGGCCTCCAACTAAGCTTCACGACTGTTATCGTATGATAACAACCGGGACCGACTGCTTAACGTGACCTCCGAATCACGGAGACGCTCATGGTAACATGCCACCAGCGGTCACCCATCCAGGTACTGACCGCGCCGTCGTTGCTTGCCCTCGATGATTGTTTCTAATCACCGAGTGCAACTGGGCTATGAGCGCCGAAGTGTTGCACTTACTTATAGCTATTTGTCGAATTATAGGTATCACGGTTATAATATCTAATATTTGTAGCTTCTTCAATGCATTGTCCAGTTGATTCTATCGGGGATATAAGACAATTGATGTACCTTTCAACTCCGTGAACAGGTCGAACAGTAACTTTACGAATAGGAGTGGACCTAAGAATGGGATATTCCACTTGACAATTAAAATAAGATATAAAACAAAGTGAATGCAATCGTGTTTCTATTCCATCATTTTTTATTTTTACACATATAATAACAATATTATTATTCACATAAACAAAACAACGAAAATTGATTAGCTTTTTTTGTCTCCTTTTGCGCATTAGCAAAAGAATAATGTTACCACAACATTATTAACTTTAAAAGTCGCTTATGGTATCCCCTGTACGTTTTTCGCAACCCCTATCTACATTTTCCTTTGTCTATGCTTCCACCCCCTGACGTCACGCTGAAAATCGACCAATCCCATTGCACGCAGTATTCGATGGCCCTCATAAGCGGCATCACTACCGCGCTTCACTTCGTACTTTATCTTTTAAATGTTTTCGTTGTCTGACAATATGTGCCGTTCGAAAATGTATTTGGCTGTGATTAAAATTGTTTAATATGATCAGTGTCCTTACATTGCCACTGTGAAATTTAGTTTCCTTTTTATTTTGTCTCAAGTGTATTAGTTTCTAAAACATCGCGAGGGGGTGGTGCCGTGATGCCAGTTCGTAAGCAAGGTGAATTTCAATATTCCAATATCGACGTTTATTGTCTATAGTGGTTGTGTTTCGTTCATGCTGTCATTGAAGTATTATTAAATTTGTACAAAGAGCTAACAGCGTTTACTACGGCACCCTTCTGTTATTCGTATCGATGTAATAGGGTTGCCAAGCACCCACATTGAACTCTACGTACTAATACGCTTCACCTACATCGTGTTATACTTTTGACCTATATTAAAACTATAAATCATTCTCTGTTTTTTGTTATTACTATATTATCTCATAAAATACGAGTACGTTTTATTAAAATGTGGGTCGGTTATTCGTATGATTTTCTGATTTGAATTTGGGGATCTATATTTACACATTAGTATAATGGAAATCATTTGTTTTAAACAATCAAACCTGTTACTAAATTAACATTATATCTGTTTATGCTAAAGTCACGATAGAAACAATGGCACCAAAAAGTAAATATGGCCTAGGTAAATGAGTGTTATTCGTATGTAAGTACCTAAAACATAACGTGTGACCTTTACTGATTGATTGTTTACACTACTGTGACAGAAGCCCATCGAGCATTAGAACTGCTGGAAGACTACCACAGCAAATTGGTAAAGCCGCAGGACCGACAGCTGCGCCTTGCCATCGAGAGAGTAATTAGAATATTCAAATCTCGACTCTTTCAAGCACTTCTTGGTAAGTTGGTTTAACGATATAGCTTTTTATAATCATACTATTTAATATTACTATTAACTATGCTTGTTAGTTTAGAATAATATAAATATAAATTCCGTTCAAGTAATCAATTTAAGATGCTTCAAAATGACGCAGGTAACCACAACCATCTCTGAAACATTCTACGAGTATGTCTATAGTTCCATTCAACTATTTATACCTTTATATGATTTTACTATCGTAAAGTAATTTCTAAAACTACTTAAAAAATGAACGCGTATATTTACATGTACCTTTTTGTTATGCAAGTTACGTACCTACAGAGCACCAAGCTTCAAAGTAGATATTTACGAAAATAGACCATGGACTGTTTATATCATCAAACTATCATTAGATTGCTGCTGGACTTCACCTAAAAAACAAAACCCAGAAAAGTGCAGGTAATAAGTACTCGTTTGAGTAGGTAATTATTTGTATGTACATTAAGCGTTTTAGCGGATATTTCATACAAGATCACGATATAAAACAGACTTAGGTTATCATGATTATTTGGTAAAAAAAAACCGGTCAAGTAGGTATGTGCCAACTCACACGTTATGTTGAATCATTTTCATACAGGCTCTACTAAATAACTGGGGGGCCGTAGGTTCACCAGTTTTAAAAAGTTTACAAACCTTCGAGAACATTACAAAGCAAATCCCAGAATCAGAAGCCTAACAGATAGTTTTCTAGGGGAACGCTGCCCTTGTGAAGTGAAGGCGGAATGATATTTTTATTTAAGCCGTTGTTATTGCTTGCTGAGGCTGACGGCTGACCCATTGTTAATACGCTTGTGATAGGTACGGTACATAAACTAAGATTTCTTGGCTTCTCGGCATCGCGTCGTAACATCTACGTTCCTGTTGAACCGCATTCTTGACAAGAGTCAGGTCACCATTTTTTCAACAGCTATTAGTAAAATAAAACTGAAGAATGTGTTCGATTGCTTAAACTATTGAATCTCTATGATGGTTCAAGATATCAGAAATGTCTGGAACCATCAGATACATTGTATAGGCATTTTTTGTATTGAAAAGAGTATTGATAGAGAACCTTGTGGGACGTCTATAACAAGCAGTAAACGTCTTTTGGTTGAGATGATGACTCATAAATAGTTGAAACTGTTTAAGGCAGCTTATTTATTTAATAAAGGACAGCTGTTTTACGAATAAATTCTGTGATCCAGAAGAACACCCTGAATTAATACCACTGTTACGGAATAAAACAATATTTGAACTTGCGAATCATTTGATCATACATTCACAATGAATCCAAAAGGGTAAATAGATTTGTTTCTTTTTTTTATTTTATTTAGTAAATAAGCAAAGTGGATTGCGATGTTGTTCCTTGTTCATTACCCACACACAGACCCATAACAGTAATAGGTCCAATATGATAACACCAAGGATCGAAGTCAGCGCAATCAACATAAAAGTATTTTATCGACCAGATACAAGTAACACCATTCCTGTTAGAACCGTCATGAATTCACATTGGTATTTAGCAAGCTTCTACCTTTCGTCAATGAAAAGAAAATATAGGACGTAGGTAAACAAAAGTATACGAACGATATTGAGGTGTGAATGTTGATATCAAGAGAAATTTCCATTTTACCAAAAAAACAAAGTTTAATTTAACAGAAAGTGAAATATACATAACTCGGGTAAATTGGTCTGAATATAGGCTGAATATCGATTATTGACCACCTGATTCTTATGCATATTAAATGCCTTACTACCACTTGGAAACTTGCCGAGCGAAAAATGGCATAGAGGAAATAAAAATATATTTGTGTAGGTAGATGATTACATAATATTAATTTATGATAATTTATGGTAAGTTTAAGCACGTTACCAAATTTCGTGTTTCCTTAATCATGATAAAACCAATTTGTTTTTATATAGGATGGGACTACAGCTTCTGCTAACGGCTTTGTGGAAATGTTTTTTTTTCATGTTCGGTTATTATCGACGACTTAACGTAAACTATGTTTCCTTTTTTAACATTAATATGTAAAGTGGCTTACTGCATCCCGTTGTAACGTATTTTCATGAATTGTGAATCAACTTCTAATTTTTGTTATCCATAAATTCTTGTAATAGAGTGCATCATATTTGTCACATTTGGTGACAATGTTTAATAAGATGTTTAAAAATAGAAGGAGAAAATTGGTTCTTTTCGCAGTGTTAGCTATTTTGCTTTGAACTTCACTTCGACTTTGAAGTTCATTGGTTGAAGGTACCGCTACCGGATCAGTCAGCTCAGCAAGCTATAAATATACGGAACACGCGCGTGACTGCATAGTGACGCGCACTAGCGCTCTTGATTCTTCCTTGACCACGACACGGCAATTGTGATCCACATTATATTTAGCCAATTGTAATGAACAATACACTACTGGCATATTGTAATTACTGGTATGGCCAAGATTTTCGCAGACAGCACATTTAGAAGAAGAGTTTAATTAAGTATCGACTTAGTTATAGGTGTAAGATATCATGTCGATATCGTTTAAATAATTACCAATTTATGTAAGTCCATAAATTTTAGTTAAGTACCTACTTAAACTTTAAACCTAAGCAGATATTAAGATTTATCAACTAATCTCACATTAAATACAACAAAACTTATTATGCGTATCTACATAACGTATAATATGTTTGTGGCGACTTCCACATACAGCGCAACAGAAACATACTACAGGCGCCATCTAAAGCAGATACACTGAACTACGGAGTAATGTACTACACGAAGAAACTACCAATCCTACAACGCGCAATAGAAGTTCTCGCGCCGATAAACTTATATATAACATCCCAACATCAGCCGTTGGGCAGTGGCCCTCCAGGCTTGATCACCTCGCCTGGTTAGAGGATCCTCCCTTTGTTTTGGAGGAATATTTGACCCGTTCCTCCACACGTTAATCTTAATTACAGATTTATGTACCTACATATATGTGTATATAGGTAGGTATACAACGAACTAGCGTGCCATCATGTAACCAAAATGAATCTTTGTGATGACGTTTAATGCAAATCAGATTGGTACATAGAAAAGATCACAGTTGAGAGAACTCCAATTGTATTTACACTAGTAACTTAATGGATATTTAATTTATATCACACTTAGAAATATTACTTACAACAACCAGTTAGCGTACCATATGGATATAGCCTTTTTCCCCAAATTAGGTTCGATGCGGCCGGCTTCGACCGAACTTAGTTATTATTTTCGACTTCCCTCAGGCCTCCACAAATCAACTACTAGACGATATGGAAAGTAGAAAGACAGTCGTACTAACTTTTGCTAGCGGCTCCACCCGCGTTATGTCGGTTAAATAGCGGTAAAGAGTAACCTGTGACCTTCCTCAAAAATCAAAGTATCTCCATGCAAATTTTGTTGAAATTGTTGCAGCGGTTTGTCCGTTAAAGTGTAACAGACTAACAGAGTTACTTTCGAATTTATAATGTAAGTATGGATTGTCGAAGACCAACGGCTTAAAGTGCTCTCCGAGACGGTCACTCATCATAACCTGACCTACCTAGGAATACTTCAGTTTGCAAATTGTTACCGCTGAGATACGCGCCCCCTCTTTAAGTGTAGTTTATGGTAGGTAAAACAATAAATATGATTTACTTTGTCGAACAAAAATGAAATATGGTTATACATGTATTTCAACATTTTTAAAAATGCGAACCAAATCTTAGGCTACTTAGGCAACCTGTGATAAGGAGTTACATAATTAGAGAAACACTCTGTACATTCCATTAGCTTATAGCATTAACATTCCATTGGCGTTAGCTTAGAACCTTTAAAGTATTTTAGTGTCGCCCTTGTTTAGTTATTTACACCTTTGACACGGTTTGGAAATTGTACACACCATAGAAATAAGTTGTAGACAGAAATTTAACAGTGCGAGTTACTTTGTTCGATATGTGAAGACCAAAATGTTATGCTACGTTGAAACAACCTTGTCCTGGAGTCGATGTGTACTCGATTGCAGCTGTCCGCGTGCGTCATTTACTGCTAATGAACACACATGGGCTTCATCTACTCACAAGCCAGTTGTAGTACATGCAGTCTGCTTAGTAGTAAATCTTATTTTACAATAGGTCACTTATATTCAAAGTGGTTCATATCGAAGGTTGACATTAAAGAACATTTAGGAAGAGTTAAACGTCCATGAATTAAAATAAAATATTAGAATACCTTCGTCTGACTTATCTTCTAGTATTCTAGCCTCATGAAATACAAGACGTCGCCTTTGCCCAATTTTTAATGCCCTTTAAATGTTAAACAGTTAAATAATTATGTATTTCCTTTGAAGAAGAATAATTTGAAAAGTTTCACATAGTTTTATTTTTAGAAGCGTGTGGTTTGGTCTCATATACAAAGAGAATCACCTAAATAAATAAATTAGGTTTATATCAACAGTAACGTTTATCGATTGACGTAATTTCCATCAATGTTCCACACTATTTCGTATCTACAGTTGTGGCTTCAAAATACTTAAAATACACATTCTTTTCTTATTTAGAGAGTGTTTAGAGATACACTATTGATTAGTTTAACACAATATTAGTTTAACGAATTATTAATATTGTAAGTATAACGTTTTTGTATATCATATCACATGTTTCATTTGCGCATGTTTTGTTTAGATACTCTGCAGTTTATAAATTGAGTTTATAACGATAATATTAATATATTTTGTTATTTATTAAACATAAATGAGATAATTAACTGGACCAGTTATTGTTGACGCCGTTTCAAATGTTGCGGAACTGACCTTACGATAAAATTAATCCTTATAAGACTTTGTTATGAACTTTATCTATGCGTTTATGAAACAAAACATTTGTGAACAATAATATCGTAACTAAAAACATAATATATATACAGCTAATTATACCTTTAATCATTGTTTCAAAGAAAGGTTTTCACAATTAGACCATAGCTAGTAGGTATAAATAATAGATACTATTTATACCTACCTATGTAGGTATAAGTAGTAGCTACGATTTATATACCTACTAGTTGTGAAAATCTTTCTATTTCATCACATAGAATTTATTACGGGTACTAAATAGTAATTGTAATGGAGCAATATACGAAATAGGTCCATATGTTTTTAACTCGTGGTACGGAAAATCTAGAACTATGACAGAGCCGCTGACTAGCTACAATCATACATTTTAATATGTACAAATTTCAACCACACAATACTTTAAAGTATTTCGTACTTCATAACAGCGTATTTGCAAATCTGGGAATGTTTAGAACATATTGGTGACAGAAGACCTTATACCGACCCGCGACCACTAAAATAAGTACAAACATACGTTATCTCTTAATTGATATTACGAAAATATTAATCATTCTGTATTGTGGTGCGATAGGCGAGCGGTAGGCGTTCGTAAACCCGACAATATGTGCAATGGACTGTTTGACCTGAATCTCGAGATACGGGTCACCGGCTATACTGCCTTTCGCTGACACAATTCAGTATTTGACGTTTTAATTAAAATTTTAAACTGTATAGATTTAGCAACTCAATATGTAAAATCGTGTGAATGGAACCTTCGATTCGGAAGAAGGTCGGTCGTACCTAACCTATAATATTTACACACGTAAGTTTGCAGAACAAAACGTTAACTTTTAAATAGTATCGCCATCGGTAATGCACCTTTAAATAAATTGTGATAAAAAGTATTCTCCATTTTTTCATTTTCACCATTAGAATAGGTAGATTAGGTACACAAATTGGGTACACCTATATTAGTTTTGTATCTTTAACACCTTTTTAATCTCGTCCATTTTCCAAATTGCTTAGTAAAGGAACTGTTGCATCCTTAATATTAGTTTTTTTTAAAGAAAATTCCCGCATTTGGAATATAGATCCTGTGCCACGAAGGACTTTACAAATATACATGAAACTTACTTAAAGAACACCTAGGCTTAGAAAAACAATTTGTTAACACATGTTGGGCTTGAAATTTGACCCCACAAGACTCAGCGCAAGAGAACGCAGCGTGGCTACTGTTTAAATAACTATGCCAAGCGTGCAGTCAAATGTCTGAATATTTTAGTAACACAATATTATAGTTAAATATTCAACCTTACTGTTTATGAAAAAATTCACATTTTGGCAATAAATATGTAAATAGAATATGACGTTAGTCTCGTGTGGGTGAAAACGGGTAAGTAAAGTTCAAAAATGAAGAATCTTGCTCTATAGATAAAAAGTTTAGTCCTAATTGGTTCTGTTTTAGAGTTATTTTACGAGATGGAATGTTATTTTAAAAAAAACTGGCTGAGCAGCATTTTCTATAAAAACGACAAAAAAGAACAGGTTTGTTGAATGAAGGCTCCTATAGATATTTATTTTATTCTATTTTTTTAGTAATCGTTGTTATAGCGGCAACAGAAATATATTAACTATTTACACGGTTCGACGAAACATGGCCTGGTGACAGACGGACAAACTGACAGCGGAGTCTTAGTGTGGCGACTTCCACATACAGCGACAACGAAAAAGAATGGTGACAGCGCCATTTACCAAAGATACGTCGCACTACGGAGTAACAAAGGAAACCAAGAAACTACCAACCCTGAAAGGCGCAATAGTTATCTCCTTTACTTTTCACCTTATTTATTGATTCTATTTCCAAGTCATTAGCCTCCTCCTACCACCTTAATGCAGATGATTTTCAAATATATACACAAGCACCACTACACAGATTATCTGAAGCATTTTCAACTATTAACCAAGATCTGGCGCATGTGTGTAAATGGAGTGAGCGGTATGGAGTTGTGGTTAATCCATCTAAGACCCAACTTATTGTAGTAGGCAGTGCCAGGAATGGTATCGAGAATAGACTGGACGCAATTGCCTAACATTACAAAACTAACTAACTAAACTAACTAACTGTTAAAAATTAGGAATCTACATTGATAACACTTTAACTTGGGTCCCTCAATTGCGAGAAGTTAGTCAACAATTGTTTGCATCGGCGGGATCCTTACGAAGACTACACAATTACCTCCCAACAGCTACTAAAATTGCACTTGCGCAATCCCTCCTTCTTCCTATACTCGACTATGCTGATGTCAGTTATCTCGACATCACAGAGGAGCAACTCGACAAACTTGAGCACCTTCAAAATTTTTGCATTAGATTTATATTTGGATTGCGCAAATATGATCATGTTTCTGAATTTCGCAATCAGCTTAAGTGGCTCCCGATTCGCCTTCGACGGAATGCTCATATTCTTTCCATACTTTATGGTGTTCTATTTCATCCGTTTACTCCACCTTACTTAAAGGAACGCTTTGTTTTCCTCAGTGACACACATTTAAAATCCCTGAGGTCATCTGAATCTCTGGAACTGGCAGTACCAACTCATATTACAAGATTCTACGATAAGTCCTTTACGGTACAGGCTGTCCGATTGTGGAATGCTTTGCCGATGACTATACGGCGTGCCAAATCTTTGCCGGTATTTAAAAAAATGGTCAAAGATCATTACCTGTCATTATAGTCTGTTATGTGCCTAAACATATTTTAATATTACCAGTCGAGGAGATCGTTTTTTATTTTTGCGAAAGACGGTCCCCATTTCATGTCATCCACATTTTTTATATTTTTTTATCATTAATTCCATCACGACGAAGACTTGAAGACTCGAAGACTTAGAATTGAAGACTTGAAATACTTGACATTGGCAGAAATAGCTGATCCGGCTGATTGCCATTCATCAAAAGAAGAAGAAGAATATTACCAGTCATGTTGTTTATTTATTTTTATTTTATTGTTCAATAGAAATGTAAATATTTAATTTTTGTGTATGTCACTGTTTTATTTATTAGTATTAACATGTATTATGATATGTGATTTTTATCTTATCATTCACTTTATAGAATTCACTTTTAACCTTAACATTTTTTTTTCTCTTTTCGCACCTAACTGCCCATGGATTCGTATTTGTTTTTTTTTTTTACCTTTTTTCTTTTTTCCCATTCCAAGGTTGCCTGGAAGAAATTGCTTTTTAGCGATAAGGCCGCCATTTGTACACGGTGATTCAATTGATGTATTATGTAAACTATATATTTATGTAAACTGTTATATCTGTTGTACAATAAAGTGTATTCTATTCTATTCTATTCTCTAGAAGTTCTCGCGCCGATTAGCATAAATGCAACATCCCTACATCAACCGTTGGGACACGCCATTCTTGGTATGCCATGAACAGTCACAAATTATTCATCACCTTATTAATACAGTTACTTGTCGGCAGGAGGAAGCGACAATAACCTGTATGATGTGTTTCTTGCGACAGTAATATATGTATATCTGTGTAATTGTGTTAGGTAATATAATTTTCATACGCAAATTCTAAATGTGCACCACAAATTACTAGAAAAGTCCATCTAAAGTTTGCCTGGAAGAAATCGCAGTCTGTGATGAGGCCGCCCATTGTACCAATTTTTTTGTGTGTTATTTTTTACATTGTATCTTTAAGAATATGGTGTGCAGTGCAGAGTACCTATCTATCTATCTATCTATCAACACAAGCAATATAAACAACAATATAAATATATGTACAACAAAGAACTGACAGCCAGACGTCCTGATTTTAGCAGGACGCCCCGCTTTTCTAACAGGTTTTGTGCGGCTTTTTGGCGATAACTAGCTGGACGCCGTAAGTGAAGTTAGGTAGTTAGCCGTAGTGCTTTATCATCAATAAAATTGGCAGGTAAAAAAAATTTCACTTTCACGAATTAGGGATGATGTAGCAGAAAAACAAAAAAATATTGTGAATAACCTTTTTTTGCTCGCTTTTGCCCTTGTGTCGTAATTTCTGATTAGATGCGATACGTTGATCAATATTTTTTACTTTGTCCCCATTGTCCCGCTTTCGGCGAAAGAATCCCGCTTTTTTCACTAAAAAGTCTCAAAATCTCGAATTGACTACAAAATAATCTGGCAACGCTAGCACAACACAAGCCGATGCATGGATTGTCTATAATTATAGTTTGTAATATTTCTGTCTTCTTTACGAGGAAATATTTACTAAGGTGTAGACACATCACATACTTCTATTGATTTTAAACAGTCTTTTTTGTAGGAACTAATATTGGTTCTGCTAGGTATGTGTTAGCTAATCAATCATGTTAACCAGTATATACTTTATTTTACGTAGGTACATCGTTATAGTTTGTAGGAGGTATGTAAATTAATCTCTGTTATGCATTTCAGTTCCATTAAATCTAAGTTTTGCGTCATCATGTGTGACCAATGGCATACCTACGTTATGCCCATAGAGCTGATATCGCTTATCAATAGTGTAATACGAGTATTTCTTTGCGGTCGTAATGAATGTGTAAAATGGAGATTGGGTAACCTATTTAAAAGCGATAAACGATTGAGTAAATGTCAATTTTGAATGTTTTTGATAAACGGGTAGTTATATCAATAAATGTTACAAGCACAGAACAGAGAAAAATACTATATTTATATAGATATATTCTTTGGTTACAAGTATAGCAACTTATTTTTATTGATTATTATTACTGACCCATATTAAATATCATGATCTTACTTTTTTACCAAATTTATTTAAGCTTCCTTTTTCCGTCCTACTATCATCCGAAATGTCACTACTTACATCTTTTCTAGTAATATTCTCTTTTACACAGTCCTTCATTTCATTGTAAAATTGTATTTTTCTTTTACGGGCAGCCGTCGGCCCGACGACAGGCATTCTTGGGAATAGCTGAGAATGTGTACATACGTGGTACATACGTACCTACTAAGTATGAAACGTTCAAGTGTTGTTAAATACATGCTCTGATAAAACCTACTAGTCTCCAGTGTGTCAAATCACACCAACCTGTACACAAAACATTTTTTTTAATTAGTGCATTGTAACATTATAACAAGGTGGATTAGGTATTCCAGAAAATTAAACAGTGTATGTTACAATATTATCCAATTAATTTTTCATCCACAACTCCGCTAGCTTTGGTGTTGGTTGGTTCTTGTATTGTAAATCGAAAGTATTCAAATAAGATACAAACGTCAAGCGTTTTAGAGCTTTTTTTTACGTGCGGAAACCCTTGGGCCTTCACCCCACCGGGGATAGCGCGGGGCGGTGTGTCGGAATCGAACCGACTAAAACCACACGGTGTGCCACTCTGCGCCTGAGACGGGAGAGATCCGGGAACCGCTTTCTTACGCCGTCCGGACTCGAGCGTTTTAGCGCTAGTTCAACCATAGGATAGCTAAAACATTCAAGTTAGAAAATGTTAATGTCTAACTTGAACACTGCCTAATACATACTTACCTACCTACATTTGCTGTACCTACCAAGTATCACTTAGTGTTTTTCCCTTTTTTAATATCGGCCTACATGTTTGTCACGAGTCTCTATTTAGGTAGTATAACAAAGTTTTTAGAATACCAACGCACGCACTAATTGAAATGGTTTAGCTATTATTCTCCATATTAAAAAATAGCTTTTGCTCGTGGCTCCGCCCGCATTGTGTCAGTTTTCGCGGTAAAAAGTAGCTATGTATTTTCTCGAGGCCAATATCCATGTCAGATTTCATTAAAATCTGTGTAGCGGTTTAACTGTGAATGCGTAACAGGCCGATATATTTACAGAATTACTTTCGAGATAATGATATTAGTAAGTAAGTATGGATCTCGTTATTTGTATGTTTGGTTTTTGCTTCATTGAGTTTAGACTAATTTAACCGATCTTCGCTATACTAATACTAACCTAGCTTTTGCTCGCGGCTCCGTTTGCGTGCATGTCGGTTATCGTGACAAAAAGTAACCAATGTCCTTCTCCAAGGTCTATAGAGGTACCGAAATTCATCCAGATCGATTCAGCGGTTTAGCCGTGAAAGTGTAACAGACAGAAAGACGGAGAGATAGAGTGACTTTGTTATTTATAGTATTAGCATGAATAAAAGTTACTTAATTTAACAAAACAGACTTTAAATCGAATCTAATATCTACCACATCTACCAGATTATTGTTTTGATTCAGGGTCTACATGCCTGATGACGTCAGTCTAGCATATTCTTATATATACATAATTATAAAATCAATTGTGGCTAACTTTTACATACACAAGGGCACTTTTTTATTGATTGAAATCGATTTACTTATTTCTACTTTAGGAGTTGTTTCGTGACGGACGACCAGCGCTGGTATATTTTTAGTATGTACCAGCTTTTATACCCAAATAAAGCCAAGCTTGCGGAAAATTTCTCTCAGGCTTACAGCCTGGCAAAATGGGGTAAAAACAAATTTGTTCATATTCCGTAGCTACGTCTTAGTTCGTCGGTAAATTACATTTTACTTTCAAAGCTACCTTCAACTCACTAAATACTTTTTATTATTTTTCTGAGAAGTAACTTTCGATTGGCAAGGATTAAAATTCAGAAAATGATACATTAATTCAGCAGTTATTTAACTTATCATGATTTGGACATCGTTTTTAGTTATATCTGCTGAAGATTATGACTTAAATGGTAGTTGTAAGGAATCCATTGACCCGTCTTTTACAATATACCCGACACATAAATAAGAAATTAAATTGCTGTAGTAAGTTGGAATAGTCTACCCTAGCCTTAGCTAAGTTTCATTTCGTGGCATGCACAAAGTTCACTCCTCTTTACATAAAACAAAGAGGGTTCGCCGCCCGCACGTTCGATATCCATCTTAACACGACACGATACTCACGCTATACTTTCCATAACCTACCCGTTTTTCAGCGGATTTTATCAGCTATTTTTTTAAATATAACCCTTTCCATCTGGTCCCATAAAAAATACTTGAAAGGGTATATTTTACAACAGATTTAGCGGCTTAGAGGCGCTCATAGCCCAGTTACACTCGGTGATTAGAAACAATCACCGAGGGTAAGCAACGACAGCGCGGTCAGTACCTGGATGGGTGACCGCTGGTGGCATTTTGCCATGAGCGTCTCCGTGATTCCGGAGTCAAGTTAAGCAGTCGGTCCTGTTGTTATCATATGATAACAGTCGTGAAGCTTAGTTGGAGGCCTTCGGGCGGCTTAAAAACATCCAACGGCAAGATCACGTAGCCACAACGTATTCTTGCCAGTCCTTAATCCGCACTTGGCCAGCGTGGGGACGTATGGCCTTAACTCTCTCCTGAGAGGAGACCCGAGCCCAGCAGTGGGACATTATGGGTTGTTGATGATTAGCGGTTTAGATAGAGTCATAAAGTATGAGCGGATTCAGCTTATATCCACCTGGATCCACACTTCACTCCAGGGTGCTATCCTATTGCTACTGAATGATGAATAAACTATACTTAAGTTTTGTAAATAAGACACTTGTAAGGATCGGGATTGCACTTCCAAAGAGGTGTTCAACAGAAGAATCGAATATATGTGGACGATAAAGTGTCAGTTTTGAGCGTGTAGAGCAATTGTGTAGGTAGTTAAGAGATCTCCGATTATTGCAATTTAGTTTACGATATGGCCAGTAGTGACACAAATACATTACAAAGTTGACGCATCCTTCTATAAGGACATCATCTCACAGAGAGATGTAAAATTTTAGATAGTATGACAAACAGTATGCTATTGAACTGCTTCCATCTAAAAATAAACGATAAGTACTTAGGTATTACAGAAGTTGTCTACAGAGAAAGAACAAAGTGCTTTATCTATCTTTATCTATATTTTTCCAACCTGTGGCTGCCGTTAACATTTTGAATCTTTAAGATGATCATATGTATTTTGTTTCACAGATATTCAAGAATTCTACGAGCTTACTCTTCTCGATGAGACTAAGTCGGTTCAACAGAAGACTGCGGAAACAATACGAATTGCTAATAAATGGGAAGCAGACAACAATCGCCGAGAAGTAAGTGAATAATTACATGAACTACTTTTATTTTTATAAATAAAAATATACAAAGCAGAAACATCACTGCATATAACATAAAATTAAATACTTAATCTTGTTTGTACAACAGAATGCAAGAATGGCAACTAGGTGGTTTACAGTTTACTTTGTCGGCTGAATTGCCTGTGTCGGCTGTTTTTTTTGTTGATAGCTTCATCATTATGCAAGTTGTTCACTTTATTTCCATTCGCTTCTTCTGAGTAATGAATTCGTGGATAACGATTTTTTCAATAAATCTTTTTTTTATTTTTATAAATGTTATCCTTATTTATTGTAGAAATGAGAAATGACTACCCCACCGTTTTTTATTAAAACAATACGGTAAAGACCGTCCTTCAATATTATATATACATTTAAAAAAGGGGCGTATACCTATTTTATTCTTTAGTTTTGGTAGTTACATATATTTTAAGAGTTTTTATAAAAAACTTTTCTCTGTAAATAACTTCTTATTTCAAACGCCTCTTAGATATGTTAAAGACTTTCTTTTCTTCTTTAGGGCTCTTTAGGAATAAAAAATAATGGATTGCCATTCTTGAATCTGCAAATTAGTTGCCTTAGTTATTAAACTTCTCAGCCTGGTCGATAATTATATGACCTATTTTTTCGAGGGTTTCGTATTTTTATTATATTTTTGTTGTAGATATCTGCAGATGAAAGTGACTACAGAAGCGTTTCAAATGCCTTTCTTCAGGATACCAACAAGAAATCGGATTCACGAAATGCCACACCGGACTCGACGAAGGTTTGTAAGCTCCAAAAATATAATTTCTTATCAATGTAGTTGGAAGATAAGAGTTAAGTTTTGCACAAATTGGACTGATAAATGGACAAGCTGCATAGATTTTATCTGAAGAGCTTTAAGATGCTGCCTACAGAGACATAAGCTTTGCTTAAACTTTCAGGCTTGCTATAATAAAGTAACTTAACTTTAAATTTTTAGAAAGTTTAAGAATATTGTTTCCTTTCTTTAATTTTTAGGTTCATTCTGTCCTGCCTCAGAGTGGCGAAACAGAAGTGAAAAAGGTAAGTGAGCCGGTGTAGTGCAAATATATACTTCTTCATATATTGACACCACGTTTTTTGTTGTTATAGCGGCAATGGTGAAAACTTTAATTGTATTCATTGATATCCTTTCCGATAGATTTACAATCCCATAATCGATACCTTCATGTTCTATGTTTTTACCATAATACTAATAATAACAACGCCATCTGTTATTGGTTTTTGACAGTCGCAAGACTTTTAGTTACGGATCGGGCGGTGGATCGATGCGCTGTTTTTTATTATTTTGATGACGTGACGTTTACGAAAGTAGCTGAACGGAGCGCTAGGTACAACAAGTGGACGGTAATGGCGGATGGTTGGTGTTTCGCGTCTCGTAGTACTATTTATAACCTAAATTATAGTACAAGTTTTCGGCGATATGTGCGCTAACGTTTCTTCGTTGTGTGGATTGGTGCCGTTAAATTTCACAATTGTGCCAATGACGTACGAACACTACATCGACTGAAAGTATATTACTCTTTTTATATGATAATCAGTGAAATGATATTGCACACAAAATTTTGACATTCACACTGCCGAGATTTCGTATTCGTTTCAAGTAAGGCCATTTGATAAACACTAATCTATTTTTAAACATTTAGTAATTTCTTTAAACTTTGGGAACGTTTTCAATTTTTGGTGAGACTAATGCGACTTCGGAGCTAGTTTTGCTTGTAACAAATCGCTGTTACTTGCTGATGGTTATTAGGTACAATAAAAGTACTATGATACTACTACTATTGTCAAGTGCCCATAAATTGCACACTAATAACGTAACACGGACATTCTAATTAAGGTTCATCGCTTTTGACATTCATACCATTCTATCATCGGACACAAGTTGGTAACACGCCTAATAATTACTTAGCCATACATACCTACCTACTAAAATCGCTATCAAAAAGGGCTCGGCAATTTCGTTCATTCATTAGATAAGGACTGCCGCAATTTTAAACTAAGCTAACATGATAAAGAGCTTTGAGTGTAATGGGAGTACCTGCAAACGTTGAAAGTGGATGCATACCTAGATAAAAGGTCGCATATTTCTGATGTATTGGTGCAAGTTAGTTGTGGGTTCTAGGTAGAGAATGGTGCATGCTGGACATCGTCAAGTAAGCTGAAAGTGGACACAAGTGTGTAACTAACAATGCATGCAGTGTACATAGTGTAGTACGGACATCAAAATATATTCCCTGACTGTTATGCACACTTGTTCTCCAAAATGACTGAGAGACGGAAGAAAAAACCACATAATGGATTCCTTCGGAAAGTCTCCTCCTTGTTTAATCTTGATACGGTGAGTCTGTTACATGATGACTACACAAACCAGTAGGAAACAATTCATGAATACATTAAGATTTTCACCATTGTTACTTGAAATCACTGTTCTTATGTATTATATAAAATAAATGTATTCATATATTCATGTACAATGTTATGTTTTTTATTTGTATATAATGTTTTTTTTATGAATTTTAAGTATTTTTTAATACAACAACAAACTAACATCTTGTACCAGAAATAAATACTAATAGACTGGAGTACCTTTTCAAAATATATTATTCAGTGTCACTAATACCTAGTACCTCCTTTCTCTGGTTTTTATTTGTACCAAATAATAACAACACTAATTTTTAATTCAATTATAGCATAACTAACATCCATATGTATATTTTATGTACAAAATTCATGATTAAATTATTTGTAGATCCTGAGTTGGACTTCAGCTACAGCAATAATATAAGTTATATGATATTAGCTCTTGTACCATGTTATTTATTAAGTCCTTATTACTTTCAGGCTCACGTCCCATCACCAGAAATGAAGCAGGTAAATAAATCATTTGTTTAAAATGATCTATGTATCAGTAGCTTCTTTAAACTGTCTATGTTGAGTATGCTATAAATATTCTAGTAATAATTTTACGACTCATTTGTAGTACCTAGTTGTATATATATGATATAGGTTTCTTTCTTTTTGGTTTAGTTTGGTTGTATTTCTAATATAAAAAGAAATGAGATTTTATATCGCAACACATAATTTTTTTTAAACTTCTCATTAATGTGATAATAGAAAGAAACACAAACACTTTAGACTAGTAATTAGTTTTCCTGACCACAAAGTGTGATGTCAAACTACATTTTTTGTTTTAATATCTTTGCATAATTGCTTTCTAATAGTATACATAGGTATGTGGATGACGGCTTTGCTCAGTATTTTTTTTTGGTAAATTTTATAAAAATGAAACCTATCAAGATCAATTTTCTTGCCTCGGAAACCCCCTGCATACTAATTTTCTTGAAAATCTTTGGAGCCATTTTGGAGATTCAGATTACATATGTATAAAGATATATAACTTTAAAAGTTGCGACTGCTGTTCTTGAGGTCTCGGGTTTGATTCCTGGGGTCGGACCAAATGTTTGTATGATCTGCAAATATTTGTTTCGGAGTTTGGGTTTTCTATGTATAATAGGCATTTATTTACAAAAAAAATATGTATTTATATCAGTTGTCTAATATTTATTAGCTTAGTTTGGAACTAGATGGTGTTGTGTGTTAGATGTCTGAAATATTAATATAAATAAGAATTGCTTGTTTAAAGGTATTAAATAATAGTATTTACTTAAACTATCAAATAGTAAGCCCAAATGAAGAGCATTATAATATTCTATACTGTCATGTTTCAGCCTTTACAGGTAAATGGTATTGAAGGTGGGATTGAGCGCACACAAGGAGAAGATGGATTTATTTACATGTCTGTGGTGCTATCGCGTGCGGGCGGTGCTGGCCTTGGGTTCAGCATTGCAGGAGGCTCCGACAACCCTCATGTTGCGGACGATCCTCACATTTACGTAACTAAACTAATACCAGGTGGAGCAGCAGCTGCCAGCCAGCTCCAGATTAATGATGCAATATTACAGGTAAGATTTTAAAAAAGGAAATGAAGCCCTCATAGTGTAATGGAATGCTTTTTATAATAATTCATATATACTTATAATATTATATTATCTATTGTTTCAGTATAATATGTATTTATTTAGAAATATTTAATTTAGTTTGATCAGTTGTCTGATTACCATAGCATAGACTCTAATTAGTTTGGTATAAGACAACTGTATGTGAGGGTACTAGAAGAACTCATAACATAAACTTTTTTTTTTCAATTGGACTACTCTGAGATTTCTATTTGGGTGTTTAAGTTTTTTTTTTTTGGTACAGGTAAATGACGTAAATGTTGAAAATGTAACGCATGCTGAATCAGTTGATGCTTTAAAAAAGGCTGGCAATACTGTGAGACTGGTAAGTGTTTACTTATGTATGATTTAAAACCTTAATACCAAGTAAATAAATGATTCATACATGTAAGACATAAGTTAATAATGTATGAGTATGACATGCTCTGACACATTCCATTGCCAAATTATTTGTATCAGGTTATAGTCGTCCACTAGTAACTGCCAATTTCAAGTCATAATCGAACTATTCAACGCGCCCTATTCAGCGGACGACCTTCGTACAAGGACTCTTTTAGAATACACATTGTGTCCCGCGAAAGACGTGAATCATATCTAATAGGCCTATCTTTTAAATCAAAGTTACTTATTCATTGCAGAAAATACGACGACGCGCTACAGATGATAATAATACGTTAAATGTTTCACAAGTGTCTAAACCAGAAGAATCTATTGAGATAGAGTTGGTGAAAGGTGGGGCTGGTCTTGGATTCAGCATAGCGGGAGGCCTTGGCAATCAACATATCCCTGGTGACAATGGTATATATGTGACTAAGATAATGGCTGGTGGTGCTGCTCACAGAGATGGACGCTTAAGGGTTGGAGATAAACTACTTATGGTTAAAAATACTTCAGTAAGTTTTTTTTTTAATTTAATAATTCTTGCAGTGATTTTCCTTGCGAATGTTATTTTAATTTTTTTTTAAATTATTTGCAGCAAGGGGATATTAATCTAGATAATGTGACTCATGAGGATGCAGTGGCTGCTTTGAAGGCGACAGGGGAGCGAGTATTACTCGTCTTGGTTCCAGGACCAAGACACGGCCAACCTTCGCCGCGCACGTCACGAGCGAACACTCGTGAGTTGTTTGTCATTTGTACTTTATCTATGGTTTCGTTTGTGTTACAGTAGAACCAACCAGTAACAGTATTTTTTTCTGGAGAAAAAGTTTTCTTTTGTTCTATGTAGCCTTAGCAATTCTTTTTTTTGTTATTTTACCTTTCATGTCTACACAACGGTAAATTCAATATTTTATGTCCTTCACAACGGAAATAAATTACGTTACTTCTCAACGTTCATACTTAGTGTCCATTGGTTACAATGATATTCTTATTTATAAGTAGTAGACCATCTGTGTTGTCATTACAATAATCGAACTTAAAGTAATGGTATTGCTTGTTATAAAAACAAACAAAGATTGATTTTTATATATTAGAGGCGAACACTGTCCCTAACGACCTTCGTACCTCGGCCCTAAAATGAAAATTCAATAAACGCGGACCAATGTCATACATTATTAGTAGATCAAACAAATTAGAGCTGCTACCTCTAAGCGTGTTAATGTATTTGTTAACATGTGAGTTATTCTGGTTATAACTGATTATTGAATAGGTAAATTTAGATCATAAACCATTTTTTTCGTTGCAAATAAATAGCCTTATTTCGGGATATTTCGGGAGATTAGGATTTTTGCAGTTATTGAATAGACTTAAATAAAATCTGTTTTATTATAATTTATTGAAAGGTTTCTTCATTATTTCAAAAGAAGAATAATAGGGCCTATATTTCTGTGACTCAATGTCATTAATTAGGTATCTTAAAACCTACCTACATTAAAAAACGTATACTGTTTAAATCAGTTCTATAAACTACCAAAGTTTCTTTATTCAGTTTATTTTCTTTCAAATTACACAAGCATTGATCTTTTACATTACTCCGGTTTTGTTAGATATTTCGACTTAACAATTCGTTATAATCTTATGAAATTATAATGAAACGAAAGAATTGATTTGGTAAATACTGAAACTTTTGTTGACAGCATCAAGCACGGCTAATTCTCTTCGCCGCGAAGACGTAACGGATAGTAGCGAAGAAACCCGCATCGTTGAGCTCGAGAAAGGCTCTCAAGGCTTGGGTTTCAACATCGTCGGCGGAGAAGATGGGCATGGTATTTACGTGTCCTTCCTATTGGCCGGCGGGCCAGCCGAGCGATCTGGACAACTAAGACGTGGAGACCGATTGCTCGCGGTCAACGACGTTGATATCACTCATGCGACCCACGAACAGGCTGCAAAAGCTTTGAAGGTATTTTTTTTTTCTACTTTTCTCATTAATCATTTCACATGTTCTTTAAAATTATGCGAAACCATCCATTCGATATAGATATAAATATAAACACAAAGCAGGGTATAGTGACTGGTATGTAACTTGGCCAGATTCGTTAGATGCGCAGAAGTCGTTTTTGAGGTCCCTTTGGTTAATAGAGGGACGCGGGGATTGTAGTAGCTCCGTTCCGAGCAAGCGATTTGAGCGTCATTCGACTACACTTCGATTTTGTTTGTTTTGATTTATTGCACTAAGTGTACTATGCGCCAACTTACCCATACTACGCCGAAACCTCTCTCCAAGTTTCTTGCCGGTGCCAATACTTTATTTTTATAAATTGCTGTCTTTAAAAAAATGGTGTCTTTTTTTAAATATGTTATAATGCCTGAGTGAAGATGTGTGTGTCGGAAGTCAGAATACCGGTGTGAAACAGCGCTTGTGCAGTGTTTCAAAGAGTGAGTGAGGATACCGGAAGCCCAAACCCCAACCCCTCCCCCTAACTTATGACGGCTCTGGTGCTGCGAGTTTCCATGGGCGGCAGTAATCGCTTACCATTAGGCGATACATCTGCTCGTTGGCCCACTATTAAAAAAAGTAGGTAAATGCATTGTAGGGATTTGACACATTAACTAAAACACAAACTTTCTCTTTATCCATCCATTTCATTTAAAATTTAACCATTTCATCTCAACCATTTTATCATTAAAGTGGGAATATTTAAGGGGATCTGCATATATAACAATGTAATCGGCAAATCAAATGTGACTGAGTATTTTGCCATTGACACGTTTCCACACGACCTTGAACACGTCTTAGGTGAGGTTCACTAGTAGGTAGATGATACCATATCACTTTAAGTTTACCTTGTACACCGTATTATGCGAAAAGAGTTAAAAAAAACAATCTCATTTAAATTCAAGAACAATATTACGAGATGTAGCTTTTGCCACCCTCCACTACGCTCCGTCCGTTAAAGTGAAACTAGTAACTTTTTTGATTTGTCAACCGATTGAAATTAAAACAAACACTAAATATTAATTTAAGTTCCACCATAAAGTAACCAAAATAAAGAAGAGCGAGACCAAATCGGTTTAGCCGCTTCTTAAGATTACCGCGCGCAACGTACAGGTTAAACTGACAATTTTTTTTAAACTGTTGTGATGAGTTTTGTCACATTGATAAATTAGTATTAGTTTTTTTCAATAGATTTAATGGATTGACATATATTATATGTTTAGATTGCTAAGTAAATAGGCAATTAGCATCCCACGTAGACCTTTCACCATTTTCAAAATATGATATTCAATTTATCATAGCTCAATGTGTTCCAGATTAATGCCTAATGTAGGTATTAAAAACAATGGTTCAAAGTATCAATATTCTGATAGAATTGAGAGCCAACCAATTTTTTTTCATACCTAGCATAATTTAAAAATAATGTATGTTAAATATTAAAGATAACACTACAGGTTATGTTATACGAGAATCTGATAAGATACAATCGAGTTGATAACTGCTAAAGATTATGTATTATTACTTAATCGCTCATAGCCCAGTTGCACTCGGTGATTAGAAACAATCAGCGAGGGCAAGCAACGACGGCGCGGTCAGTACCTGGATGGGTGACCGCTGGTGGCATGTTACCATGAGCGTCTCCGTGATTCGGAGGTCACGTTAAGCAGTCGGTCCCGGTTGTTATCATAGGATAACAGTCGTGAAGCTTAGTTGGAGGCCTTCGGGCGGCTTAAAAACATCCAACGGTAAGATTACGTAGCCACAACGTTGTCTTGCCAGTCCCCAACCCGCACTTGGCNAAGCAACGACGGCGCGGTCAGTACCTGGATGGGTGACCGCTGGTGGCATGTTACCATGAGCGTCTCCGTGATTCGGAGGTCACGTTAAGCAGTCGGTCCCGGTTGTTATCATAGGATAACAGTCGTGAAGCTTAGTTGGAGGCCTTCGGGCGGCTTAAAAACATCCAACGGTAAGATTACGTAGCCACAACGTTGTCTTGCCAGTCCCCAACCCGCACTTGGCCAGCGTGGGGACGTATGGCCTTAACCCTCTCCTGAGAGGAGACCCGAGCCCAGCAGTGGGACATTATGGGTTGTTGATCATGACTTAATACAATGTGAGTACATGTGTTATTTTGTCTGTCTGATTCTTGGTAATAAATGTAAATAAAACATTTACCGAATGCCCACTTTGCCAAGAGAGTACTTATTACTGTCCAAGCGCATAATCGCATTGAATTCCAAATTATGTAATACTAGCTTTCGCCCGCGATTTCGCTCGCATTTAATAAATAGTATCCTATGTTACTTCTAATAACCTCCAAAAATACGTGTACAAAGTTCAAATCGTGATGATCGGTTTAGTAGTTTTCGCGTGAAAGCATAACAAACAAACAAACTTAAATTCATATTTATAATATTATTAGGATTACTGTGGCAGTTTTCGTTTAAAATAAAAGTATAGAAAACTATAACGACTACATGAAAAAAATTGTAAAATTTATATAGCCTAGTATTGAAACTTCATTCATTAAAATCGGTTTAGTAGTTTAGACGCTCTGGTGAAAAACTAAAGATCCATACATAGACTGACAATATCCACCTATTACCCTTCCTTTTGGCTTGGCCGTGGTCGGGTCAAAATCGTCATAAGATAATTTATTGGTATCTTAAAAAATTTTTTTTTTTTGCATTTACCCTCGTATTTAATATAAGTAACTTTTTTTTTTCAGAGCACAGGTCAACAGGTAAAGCTTACGGTGGTTTACAGGCCGCAAGAGTACAACAAATTTGAAGCGCGTATAAACGAATTAAAACAACATCATACACTGCTGAGAACATCACAGAAACGATCTTTATATGTCAGGTAAGTTCATGATACATTTTTAAGTACAAACATAGTAATTTGTGTTTACCAATTGCTATTTTAGGTTATTTGTTGTTATAGTGTTGAAAAAATAACCTCATCAAACTGAACTAAATTATGCTAATTGCATACGATTTTCAATTGTACGGTTTACGGTGTTGTTCTCATTTTAAAAATCTTAAAATGTTTCTGTATTGAGGCATTTGTTATGCCTAAATAAACTCAATAGCAAGATGGCCTTTACGTATTTCCAAAGGAGTTTTAGACAAAAACTAAACAAAACATGCCCTCGTACCCGATAATTCCATTGTTGTCGCCATTTAAATACGTTATAAACAATAGAAATGGTTTAAGTGCATATAGGCTTAGAGTTATTAGCATTCCGTCTCGTATTCGCATGAATACCGTACTAGTGGTTATACCTTCGGTCACAAAAGTAACTTTAAATCACAAAAAATGTGTTTTTTTCAACGAATATATGTATGTTTACTAGATATAACATACAAAGGGATTCGTTTATCAAATTTCTTAAATATCTTCTAAAGTTAATATTCATAATGCGTGTTACGCAATAGTTATTCCTTACAATCCATGTATTATAAATTCGAAATAAACTTTCCCGGCTAAACTGCTGCACCGATTTCAATAAATATTGTCACGGAGGGTACTTTGATTCTTGAGGAAGACATGTGCTATACTCTTTACCAGGATAACCGACATACACTTAAGCGGTACCGCAGGAAAAGCTAGTATAAATTTAAGTAAACAAACAAAATATGATAAGCTAAATATCAAAATATTTTAAATTTTAATTTTTTATTAATTTCCGTTGTCTAAACGTTTGTAACATTACTAGCAATCGAACATATTCCCGCTTCTATAAATAGAAAGAAACCTTGAGACTCAATAAAATTTTATTGTCTTAAATCATATATTGCTTAACGTTAGCTAATATGAATTGTTTTTTTTTTTGCAGAGCACTATTCGATTACGATCCCGTGAGGGACGATGGTCTACCGTCGAGAGGACTGCCATTTAGATACGGTGATATTCTACATGTCACTAACGCTTCTGACGATGAATGGTGGCAAGCTAGGTAATTTCTCATTAATTTTATATTAAAATCTGTCAAAATGATAGAACTTAGGAACTTTTTTGGTCAAAATTCCCAAGAAAATTGATAAGGTTTAAGGGATTCCAGTATAGGTGCAGTCCCTATTAAATAAAAAGTATTTCATTAAATTCAATCCTTTGCAAGTGCTTATCAAACATTTAACACTAATAGAAATGTTTCTTCTTTTGCTTCACAATTTTAAGAAAAAATAAACATTATAAAAGTAAAGTAAAATCCTTGTTTGATACTGCTCTAGTAATTTTGGAACTTATTCAAGTTCAGACTAGTCATTATTTAAACATTAGTAGATGATTGCTAAAAAAGAAAATATTGATTGCTTAATGATGGTATGATTTTCTTTATTTTTTTCAGACGGCTGGACAAAACGGAAGCGGACGCGATCGGCATCATTCCGTCGAAACGACGATGGGAACGAAAGCAACGAGCTCGCGACCGGCAGGTCAAGTTTCAGGGACAAGGCACGCCCGTTAGCACTGTTAGTATGTCACACATTATTATCGCCAAGGTTATCTTAGGGTCGTAGCAGTTGTTTATATCACGTGGACGAGACGGTGATTATTTCTAAATATACATAAAATCATGTAACTTTCTAACGCGATCATAAAATACCGAAGTATATATATAATAAGATTTTAGAACATCAAAACTCTGGTAGACATTCTTATTATTATAAATTAGTAACTATCTGTCTGTCTGTTGCGCTTTCACAGCTAAATCACTGAACCGTTTTGATGAATTTCGCTATAGACATAGATCGGACCTTGGAGGAGGACATAAACTACTTTTTATCGCGATAATCGTCATATACTCTGAGAGAGAGAGCGTAGTCCTTCTTAAGAGGCCGGCAACGCACTTGTGACGCCTCTGGTGTTGGGGGTGTCTATGGGTGGCGGTAATTGCTTACCATTAGGCGATACGTCTGTTCGTTTGCACGCTATATCATAAAAAAAAATATACGAGATCGCAGACGCGGTCAAAAGCTAGTTAGTAGATTAAAAAAATATTGTTGAGTGTTTTTTTTTCACCTGTTAGTCTTTCTTCTTCTCATCCGGTACGTTCTTGACAGAGCGGTTGTGATCATTATATAGCCAGATTTTATTAAATATTCATTTATTTTTGTATCTTAATATGTGTATATATATTTGTGTAGGTATAAGTATGTTTGTGTAATATGAATAGTGTCTAACATTTGTGTATGGATCGCTACTATTTCTTTTGTTTTTTTTTTCTTTTATTTTTATATGTTTTGTGTGTTGCCTGTGTCTAAACTACCCTAAATTTTAAAATTTTTGAAACACATATCCGTGTTATGGTTGTCTGGAAGAAATCGCCGAGAGCGATAAGACCGCCAATTGTTATACATATTGTGTGATTGTTCCTGTTGTACAATTTCGTACTATGTATATACAATAAAGATAAATAAATAAATAAATGGTTTCAGAGTCAGTCGACCTTGGAGAGAAAAAAGAAGACATTATCTTTTAGCAGAAAGTTCCCATTTATGAAGAGTCGAGAAGACGGAAAATCTGAAGATGGTTCAGACCAAGAACGTGAGTACATTACTGATAATTATTTCCTGTCACTGTATCACTGTATAGATCTCATTCACAGCGCACAACCAATTGTTATACATTTGAATATCATTAAAACCAATTCACAAACATTATAAATAATGTATTATATGGTGCAGTGGTACATATGTATTATAATGATTGCCATTAATGAGTTAGTTAACCATGAGTATGGCGTGCAAACGTGACCAAATGATTAAAGGACTGGTTATATTGTGGGCTATTAAATTAAATGTTTTGATTTATCTAGAACATGAAAATACCATCCTATGAAACCCAATTAAAAAATACTTCTATCAAATTTGAATGATTTTTCTTTGAATAAAATGAAAAGCAAATGGATCAACTTGTGTAAGAAAGAACCAAACTACACATGCAAAAATCGAGATAATTATCCTTAAATCCTCATAAAAATGGTCTTTATTCGACTTTGGTATGTGTGAGAGTTGGTTCCTTGATGAATAAGCACGTCTAAATCAAAATCTGTCTATCTATGCAGTATATTTCGCCATTCATTCCTAATCATCAGTGTTTGAGCACTGGCAACATTTTTTTAATGTTCATTAAACAGTTCAGTCCGATTTTGGTAAGGGTGTGAAGGACTTCAGTATTTTTCACGTTTGAAATATTAGGAAAAGCTAAAAGAATGATAGATGAAAGATAGGACTCAATAATTTTAAAGAGGAAACATATCATATATACTCATTTTCTCAGGCCTTATTAAGCAGCTCAAACGTACATTATAGGATTAATGATATTAGACTTTATAGTTGGTAACCAGGTGGTTAATTAAAACAGAAAATCTAATGAAACGAACATTAACGTTTACTATTTAGATACACGGATAGACAAACTGTTAGTCGTGAATATTTTTTTTACGGCAATCGTGATTATTAGTCTCGATTTTTTAACACATTCATAGAGGAAACGCGATTAGGGAAACCCAGAAAAGAACTTTGGTGTTGTGCAACTCTAATTAATCCTAACTACAATACAAATAATTCTCAATTTGAAATAAATAACAAAAATGCCATCGAAATTATATATATTATATTCTTGAAAGAATTTGACGGTTAATTTTGAAAGTGAAGGTATCTAATGTTATTAGATTTAAGTATCTCTGAGGAGTGCTTCTAAAATTGTTTCCGATGCCCGTTAACCGACTGTGAAAGAAGGAGGTTTATGTTTTTAGACTGCATGTATGTATATTTCTTTGGTACGCCCTAGAGCCTAAACGGCTTGTCGTTTTTTATGTGACTGGTGTCAATAGATTCGTCTTAGTCATGAGAGTGACACTGAAGAGTTTTAACGCTGATTACATACAGATATGTAACTTAAATGTTATATATATGATATTGACGCAGTCGGGTTTTATTTTTTAATAATTCATTACCTGCTTTACGATACTTTGGAAATAAAAATTGTATTGAAGCACCATTATTTCATGCTTTATTTTAGGATTCTGATACATAATTATTATCGACGATCGATCCTCTAAATAAGTTATTAAAAATACTGAGTTAAGTAATTAGGTAACATACTTACAACCTATCATATTCACAAGTATGATCAAACGTTTGTACAAAAGCCCAGGTATAATATGTCTGATTATTAGCCAGAGAATCTTGGGGATTGGTGTATTTTTAAATACAACATGAGCTTGGCCGCACCAACATACTAATATAACAATTTTGTTACAGCTTTCATGCTTTGTTACACTCAGGAGGATGCTAACGCAGACGGTAAGTGCACAGTCTCTTCTTTCTCCTATTTATTACTCTCGCTACTGTGCTGTTAATCGTATGTAGGTCATTACGCAGTTTTTTTTTCATGCGGCTGCTAATAACCACTATGTAAAGTTAGGTCGTTTTTACATTGGAGCTAATCGCTTTTTCTAACCACAATAATTTCACATACAATGAAAGTTATGACGACAGTCTTCGTGATGTTCAACTAGTTGTAATAAGAAGGGAATAATTATACACTGTTTGCTAAGGGCAGTCAAACCAATTTATATCATATTTTTTATTACTTTGAATATGTTTTGGTTTAAGTCTAACCAATCTTTGATTGTCCTTAGTATAAATCACTTCTGTCGTTATTTATTATTATATTATGTAGTATGATTAGGTATGTTAATGGTTATTTTATACTACACATTTTGTATTTTATACTACAATCTGTAACAATCTTCATATTGGTAATATTCCGAATGTAATTATTGCAAGAATTCTGTAGGGACACTATCATTGAGATCATTTGAGAATATCACGAGATGTAGTGATATTTATAATGGATTACTTTGAATCAAAATGTACCGGATCTATGTGAGTAACTTATCGCTTGTAGTGTGTATGGAGACGCATGGTGATGCCTATAATTACAAAATAGGTCTAGCAATATTTTGCCAGCAAACGGCATACCGCTTGTCAAATTACATAATGTTGTGGGCAAACCGGTGACAAGCTATGTACTCATTACTTCTGTGTGTTAGATAGTTTTATTTTAATATCTCGCTCCACTACACAACTGTGTATCTACTTACTAATTGACTATGTGCTATATTGGCTACGATCTCTTTTAATTAAAGTATCTTCCAATGGTTCTGCGTATCAGTGTTATAATGCAGATTTTAAAACATAATTGTGACCAAGTGTAGACATAACACGGGTGTGTGGTGCGAGCTTCAAGTTACGATTTGGTGTTCCACAAGTAGTTAATGTTGATACTAAGAAGTGGTCCCAGCGAGCACACGGGTTGGTTTGAGACATGTCCGGCCAATGTCCCGTGCTTCTAGTTGCCTAACCGGAAGAAACAAAACAAATGCGTCTTAATTATCATCCGGTCGATAGATAGTACATACTTTTTTTTGCTATTTATTTTTCGAGCGCTATTCATGAACTAGCAGTGATCTGTTAAATGAGACATCGTCGCACGATTGATCGAACCTATGTGACAACTCCGTCCGAACGGAGGTTCCCCATCCTTGGCTCCGTGCCCCTGTACGGACGCAATATCTGCGTATATTTTAAATGTATGTAACGTTAATTTTTCTACGTGTAGGGGAAATCTTGTACCGAGTGGAACTTCCCATGATGGAGGAGATAACGCTCATTTATCTCGAGGACGAGAGTAAGTTTTGGGAGTGAGGCGTAGCTTGCGAGTGCCGTAGCCGATACCTTACCTCCCGCATTCTGGTTATGATCATCAATTAGAAATGTAGTTTTCATTTCAATAACACTCCAGTTTTTTATTATTATTATTTTTGTCATATTTTCTTTACGTTGAGTTGTTTTTATTTCATACAACGCGATTACTCTAATAGCCTCTTCGCACTCGAAAATATTACCATCGAGCTCACGAAAGTGTTTGGATCATCGTTTCAAAATTGTTTGATCACGCCGGGGGGCTGAGTCCCGCTCACGTCACGTCGCCACACGGTAGTGTCGGTTGTGAAGGAGAGGGAGGCACTGGAAGCACACGAGGACACAAGAGCCGCCTCTGTCACTAGCTGACGCTTCACGCGCCACGCATGCGAACACCGATACGCGCTTTGCCTTAGTCCACACACGTCACTCGTCACTCGCCACTCGTCACCGGCATGTTCAGGTGTACCGACGATCTCACAACATTCCATTCCAGCTTGTTTTCTATTTTCAAAATTACGCTGTGCTGGTTTATTTTGAGAGTTAAGTTTATCGCTTATAGCGTCTAGGGATGCTGTAATTATTTTGTTAGCCTAGCAGTCGCCGCCGTATTGGCTGTTGTATAGAAAACTGTAAATTTGCTTTATTATTTGTTTTTGTTTAGGTCTTAGTTGATAGGCGTATTTGAGCCGGAATTAAATAAGTGATACCTTGAAACATGTTATGAAGTCATAAGGGCTTATTTAGTTTTGGTTTGTAGTGAATCCGATTCATGTTGTTTTAGAATTATTTATTAAAATGCAATTCTACACAAGGGCCTAAGCCTAAAAAGTATAAATTGTTTTCTATTCTCACAATAATAATCATTATGAATATTCGATTCTTAAAGTTAATTGTTTCTTGTGTAGTATTGTGTCTATTTTCAAGAAATTATGTTAGTGTAGTAGCTGGTGGGTGACTTAATACATTCATAATTGCGTTAGGCAAAAGTGTACTTATCGAGAATCTCACAAGAATTTTGTTATAATTTACTTCACTGAGTTCGTTTTTAAATTTACAATATTTGGCGTAGGTAGTTTTTATATAGTATGTTATATTAAAAGTAGACCTTTATTGTTACGACTGAACTCTATATTTTAAAATATTGTACTCAAATATTGAATTAATGTGGACGATGTTGATTTCACAGCACTAGTACTGCACGTAATACTGTTTTGATACAAGCACGATTCGCACGAATGATCTCGTACACATGTTACTGGGAATCAGCAATACGAAGCTAGTGGACACCAGTTTAAGCATTCCATTACAACCACATTGTATATTGAAGATTGTCAGCCCATTGTTAGTTATACAGAATCATGAAAACGAAACACAATTCACTCGGTCAATAGTTAAATCTGTTATCAAAATGCTAGACACATAGATTTGTAACGAAGTTATAGTGTATTTGTTTTTAAAATGTGACATGTTACAGGTCAAGATGAAACGGTGCTATCGTATGAGACCGTACAACAGTTGACGATTACTTACACGCGGCCTGTCATAATCCTGGGCCCGCTCAAGGATAGAATAAACGACGATCTAATATCCGAGTTCCCTGAGAAGTTCGGTAGCTGCGTACCTCGTAAGTAACCTTACAAATACAGTTTTACCATTGTCTGTCTTTTGTGAGGTGTATATTTGGTTGTTTTTTTTATGTTTTATAACATAAGAATCATCGTTTATAAAGCAATTTGTTTGTAGTTTGGTTCCATTCAAATTAAAAAAAGTTTTATCTTAAGTCTGAAAAATGAAAGATTAAAGAATACAGTTCATTATAATTCATATTTATTTATGTAGTGATTCAATACCACAAACAATTTTCTAACAAAACCAAACATTATTAGTAGGACGGTTTCTTTCAGGCTTAAAAAATCTCTAATTTCTTGTACTATCGTTAGCTATTGTTTTATGCTGATAAATTATATTCAAAAACTTATTTTAGAGCTCCTTTGTTTGTTATAACAAAAAGTAAAGTTTGGCAGTTCACCTTCGAAATGTGTTTTTGGTATCATTGACGATCGAGTTCTGGAACAGTTCAAAGTCTTGTTGCAAATATGTATTATCATTTTTACTTTTTACAAAGACGCCATAACAAGTTGGTCTATGTTAGGTCGTAGCGTAAAACTGTGCTCTTAATCCTTTAAAGGTATTAATGGACTTAAGTATTCGCTTGTAAAAGATATGAAGCATTCGCCGTTTTTAAATATGCGAATCGAACAACTAGCAATCACGAAAAATTTCACAAACACTAGCGAAAGCTCTAATATATACAGCTATAGGCCTTCCAGGGATGTGATAGGAAACTGACGGCAACAAAGACAAAATCACTTGGAACGGCAAAAAACTGAAAAACAGTCTTTTCGCCAAAAAGCTTTCAAATTATTTAATATTTTCTGTCAGCTTTAATTAGGTAGAATGCTCGTTCTTAATTCGATTAGTACCTTAACATAGACCCATTTTATTAATCTTTTATATGAAATGTCTGCAGATACAACCCGCCCCCGTCGAGATTACGAAGTGGATGGTCGCGACTATCACTTTGTGGCGAGTCGTGAGCAAATGGAGCGTGACATACAGAACCACCTTTTCATCGAGGCTGGACAGTACAACGACAATCTGTACGGAACCTCAGTCGCTTCCGTGAGAGAAGTAGCGGAGAAGGTAAGCACTTTTAATTATATTCACCAATCCAAGTTGACTTTCAACACTTATACTTAGTGCAAAATTATGCTTTATTGAAATTTGATTAAATATATAATCTTGCAATTGACTTTTTTCACTCCTTTACTATATAAAATTAAAATAATGGAAAAAGAAAACATGAAAAGATCCGAAAACATTTTAGAGTAATTGAATATTTCTGAGAAAGGACAGTTAATGTATATATTTAGATCGACATAACCTCTTTGACTGCCTCGGTGGCGCGATGGAAGCATATGCGTCTGCTGTGCTTGATGTCTCGGGTTCGATTCCCTGGTCGGTTTGTATGATCCGCAAATATTTGGTTCGGTGTTTGGGTTTTTTCTATGTATATTATGTATCGATTTACAAAAAAAAATGTGTTTATAACTGATATAATCTATGGTATAGTACCCATAACACAAGCTCTACTTAGCTTGGGACTAAAAGACGTTGTGTGTTAAAGTTAGATGTCTGAAATATTTTTTATTTATTAATCTTAATCTTAAATTCTCAGATTTTTAGAACTTGCCTTTCAAAATTTATTTCAGTTTATAGTTTATAATGTAGTACATAAGCTGTCCTATGGCTACTTATTAGTAACTTTTATTTAAAATTACAAATTACAATAAATGTGATATGTACATAATATTTTCTTTCAGGGCAAACATTGCATTTTGGATGTCAGCGGAAACGCAATTAAAAGGTTACAAGTGGCTCAACTGTATCCTGTTGCCATATTTATAAAACCAAAGAGCGTAGAATCTATAATGTAAGTATGAGTTCAAATTAGGCAGGTAGTTTTTATCTATTCAGCTTTATTGCGATGATTCATATAAAATATTTATTTTAGGGAAATGAATAAGCGAATGACTGAGGAACAAGCTAAGAAAACATACGAGCGCGCCCTCAAAATGGAACAAGAATTCGCCGAATATTTCACTGGTTCGTATACATTAAATGTAACCTGAATATATTCTCATGAAATAAATTGTAACTGAATATATCGGTACAAGATAGGTATTTATATTTAGATTTGACTGCCTCCGTGGCAAGCAATCGAGACTTCTAACAAGGATTTTTTTTTTGATTGATTGATTGGATTGAGGTCTCGGGTACGGTTCGGGCTAAATGTCTGTTTTGGGTTCGAGACTTTGCTATTTATAATATGTATGTATATACATAGAAAAGTATTTTTTAGAGAGAAATACTTTCACGACTGTCAGAGTACCGGTTCTGATTAGTTTGGGTTTAGTCTTACAAATATTTGTTATTATTACTTTTAGCGGTGGTGACGGGTGACACGCCGGAGGAGATCTACGCGAAGGTGAAGGCGGTGATCACCGCGGAGAGCGGCCCCACGGTGTGGGTCCCGCGCCGCGAGCCGCTGTGAAGTGCCATACACCCCCCTCCCCCCACCACCACCCACTTCACTAGTACCTATTATAGTGCCTCGAGTCCACTCGCCACCCCCGCGATACATTTACGATAAGAATTTCTTGTATCACCGCTTCATAGATAGACCATATCGGAGTTAATTTAGCGTCGAGAGATTATACGATGTTGACGGAGTTTCGCCGTCGATGGCGTTCACCGTTGTTCACTATATTTACGCTTACGTATTATACGATGCGGACGAGTCGACGGATGCGAATTTTGTGACCAATTATTGTTTTAAATTGTTTGACAGAGCTCACTGTTTGTGCTTCGATTGACTATGTAAATTGTATATTTAATAACATTTAAAAATGGATATTATACGAGTTAATTTACTCAGGTTGCTAGAAACTTTTTGAATTTTTCCTCGTTATAAAATTACAATATTTGAATAGTGAATATATCGTACGAGACGAATCACGATGCACAGGTGATTTTAACCGCTAAAAAGTGTATACTTATTTATTATATAGTTATGGTATAGTGACGCTGTGTAGTTGAACCCACCTCACGCATGGCTAGATTAAGACGTACATAATCAGGATTATTTGCTCAAGTGGCAATCTATATCGTAATCATTGAATCTCATGACATTTCTGCACACAGTTGTCCTCCTTTACACTTTAGGCGAGGTGCAAAGTTGTTTGTTGATCATTTTTATAGTAAGCAATTGTGTTATATGGTGTGAAATGTCACCAATTAAATAGTGTTCGACATTTATTTATTGAGAATTTTATTTTCTTACGGAATAATTGATGCTCATCTGCAAATATGGCGTTAGAAGCGGGCATGTAAATCTTAACTTGCAATATTTCATATTAACATTTGTTACGTCATGGCAAATATTCTTCTAATTATGGTGTTCTTAATTAAGCAAATAACGATAACATCGGAGTATTATGTGTGTACCTTAGAGTGAGCAGTGATGATGAATATATTTTTTAAAAAATAATAGAAAAACACGGTACTTAAATGTTTTATTAATTAATGAGAATGTTAAAGTATTACTTAATAAATTCATACATGACAAATGCTATTGACGAATATTATAGACTATTTTAACTTTCTGGACCGAAAGTAATTACGACAAATATGTTAGTAAACCAGAACTGATAAATTTGTTAAATCTACCAAAGAGATTTGACATTGTGTATATTAGCAATATTCGCGGAGAACTCTCCGAATTGTTAAACTCGTTGTTTGTCGTGATTTCTTTTAGCATTATTAATTTTGTGTATTGTAAATAATGATAGATATTTTAATTTATTTTTAAGATTCTGTGTCAATGTATTAACACCATAGTCACGAAAATGGTTTATTTTAAAGCTATTTATTTTATCTTTATAAGTAGGTATTTTATTTATAATAAAATGAGTTTGTGCAAATTAATTGTATAATGTCTTTTAACATGTAGTTTTAACAATTCGCAACCATATTTGCAGATGTACAATGTTTATGAGTTAGTGATGTTCAATAGAATAGTTTGAATAAAATTATTTACGTTGAAAATTCATTGTTGTTTTTATTGTATATTTTAGTACAAACTTACGGAAGATAGTTCTTTTAGCTCTTAATCTCATTCATTCTTTTAAATTCTTAGCTATGCGTCATTGTCCTCTTGTAAAAACGGAAATTCACCATTGTTCCAAAATAGTCAATTATTTAAATCAAGCCCAATGACAAGATTTTAAACATATTCAATTTCTTTTCAAAGATTACATAAATGTTTATTTTTTACAATTATATTAATTTTTTTTTGCATCTTTCTAGCCTTTATTAAAAGATTTTGTTTTTAATTTACTATAACTTAATACAAATATTTAAAATCAACCAAACGCAATCAAACAATTGAATATTTATAGAATTTTAGACGCAGAGTGATGAATCAGCCGGTGGTTAATCTTACCATTTTGTAGACTGGTTTTCTTGGGTGCCATCACTGACTGGTAGGAACTGGCTCTGCATGATTGACCTCGGAGACAATCTGATGTTTGTTTTAGATTAGCAGGGTTTTGATGGAGAGATCTTTCAATGATTGTAAGCAGAATGTCAATTAACATGCAAATGTTTATAAATATATTAATAGACTATGAAATATAAATAGACAACAAATATCAAAAAGAAAATGTGCTCATCCCACAATTACTTGTCTTGGATGGGGATCGAACACCCGAGCAGAATCTGACTTCTCGGTCAAGGTTACTAACCAAATGACATACATAGACCACCGGTGTCTTTTTTAGATTGTGAAAAAAATAAATGCTGTGGACTTGTAGGCATTATTCCTATGTGTCACAGTGCTAATTTGAAACCTCATCATCACCATCAAGAGCTTTTACTATCCCACTGCTGGACATAAGCTTCTCTTCAATGAGGTTTATGAAACTTAATGAGACATAAAATAAGATGATGATGATGAAGTAAAACTGTGATGAAAGCAATATCGTATAAAAGCATAAGGCTTAAGGCGGGATGCGATGCGGGAGCGTCTGCAACACGAACCTTAACGTGCACACATGCGCGACTGCGGTGCGAACCGAGAACTTCATTTGCTAGTGAAGTCACAAAAACTGCGCTTCTTTATCTGGTATAACTATTTAATTGTCGTGGTGAGGACATCCTCATACTTAACATCGAAGTCCAACTGACTCTAACATTGGTATCGTTGCCGATACTTTGGTTGCATTCAAATATCGAACATTCAACTATGCATAATTAGGCATTAAAGCACTCGTGTGATATTAAGAAATTCGCCTTATCACACTTATGTTTTACTTGACTTTCATAATGCAAGGGTCATATATAAATCCATTTGAAATTCCGGACCAATCGAATCCCATATTCTAAATTTTTTTCGTAAATTCTTAATTCTTTGTTTTTCAAATCTTAAATATTGGGATATCCTCTTGCTGTTTCGATAAAAACTTGTGTATTTTCTCATGTTGCAGTCGTCGTGGAACGAAATAATTACTAATTATTAATTTGACTGTTTAAGCGGTCGCCGCGTCGCTTTCTGCCGTGCCATGTGTCTTGGGTTCAAATCCCACATGGAATAACAACAAGCAAACTTTGTGTGATCCATAAACTGTTGCTGTGAGTCTGGGTGTTGTTTGTGTCCGTCATGTATGTTTGTAAAGTCCCCGCGATACAGTATGTATCTAATACCTTTAAACGAGCAATTCTTATGTGTTTATATATATATATATATATATATATNGGCACTGTTTTTGTTAAAGATAAAATACTAAGTATGTTTATTTAATTAAAAAAACGCAACAAGTAACTAAAAATATATATATATATATATGCATATATATATATATATGTTCATATACATACATACACACAATTATTACATATATTTGAATCTCAGAAATGGCTCTAACGATTTTTATGAAATTTAGTATGCAGAGAGTTTAGGGGGCGATAAATTGATCAAGCTAGATTCATGTTTAGAATTTTAGCAAAAAAAACCGAGCAAAGCTCGGCCATCCAGGTACTTTTAAAAAGGACCTAATGCGGAAGTAATTTTTAAAAAAAGGAGGGTAGCTTCTTCGCACGTACAAACGTTTGACCACTAGACGCGTGCGTTCCGCTCTGCGGACGCTGCACTCACGTTTTATGGTCGCGTAGTTGTGCAAAACACCATAGATAAAGTATGGGTAGCGTCCGCCGCGCCGTAGATGCTCCCGCTTCGCACTCGCTTAGAATATTTCGTCAACTCTTTCCTCCAACCAGATCAGTATGCTATTGAAGCTATATATTTTCGGTTCTCTGTTTAACTTAGGATAAAGCAAAAATTAGTCAATCATCTCTTCATACGAGAAAATAAAATTTGAGTCTGTAATATAAAATAACCGCTTTTTATTAAGTGTAATGTACAATTTTTGTGTGTCTGTCCGTCTGTTCCGGCTAATCTCTGGAACGGGTGCACCGATTTTGAAGGTAATTTCATTGGCAGATAGCTCATGATATAAGGAGTAACTCGGGCTACTTTTTTAGACTAGCTTCGCCCCTCGGTATTACGAGGAGTTACTGTTGTACCGCGGGGCTCAGATAATAAACATTATTTCATATAACAAAAATGTAATTTGGGGAACCACGCACGCACGCCGGTAGTGTTGCGGCCGTGCTCTACTCAGTTACGAATCCGCTACCATGTAGCGGATTTATATTTTGTACTTTTCGATTACCTAGCATTACAACAAATGTGAAAAAAACAAACAATTCGTTGTAAAGTATTTTTTTATTTACACGGTATTTCCACTACTCTTGGATTCTACTGGCACTTGGATTCTACTGGGCAGATATTCATATTAAAAAAATACTGCAATCAGGGTGCGCTCGATCTATTGTTTTATCACAAAAAGGGGCTTGTCGCAATATCGTGCGAGATTGCGACGCTTGACCATTGGTGGGGTGGCAACACTGCATGAATTATACTGCCTGTATTATTTTTAGATTTGGATCCAAACCGTCACCCTAGCGGTATCGAGCGGCTTGGAGGAATTTACATCAAAAATCTAATTTTCCATTTACCAGGATTGGCTGGACTGATTGTGATGGGACTTACACTAGCAGCTAGCTGATGATAAAAAAAGTAACTTAGACTACTTTTTACACTAGCTTCGCCCCGCGGCTATTGCTGAAAAGGTACAACTAGTTTAGATGTTCGTAATGTGGGACTGGGTCCGGACTCCCGGTCTTGAAAACTCTACAACCCTTATTTACTGAATTTGGGGTACCCCAGAGAAATTTTTCTCAAAAGACTTTGGAAATTATAAACAAAAGACTTTTGTCAGATTAATTATATTTTATGTTTTTATATCTCATCAAGTACAACAGTTGTCTTCTCGGACACATAAAGACCGTCTAAGAACTTTCTGATGTCCTTATTTTTTACTGTGGTTGATTGCTGGATAAGGGCAGCAGAGCTGGAAACGTCTTCCAGTGAGTTGCCTTCTATGATCAGTTCATCCTTTTGTTTGGGAGAGTTTACAACGGTCACACCAGGTGCCATCTTGACCCTTCTGATGTATTTTTCACCAAGGAAGTTACGGATTTCAATGATGGTATTTCCCTCAGTGGTGACACAGTTAATGGGGAAATGAGCATATACTGCACGCATCTTATACTGGAAACCCTTGGTGACACCTGAAACAGGAAAAAAAGGTTTAACTATATCTATGAACATTATAATAACATTTCTCTAAATACTGGTACTCTATGGTCTAAACATACTAGGACTTGAAAGTGGGACTTTTTTTTTAGGACATTTTAATACACAACACCATCTAGTCCCAAACTAAGCAGAGCTTGTACTATAAGTACTAGACAACTGATATTATTACATATATATATATATATACTTTTTTTTTGTAAATACATACATATTTTACATAAAAAATACCCAAAATCCGAAACAAGTATTTGCAGATCATATAAACATTTGGTCCCACCCAGGATTCGAACCCGAGACCCCATAGACAGCAGTCTTGTACACTACCACTGCCCCAACGAGGCAGCAAGTGAATTCAGGCATATAAATTATTAATGTTTATAATTGATCTCAATTAGCTAGTTTAAATATAATTTATAACTCTACAGTGCAAAAGTTGATCTAAATGTTACCAAGTCTCATTCAGCAGCCTACTCTTAAGAGAGGTATAACTTTTGATCCACTGTTACACTGGCCAGATGTGATGGTATAGTTTGTTTAAATTTTCCTATTTTTTGCAGTGTTTCTGTCCTGTTACTACACAGGTAGCAGCTTAGTTGCATCTTATAAAACATATAGGATGAATAGAGTCCATGACACACTGTATTATTTGTCTGTCACCACACAGAATGAATGAGTTTACATCTTATAGTTAGAAATATCTCTATGAAATAGATTTCATTTCACAATTTAAAATAAGCATACCATTATACCTAAGACTGAAGATACAAGATAAAAAAATATCTCCATTACTATTTTATGAAATTGCTAGATGTTAAATTTTCTTGGATTAGTTTTTGTTACCTAGGTTATAAACCCTTAACATTGCTTAATAGTCATGTGAGAGCAGTTCCATGTAAACAAATAAATTTGATAATATACTAGAAGCCGCATTTCTAGATGTTTAGAAATTTTAGTTAAGTACAACTATACTGAAAGCGTGCCCTTTATTTAGGAGAGACTTATAGATCTGACTGTTCAATAACATTTGAACAATAACAAGTAAACAAGTTACCTTTGATCATGTTTTCAACGTGTGAGCACACAGTCCTGACTGCTGCAAGTTCTTTCTTTGATCCAAACCATTTCTCAACTTTGAGTAAGCGAGGGTTCATCATGCGAATATCAACAGCCAAGTGCTTGAAGTTCCTTTTCAAAACTCCGCGCGGTCCTTTCACTGTCACCAACCGCGACTTAACGTGTACAGTGAGACCCTCAGGGATCTTCACTTTTTGATTCGCAACTATTTGCTTCATGGTTAAGCCTAAAACGATAACAAACTCGGTTACTACACTTAACCTACAAGTCGCAAAACTTGTCAACTGAGGCGAGATGTTTTATGTTTGGTAAATGAAATATTATGTTGGACATAAGCTAAATATAATTTCTCATCACAACAGATCACTATCGCATAAATATATTAGTAGTTTTATAAGATTTTAATGGATTTCTGCAATTAAAAACACGATCACCTACTTTCTATGACACTAAAGCCGGAAAAGGCAGATTGGGCAAGGAAATGTTGCCTGTACAAAAAATACTAAGGCTGTCATTCTTGTGAACTTTAACAGATTAAAATATTTTTTTAGTTATGAAATTTATTAACTATGGAAACATTTTTTCAGTACATGAAAAAAAGATTGCATATGCATGCAGTATATAATAATACCAATATAATACTTATATTGAACAAACGAAAAATTGTCTTCAATTGTAAAAATATTAAAATGATATTGTTTCATAAAAATAAAGGCTTCTACACAAAGTACAGAATTGTGTGCATTATAAATCTCACCCTTTGATTAGCAGTGTCATGTTATGATTTAAAAGTATGTGGTGCTGAACAAACGGGCTCACGTCTTTGAATTATCCTTAAAGAAACAATGAGACTTTGTGTAACAAACAGAACGAGTCATTTGTCCTGCACCTAGATAGAGAATGCGGGATAAAGATTGGCAACTTTGCATAAAGTTTCATAAAAGCACTAACTGTTACTGGAAAGCACTGGGAGCGTTTATGTGTATTATTTACTGATTAAAATTAAAGTAAAATAAATTAGTTTTTCTTCTTCTTTTGATGAGATGGCCACCAACCGGATCTGTTATTTCTGCCAATGTCAAGTATTTAAAGTCTTCAATTATAAGTCTTTAAGCCTTCAAGTCTTCGTCATGATGACATTAATGATAAAAATATAGAAGATATGGATGACATGAAATGGGGACTACCTTTCGAAAAAACAAAAAAAAGATCTACAAAATAAATTAGTCTTGTCAGTACTTATATCGAGAGTATGATTATTGAGATTAAAATTTTGACAGCTTTGACAGTTTTGACAGAGTTCACTGTAAACATCTGATTGCGAATTACAGTTTTCCAACTTGTACTTGAATTAAATGAATTTATTGAATTAGGCATATATTTGTATTAAACAATGTTGCTTAAAACAATTATTAGAGCTGAACTTAACTTAAATCGTATTTTTGTTCGAGGTAAATTACATTTTCACATAACCTCTTAAGAACCCAAAGAAAAAAGTTTATGTAGTGTGTTTTGTATGCAGGTTTGGTTACCAAACCGTCATGGGACATCGTAACAGGGGTCTGCATTGAAAGATTACCAGTGGTCACTCCTCCATTGAATGACATTCAGAATAAATACAAAGATCTGCTATATACCCTTGAAGTGGAAAAGAGCATGAAGTCCCAACATGAAATGAAACATGAAAGTGATAAGTAAGTAATTTAATAAGATATATTACGTTTGAAGCCAGTTATTGCTTTTACTACACCATTTTTTAATAATAATAGTACCTGGACACATCCCATGCACTCTTTTGATCCTCAATGGGGCAGAGCCAGTACTTTGTTGACCTGAGTTGTAATGAATAAGCTTACATATTTCTAAATATATGCATATTATAGTTAAATTACACAGTGATCCTAAAAAAATACTTATATACATCACAATTGAATCTGAGACTTAATGAAATCTATAAACTCAGGTCTAGCTAGTAGGCTGGCTGACTGTTAGACTTACAAAGTTATAAGATTGACTGGTTTCTTGAATAAATTATATTTTAAAGGAAATATTTACCTAAATGAATATTTCATAATTACTTGTATTACAAATCACTGTTAACTTCAGGCACCATTTTAATTTTAATGAAAGCTATTTAGGTATTGTTATTAATTTTGGTAACATTTCTGCAAATATGTATATCTTTCAAAGTTTCAGTGTTTTCTGTCTAATAAGTATGTATATATATCAGTTGTCTAGTACTCATAATAAAAGCTCTGCTTAGTTTGGGACTATGTAGATAGATTGCGTCAGATGTCCGAAGTATTGTTAATAACAATACTTATGTTAAGTCCCATATACAAGAAAAATATGTTATACACCATTACTTTTTGTTGATTGGTAGAACTTGCCAAGGTCATTAAATCCCCATGCACACAAGTGAGTAAGGTTATAAATAAAATTAATGGTCTTTTACTGGAGTGCATATGTTGTCATAAAATAAAATGAAATTATTCTATTTTATTTTAACTTTAATCCTATTATTTGAAGTGATATATTTTTCCTTTTCATGTTTGCTTAAAGACTGCAAGCCGAACTTCTTAAGAATGAGTCTATTGATGTAGATTTAGATGCAGTAAGCAAAATTACCGCTCAGGACTTTGATGATGCTTCCACTGAGGAATTAAACCAATTCAAATTTGCCGAAATTGAGACAGGTACAATAAAACTTTCCTTAAAGTTAAATAAGCATCTTAGAGCTATCAAAGAGCTGTCATAGCTAAAAAAGAGGTGGAATAACTGTTTGAACATTCATTTGATTTAGTATTGATGATTATAAAAAAAGCAATGTTATTTTTAGCAATTTATTCAAATTAAAACATTCTAGGCCTGGTCTGAGGCAACAATACAAACCTTTGCCAGCAATTGGTGTGAGTTATTATTCAATATTCAGGGTGGAGTTTGAGGGAATATTAAATTTAAATATAATAATAATTAATATATACTTATGTTTAGAACCTGAAATTTGGGTTAAACGCACCAATCTCAGTAATTACTAGTTTGAATTGTAAAAATATTTTACCAATGTATTGCCCTTTTCTTCAGTAAAGCTGTAAAGTATAATCAATAGAAGCAGTGCGGAAAAGTAACCAGTGAGAGGCTCGGTGGGATAGCTAGAGTCAGCTAGTTGTAGTAATAAAAAAATCTATTTATTGACACAAATCAAAAATACATTCACAGGTGCAGACATTTTTATAACTTTCAAAATTTATTGAATGTGTAAACTAGGCTCAAACCTGTATTTTGGAAAAGCAGTGTTCCGTCTCCAATTTACGATACTACAGTAAAAGAATTGGGACATTTAATGTCTTAATATATGAATTACCGGCTATTTACCGCATCGTAGTTAATGCAATTCATTAGTTATTTTTCATCATAGCATTTACTATTGCAGCTTTAGTTCATAAAGATATTATTGATGCGATAAAAATGTGGTTTTTGCTAGATGCTGACAAAAAAAGGGATAAAACCTCAACAGAGAGATGTCTCCAAAAGCACTTGGTGCTGGTAACTCCCATAAAGCTGGGCTCTGATTTAAAGACATTACTGCCTCAAGGCTTGTGGAAAGAAGGAGAGACTTTAAGACAGGTAATTAAAAATTATCTATGCTAAGATTATAAGGATATAAAGTTCGGTTCGGTTGGTGATGTTATAAAGGGTAACCACTGGATCTACTGAACCGAACTAGAATAATGTGTTGATGTTTGATAATTTAGTAGGTTGTGCGCATTTGCGTAAGCCATGTTACTTTCGCACCTTTGCTTTTCTTTTTACCTAAAATGTTTTATTTTTAGTATGCCTACAATTTACCCTTCTAACGATGGTTGAAGGTTCACAACAGTGAAATGCGATGAAAATTTATAGCTGGCCTAATACGGCCATGTAGTGCTCTTGCCCTCACATATCTTTTGGGCAATAGACGTTGAATCAGCTTTAGTATATTATTTTAATAATAATAATAATTTAATATATCTTATCTTACATAGGGCTATCGAAACTATGATCCACCTGAACTATGGTCTACCTTGTTAGTCTAACGGTTAGCGTATGTGATTGACGATCTGAAGGTTTCAGGTTCGATTCCTAGGTCAAGTTAAAAAGTCTTATAAAGCTTTTCTGCTTTGGAGAGCACATAAGCTTTGGTCGAATCGGTTAGCTGTCCCCTCGGATTGTGTGAGTGTGCGAACAGAGAGTGCACTCATGTTTGCACACACAATTGTGCGCTGTAATGTCCCACGCGTGGTTGGCTGGTGTTTGTTGAGGCTGGCCGCGGATATACCGCATAATTATATAAGATTTATTAATCCTCTATACAGATATAGAACAAATGACCATGGTTGACGTACAATGACTTTTTCTGGGTGAAAATCAAGCAAACATTTTTTGATTAGTGGTCGGGACATCCTATTAGCATCAACCGCTAGACCAACAAGCACTATTTATGAAGTTTCTGCATAATACTACTAATTAATGATATTATGTCTTCTGTCCATTAGACTGCAGAAAGAATTGTACAAGAGCAATGTGGGCCTGAACTAAAAGTGCAATTTCTATCAAACGCGCCATGTGGATTTTATAAGTATAAATATCCCTCTGAAATCAATGGGAAAGTTGGAGCTAAGGTAAGTAAAATATTTTCAATATACGTGTCATGTATCGTCAATGCCGACTACTGGAGTAAACGACGCAGGGCAACATCACTGTAAGGAAAACTTCATACAAATCCTAAACCAACTTGTCAGGCCAGGAGTATAGGACGACAAAACCTCCTTTATAAGGAGTGAGTATGTCCAACAGTGTATAATAAAGGATGTTGATGTAAATGATGAGTAATCCAATATTTGCACATAAACTTTATCACCTTAAGCTCAAAATAGTCGATGCATTTGGATGATTTTGCGTTTCTAGGTGTCGGTTTACCTTTTAGGGTTCTGTACCGTAAAAAGAATAAAAGGAACCCTTATAGGATCACTGTTGTCTGTTTGCCTGTCTGTCAAGACAATTTTTCCCAGCAGTGCATGGAAGTATCAAGCTGAAATTCGTTTCATATACTCAGGTCTACTGACCCCTAGAACTGTAAAAAAATCAAACTTCTAAGCAAAAGATACAGCCGTTAAAGGTTTGTACAGAACCCTCTATTTGCACTAGGCTGGTTTTTTTAAATAACAAACTAAAAAGATTTCTCAGGTCCTGAGTTTGAAGTACTTAACTATTCCCATGGAATAATATTAAAAAATTTTTTAAATATTTTTTTGAATCTACTATAATTTAGGTAACTTAAAAAATTTAATCTTTGGCATTGGAAACTAACACCATTGGAATTATGTTATCCATGACCTTGACAGATCATTTAACCTTAACTCAAGAACTAAATAAAAACTTACTATTTTATTATTCAGACTTGTTAGAGGTTCCATAAATTATCCAAAGTTATAGGGGTCATAAAGTAGTTTGGTGGATATTAAGGTATTCTTTAGAACTGTCTATGTTGATTAAACAAGATTTCAAACCAGCCGAATGTTGAAACTAAAATAATGCCTCACTGTGGTACTTGCGGTTAACCGCAGTGCTAAAAAAGAGTCGGCAACAGCTCACACTATTGTCGAGGCGATGTCTTCGTCATTGTTTTGTTAACCTTTTGCCGCCGGGTCGAAATTCAAGACAGGTTTACTACTATTTATTTTATTAGGGCTTTTATTATTGAAGACACTCGAATATATCTGTTTTAATGATACTACATAAAATTATCGTAAAATCAGAACGGTTTAGATTGTCAATCTTATAAAAAATGACAAGAAATATTTTTCATCTGTGTAGTACAAATTTGGAAACAAAGTTTAATTAATAATAATAACCTTTTATTTTTATCTTTATTTTTAAAAGACAACTCCCGCATTAGGAATATACATTCCTGAGTCACAAGGATCTTTACAAACCTACATGAAACGGACATAAAGTATACCCAGACTTAGAACAACAATTTATAGATCACACAAAGTGTTGTCCCATGTAGGATTTGAACCCACAACACTTGGCGCACTAGGAAGCGGTGTGGCGACCACTGAAATCACTTTTTTTTTTTTACGTGTGGAGTCCCCCCTTGGGCCTTCACCGGAGTTTGCGGCGGGGCGGTGTGTCGCAATCGAACCGACTAATACCACACGGTGTGCCACTCTGCGCCTGAGACGGGAGGAATCCGGGAACCGCTTTCTTACGCCATCCGAATCCCTACCACTGAAACCACTAGGCCAACCGTGTAGTCAAATCATAATCGAACATCTGACACACAACGCCATCTAGTCTCAAACTAAGGAGAGTTTGTACTACGACATCTAGATTGAGTTATAGAATACTTATACAATATTCTAGCAACCCGCCCCAGCTTTGCACGGGTTCATAACGGAAAATATAGTATAGCCTATGTTTCTCTGAGGTCTGCGGCTCAATTTTTTCCGACGTCATCAACAAATATCGTTTTATTTTAGCCTTCCTCAAGAGACACCCTATCTATAGGTAAAAACCATATAAAGATCAGTGAAGTGGTTCTTGAGTTTATCGTGAACAGACAGACAGGCAGATGCGGCGAAGGACTTTGTTTTATAATATGTAGTAATATATGTAAAAACATATAAAACAATCATACACAGAAAACACCTAAATTTCGAAACAAATATTTTCAGTTGATACAAACATTTGTTCCGACACTGGAATTGAATCCAAGACCTCTAGAACAGCAGTCGCATACGTTACCACTACAGTACCGAGGCAGTTCAGTATATAGTACGGTACTTACAAATTGGTATTCATTATCTTTTAATAACATTTTTGTTTACAGGTATTCTTCTATTATGCAAACTACAAAAGTGGTGCTCCCAAGACGAAAGCAAACTGGCTCACTAGAAATGAACTGAAAGAAATATTGCCCGACAGATACAACAAATCAGTCAGCGAGTTCCTAATAGAAGAAACGTATTGATATTTATATTTGTAGTGAACGTAGTAATAAATATATTAAATGTTATGGTTTTATTATTTTTACAGTACAAATATTGTGTTATACAGAGATGGTACAAAACAAAATCTATAAGAGTAACAATTAGAAATTGATGCTATAACGCAGTAGTATTCATCTTTGCATTACATTTTAATCTTCTCCATGTATCATAAACCTAACCAGTTGTAAAATTAATTTTAAATCTATACTGCTCCATCCTCCATACTAATATTAAAAATTGGAAAGTAACTCTGTCGATCTGTTACGCTTTCATGGTCAAACTGCTGCACCGATTTCAATAAAATTTTCACTGCGATAACCGATGTACACGCGGGCGGAACTTTGGTCGAAAACTAGTATAATAGTGGTTCTTGTGGCTATAGGATGCTGGATGAAGCTATTTTATGTTATTTTTAGAATCAGAACTTTATCTTGGACAATTTTTAGGGTTCCGTACCTCAATAGGAAAAAACGGAACACTTATAGGATTACTTTGTTGTCCGTCTGTATGTCTGTCAAGATCCTTTTTCTCAGGAACGCGTGGAGGTATTAAGCTGAAATTCATATCAAATATACTGTATACTGTCCCTTAGAGCTGTTAAAAAATCGAACTTTTAAGCAAACGCAATCAAAAGATACAGCCGTTTATGCTGCAAGTTTTCCAAACTCGCAATCGCAAGAGAATCAAAACCTATAGGATAATTCCCGCTAATTCAGAATCTTAAAATTTGGTACGAAGCAACGTATTATTGCACAGACAAAGGAAAAATTGCGAAAAGTATAAATTTTTAGTCATATCATACAATAAGATTCATGCTGCAAACTTTCGGCAATCGCAAGCGAATCCAGACCTACCGCTGTGAACTCAGAATCTTGAAAGTTAGCATGAAGCAACGTCTTGGAAACTTGCGAAAAGCACAAATTTTTAGTTACATCATATAATATACGTACAGGTCTGTATGGAGCTCTCGGTGCGTGAGTTTGACTTGCACTTGGCCGGTTTTTAAGGAAAGGTTTTTATTAAAGTTGATTACAAGCGTTGCGTTTGTTTAAAAGTAGGTAGCATGGGTGTTGGAGTGGTTTAAGCGGTCGCCACACCGCTTTCAACTGGACTGAGTATTGTGGATTCAAACCCTACATGGGACACCGCGTTGTGTGATCTTCAAATTGTTGTTCTGAATATAAGCATTCTTTGTGTTCGTCCGTTCGATGCAGATTTGTAAAGTCCCCCACGACAGAGGTTTTAATCAAAATGCGGAGTTGTGTTGAAAAAAAGAATGTGTTGTTCTCCTGAAGCAAAAAATGACAAGAGAGAATGTGACAAAATAAGACACTTTTAATGTTTTTATAAATATGTATAACATTTTTACAAGGAGATCGTTTTTGTTTTTGCGAAAGACGGTCCCCATTTCATGTCATCCACATTTTTTATATTTTTTATCATTAATTCCATCACGACGAAGACTTGAAGACTCGAAGACTTAGAATTGAAGACTTGAAATACTTGACATTGGCAGAAATAGCTGATCCGGCTGATTGCCATTCATCAAAAGAAGAAGAACATTTTTACAAGACTACAATGTAACTAAATACATATTAGTTGGTTACAGTAAAGTGCGCATTTAGTTTTCGCCTCTTATTGGGTACTAAGAAATATTGTTTAGCGCCAATCTCTTGGCAGCAAGCGCTTCACGTTAAAGCATGGAAATAGAAGTTTACTTAAACAATGAGCGTGGTTTTATGAGTAAACAATTTTTGGTGCCGAACTCCCGAACATTCAAAAAGTAAACCTCGATAATTTGAGTTCTGTGTAAGGGGAATAAGACTTTATATTGTAGAATAAATAACGATCGTTGAAATAGAGATTTCGTACTGTATGAGAATATTCTGTTCTTGAAATTTAGCTTCTATGTCCTACATTTACAGTAGGTTATTTTTTGTTTCAGTTTATTGACTAAGGATGGAACATGTTAACTGCACTTCCCAAGGCTCCCGCTTTTCGTTTACAAACAACAGTGTGCTGGATTTGGTTTGTGTTGTATAAGATTAACTGATTTCCTATGAAAGTATGTAAATAAATTCTTCATGTTTCTCTTTCGTTAAACTGTTGTATATGCTTTATAATATTAGATTATTATTGCATTTGCACTTTTAGAATAACTTTTGTATTATATTTTTTATGATATAAGAGGCAATGGAGTAGACGAGACTCCTGATGTTAAATAACTATCGCTGGCCATGGAAAACTAATATTCAGCATAAGCCGTTGTTAAATCTTGAGAATAAATCTTAATAAACCTATTAGGTATTTTACCTAGTCGTTTATTCCAAAATCGAATCGAAAGTTTGGTTTCTTCAACAGCCTTTAATTAGTTAGTCCACTGCTAGGTACCTCTCCTTAGAAATGGGTTTTCGTTTACTGAATACCACTTTTAGCTATAGTATAGTTTAGGTTTAGTGTCCAGCATTTCAAAGGCATGTTATCATTAATGTCTACCGTGTATTTCTACCGTGGGAAAGAAGCTTCGGCACGAATGGGCCGGCTCGACCGGAGTAATATACAGCCTCACAGAAAACCGGTGTGAAACAGCGATCGCGCTCTGTTTGAGTGAGTGAGGATAACAGCGGCCCATGCCCCAACCCCTCCCCCATCCCGCCCCCCCCCAAAGGCCGGCAACGCACTTGTGACGTCTCTAGTGTTGCAGGTGTCCAAGGGCGGCGGCGTTAATCGCTTACCATCAGACGGTACGCAAGCACCTTTGCCCCCTATTCCTTAAAAAAAGCATTATAGCTCAGTGGTAGCGTATGTGTCTGCTGTGATTGAGAGCTCGGGTTCGATTCCCAGGTCAGACTGAATGCTTCTGTATCTGCAAATATTTGCAGATCATGCAAACGTTTTGCCCAGCGCAGTTACTTTCTATAAGTATATTCAGATCAACGAGTAATTATTTAGATAGATACAATACAATTCTTTTTAATTTTCTATATATAGGTAGGTGTTGTTATTACTAGTGCATAGATTAATGATATAAATATTTATACGTATTTCGTTTTTAAAGTAATTTCTGGTCGATGTATGTGTATAGAGTTAATAAATTAGCGCCTATGTTTTTGGTATACGCAATTGGAAGTTAATAAAAATATTATTCTCATATAAACCAGTAATAAGTTAATAGAGACAAACTTAAAATCAACTAAGTTTATTTCACAAATAATACTCGACATGAAGGCAGGTTATAAGCCTTTTTTAAACTGTAGACTATTAGTACTGTTGCCTTTCTCCGAACCAATTGTCATCACATAATTGAAATGCGTTTGGCAAAATTAACAGTATTACATAAACGCTTCTATATCCTTGGATTCCTGTAGAGTACTACCTGCCGCCCTGCAGTTTTATCTGCGACACAATGACAGTGGCGGGTAACGCCGCTGGACGAAATTAGTCGATGTAAAAGTAGCCTAAGTTACTTACTTTATGACAAAATCGGTCCATCCGATCCAGAGATTAGCCGGAACAAACAGACTGACGCAAAAATTTTAAAAATTGTTTTTCTATGCTCCGTACCCAATGGGTACAACGGGACCCTATCACTAAGACTTCGTTGTTTGTCTGTCACCAGGTCGTGACATGAACTGGTCTCATGAACCGTGATAGTTAGATAGTTGTTTTCAGAGATGATATATTTCTGTTGTCGCTATTATAAGAAATATAAAAAAACAGAATAAAAAAATATTTAAGGGGTGATTTTTACTCGTTTTTGCTCGATATTGATAACGGCTTGAAACGTAATGTTATAATATTACAGCACCCTTCCTGCGCAAGTCCGACTTGCACTTGCCCGATCTTTTGATATAATATGTATTTAGTGAAAAGCTCTTAATTTGATATTACAAATAGGCACTTCAATTTTATTTTTAAATAAACAGATTTATCTTTATTAATAAAAAGCAAGAAGCGCCTACTATTTTGAAACATGCAATATGTATAAATACAGCGTTTTACGGGTTAAACGGAAGTAAAAAAGCTGCCTACTACTAGCTATTTATAGTTTTTAATACGAATATATGATATATTTGTTTTATATTTCTATTAGGTGAGATAGACTAAACCCGATAAGTTTAAAATTAACGTAATTCGAAGGGAGGAGGAGGGGAAGAGTAACTACCTAATCTTCTATTTAATAATGTGTACTAATGTTTTAAATTTTTAATTAACTGCCTCTGTCTGACTGATTCTTGAGGTAAGACATACGCTACTCTTTAAGTTACACGCGGGCAAAAGGTAGTCTGAAATAAATGACATCCTAGCCGAAAAATAATTATTTTTGAAAGGAGGTTTCGTTTAAAATCAAATTTCTTGCAAATAATTAAATACAAATTATAAAGGTGTCAGATGTTATAGTTCCATTACATGCACTATTAGTCAATTTTATTGATATGCAAATTAATCATATAATTAAATCTACAAATAATAATTCTATATACAATACGATAATAATTAGAACTTTAAATGTCAAGCTTGAATTTATGATGATCCATATTTTAATATTTACTAGATCGCCTTGTGCTTAAATGTCGTTCATAAGTCATCTGTTTAAAATGCTTTGTTTAGTATCAATGACCTCCAGCTAATATTAAATGCTTGTTTTTGGAGTAGATTAACGTCGCCAATTTTACAGTGGGTATGGAGAAGTTGAAACTCGCAATCACGCGATAGTACGTGGGCTGTTCTAAAAATAGTGAAATGAAAAATAGTTACAATATAAAAAAAGTATTTTACAGATTTTCAAAGTATACTCTCCAATCCCAATGCACTTATGCATGCGGGTGAACCAGCTTTCAAAACATTTAAAAATATGTCTTGTAATGTCGACGCCCTCGTCTGCAGTGCTAAATTTACGTCCATGAAGCATTTTTTTACCGTGGGAAATATATATAATTTTTGACTATCTTATTTGTTGGGAAATATTCCGACATCTAAGGTCAAAAAAATTATTAAATATCCTATAGGTATTATTTCCTAGCGTGTGTTTGTGATTAAGATTAATAGGAAGTATTTTCTTAGATTGAAAACTAGTGACGTGTTTTACACATTGCTAGTAGAGTACATAGAGCAACGGCGTAGAGAGTAGCTATACGCAGGCGTTCCCTTCTGTCAAATTATAAGCCCAAATAGGGCTACTCATTACATTGTCATGATATAGAATTTATCCATGTGTGTGTGAAATTGTGAATATTTTGTTTTTATTATTATTTGTGAGTTCGTATTGACAGGCGATTTTTTTATATGTGAGTATGTGAGTGATAATAAAACAAATAAAATATAAAAAAATGCATGGAGCTAAATCTAGGCTGTACGGAGAATGGGGTAACATTTGCAACCCCGAAGTTGTCAAACAGTCCATAGTTCTAGCAGCTGTGTGAGCGGGCTCATTATCTTGGTCAAAAAGAATGCCACGGACGCCGCTCCTTGGTCGCTCGCAATCCAACTCTCCGAAAGCTTGAGGCAAAGTTAGCTATAACATTCACTAGTAACTATTTTACTGTCTTCTAGCGGAATAACTGCCACAGGTCCACTGCGTCGAAAAAAACCACTATCATTTTTTTATTAACACTCCAATTGCGAATAACTTTGTGGGCAAATCTTCCTCTTCAAACACCCATTCTGTGAATTGGTGCTTTCTGAGAGGATCGTAGCTATATATTCATGATTCGTCAGTTATAGGAATGTAGGATACGTTTTGTGAAGTTCCTCCTTCGAACTTTTCTAACATAAAATTGCACCAATCAACACGACGGCATTTTTGCTCATCAGAATGAGATATCCATCGCTAAGCAAGCTTCCTAACTTTAAGGTTTTCATGCAAGAGGATCGAAAATGCCGGTGAACAAATGTTTAGTTAAGCCTGTATCTCTTGATGTGTAATATGTCTATTCTCTCGTAATAGTCACTTTGCCTTGATGCAGTTTTCATGAGTTACTGCAGTTAGTGATGAGTCTGCGGCTAGCGTTTAAGTTTAACCCTCGTTTTTAAACAACATAGAAAATCATAGCACAAAAAGCTGCCAGCGAGATGTCCATTGTTGCAAACAAAAGAAGAGTAACACATAACATATTAAAAAAACTACACATAGGATGCCAGTGATTTTTACATTTTTCTCAAAGGAGGTTTGTGTTGTAATTAGCTGTCAATCCAAAATAGTTTCAGAAAGAAGAGATAGTATTTATTCTGCTATCAATTTTCGGAACAATCTAGATATGATCCTGACCAACAATGATATGCGAAATTTTAAAAAAAAAGAAACAAAGCAATAATAATGTTATATCAATAATCAATGTTAACAGCAACCGATATGCATTTTTTTTAAAGATTTCAAATCTTATTTCTCTGATTTAAAGATTTAAATTTGTGTGTTTCAATAGAAGTAAAAAATATCGCCGCATGGATTATACTGTCACATAATAAACATTTGTCCCAGTATGTTATTAATTTACTTATTGATTTATCTATAGTGCGAGTTTGATCTCTACAGTGTGAGTCGATGCCAAAATGTAAATGATAGAACTAATCTTATGTATACTCTTTAATGAGGGTTTTCAATGAGCGCTTCGTATGCGTCAGGTCCAAAAAGCTCTCAGATAATACAGATTCCTAACGAATATAAAATTTTTAGTGAAATTATACATATTTGGAAGTGTTACCTATTTTATTATGGATTACGGCCATAGAAAGATTGCCGAACTGAAGATTGAACTGACAAAAATAGCTTTTATCCCCTATAGGGAACTTATGCCCTCCTGTTTTATTTGCAAATATAGGTACTCCAGAACACTGGTATTTTAGAATACATTATTCTTTTTGTCATGTTTGTAAGAATAAAATAATAAAAAATGATCGCAAAATACAAATCGTATATTATTTGTGACAGGTGGTTGGACCTAACGCTAAAGTGTTGCCATCTCACGTAGTACATTTCAGAAAACCCTCACGTAGTACATCTCAGAAAACCCTCTTTCCGAAGTGTGGATTGTATACAAGAATTTGCAAAAACTATAAATTAACGCAGTCAACTGATTTAATCATTTGGGGTGATTAAATTGCGAATAAAACATATAGTTTTCAAACGAAAACTTTACAATTTGCAATATATGATATAAATAAACAATGGAAACGTTGCTGTATGGAATTCTACAAAAAAATGAAAATTGCGTTGACCAAATAATCGTTTTTGACAGGGATTGAACTTAAAAATATATATTACGATATGAGTAGTATAGTATAATAGTATTTTCATTCCTTTTACTCAAATACAGTTGAAAGTTGGTTTTCTAAATTATTAATTTTAAAGAGTTGAAATGAGTCCTCACTGACAATCTTACATGAGTCTAGAAAAACGATTTTCATACACCGCGTCGCTCAAAAAGTTTTACGAAAATTTAACACACTTTTTGGGTTGATTAGATAGGGTCTGATTGATCGATCGATCCACCAGAAATCACATAGTGAGTAATTATAAGACGTCATAGGCCAAAAATTGCGTTGGGGTAGTTTTAGTGAAACTCCCACATGCTTTCTACTCTGGAGCATTAGATTCGAAATTGTTTCACACCCTGTCACAAAAAAGTAACAAAAAGGCGACTCAAAAAGTTTTACAAACAAGACTTTTTTACCAATAGAACACTGGTAGATTCTTTAGTTTTTCAGAGTAAAAAAAGTTGCTACTTCCAAGTATGGTATTTTCACATTTTATTCCGTATAGTAATATAATATATAATAATTTGCTGTATCTTATGATTTTAATAAATGTAGCATACAATACATGAATTCGAATTCTTCTGTGGTCTATCTAGATAAAGATACAAGTACAGTATATATGTATAACGTGAAAGATTATTTTGTTGATGAGCCGTCTAGTATGCGATAAGGTGGATATACAACAACATATATATATGTTTGTTTGAATCTTAAATTACTACTCCGTCTAGCGGCTTTGTGGAATGTAGAAGAAATCGTAAAAGTCCCGAACACACGCAAAGCACTTGCTCTCAGTTGTTTCGGCCTAATGGTAAATAAGGCGAACGCTTTTTGAAATAGAAATCTAATAAATTTGAGATAACAAATTGGGGGCTTTGAAATAAAACTTATTTAAAAAAAATTCAATGAACTGTATTTTTAATTACCCAACTGCGCTAGAAGGATGGTTATGTTTTTTTACCCGATTGCGATAGGAGGGTTATGTTTTTTACCCGACTGCGAATGGCGAGTCATGTATGTATATTTCTTTGGTACGCCCTAGAGCCTAAACGGCTTGTTGTATTTTTATATGAGTAGTGTTAATAGATTTGTCGTGGTCGTGGAAGTAACACTGGTTACATCAATATTAAAAAATAAACAAGCTACAACTAGCGGTTGAAGTATGCGACACCGTTGAGACTGAACGCCGTGGCTGTATTCAGCTAGGAGAACATCATCATCATCATGTATATATAAAGATAAAGATCTATATATATATGTATATTTATTACCCTTGTTATTGTTTAGTCCTGTAGACTGCGGCCCTCCGGGAAGTTAACACGGGCTTACTAAAATAAATTTATCGGAAATTCTGAAAATTTTCACATACATGAATATGGTGGTACGAAGTTCGCCGGGTCAGCCAGTTTGGAATAAAATTCGGATTATTTTTAAAACTGAGATACTGCAGACATTATATACGATCTTTGGAATTCCAGGACTTTGCTAGCATGCTTGTCGTACATATACGGTATCCTATTGAGTAGGTCAGATGCTTTTGACGAAATGTTCTTAGTTGTATCAAAAATACAAGTTTATTTTATTACTCAATGCGAGTCAATATGTCTACCAATAAAAATAAGTCACAGTGGCCGGTTGTTCTACTATTTCGCAGGTGTAAGGAGTATTAATATCACTGCGAAAATAATTTTTATGTTGTCATAAATTTATAATTTGAACACCTGAGCATTAAATTAACTATCGTATTGCTAATAGCTAGCAGTTTCAACAATATCATGTTACCACCGACACCTACATCTGTATTTAATTAATTACAATTGATTACATTAAATAAAAGAAGCCGTTTCCATGTTAACGTCGTTTGAAGGCTAAAGTTGATTCTCGGCGGGGGGGCGCAGCCCGGGGCTTCGGAACATCTATAATTGATAAAATTCTCAAACACACCACTTAATTCCTTTCCAACATTTTACTATTTTAAGGAGTGAGTCATTTTTTCTTCATATAAAACTTTAATGTTATTTATTTCATTGATGATGCCGCGTGTTTACACTTTAATATTTTATTTACCTATAAGACAAGTGATTTATTTTACTTGAATTAGGTACCTGTTTAGCTAAGCCCATCGTTGTATAGCAAGTAATAGAAATATACACAGATATTTTATGGAATACAAGTATTGCTTTTAATCATTTGCGTTTTCATTGCTATGTATTTGCTCTAACGATAATTTTATGATACTTTTTATTGCTACCAAATTTTTGGAATAGTACAAAGTTGTGACATCAGTATGAAAAAATTTAAGATAGCATTGAAAACTAATTCGTCATCAACCAGCAATCATCTTGGAGGATAAAAAAAAAGTCCCGACGAAATTCACATAATGTGCGTCAAAGTTAGATAAAACGGCAAATAGAACTTGAGTGGGCCATTGTTCCACAGTTAATGGACCACCGACCGATACGCGGCGGCATCCACGCAAAAACAACTCTGAAATATCGGCATTGGAAAAAAGGAAACGAAAAACAACATATTTCGCCATTGGGGTAGGCAGCCGAGGAATTCGTCAAAGTATTTTATCTCGAGCTTTCACAGTTCGATGGCGGTCAGTGTTAAGTTATTGCCGAGACAAAGTTATCGACGTAATGTGAGACCTCTCAGACAAAATAGAAGATTTCTTTTAAAGCCGCTATAACTAGAAGGTACTCTTCAAAGAAATGCTTACGTTAATACTATGAGAAAAAAGATTACCCTTTCAAATGTAAGTCAAGTCCTAAGGCGCGATCTAAATATATTTATGATACGTTAGGATTGGGAAAGGTTGCCACTGCCACTATGATTTTTGAGTATGTATTTTTAAGCACTGAAAGTTCCTTGCGGTTGTTCTTAGTTATGATAATAAAATAAATAATAAATATTTCGGACATCTAACACACAACGCCATCTAGTCCCAAACTAAGCAGAGCATGTATTATGGGTACTAGACAACTGATATGAATACATAAATACTTTTTTTTTTGTAAATGCATACATATCAAACTCCGACTCAAACAAATATTTGCAGGTCATACAAACATTTGGTCCGAACCAGGATTCGTACCCGAGACCTCATGGACAGCAGTCGCGTACACTACCACTGCGCCACCGAGGCAGTCAGAATAGTTTCGAGGCAGTTATGTTTAGTTAACATCGGTCCAGCAGTGTAACAGTATTAGCTCTTTTTCGAAATGATGTAAGGCATTTTTAGCGTATGATTGCTCGATTAAGTGCTTGCATAGGGGGGTTAATAAATGTTCATAATTTAGAGTTGTGTTCATACTTAGAAGTGATTATGTTACTTTTTGATATGATTTGTTTAAGTTTAGATAACAAATGGGATAATAGCTTTTGCCCGCGATTCCGCTCGCTAGTTAGTTATTGCAGGTAGGCCGTTAAAGTGTGACTGACAGATAGACGGAGTTACTTTCGCATTAATAATATAAATATGGATAAGATTTGCAAACAATCTATCTACTTTAAAACATATTTTACAGTGTCATCAACATCTAGTCCAGCAAACCTTGTACTATTGTTACTAGACAACTGATACAAATATATACTCGTATATACTTTCTTTTGTAAATTCATACATATGATATATATAGATTACATTCAAACTCCGAAACAAATATTTGCAGATTTTACAAACAGTTGGTTCGGCCCGGGAATTGAACCCGAGACCTCAAGTACAGCAGTCGCGTACGCTAACACTGCGCCACCAAGACAGTTTGCTTTAATCTGTTATATATCTTCAATATGTTTTAAAGTATTAAACTTTACAAGATGTTGTAGAATAAATTTATTTTATTTGTTACGTTGAGATGATGGCTGTGCACTGTAACGTAAACTTATTTTTTTATAGTTCACTGCCATGTGCACTTTGGGTTAACTGTTTATATTTTGCAAATCGCTAGTTGATTTCTTATCGGTGTATTATTTTCTCTTGTCTCTCAAGTTTCGGCAGTCGTTCAATATCAAGTGATCCGTATACTTGTTTGCTTCCTGTATCATAAAAAAAATAATGTAGTTGAATTTTCATGACGAAGTAACATTCATGGTACATTCATTCACTTCTTCTGTTCTCCGGGGATAGACCGAGGTGTTATAAAAATCCCCAATTTCTGAATACGCTGCTGATTATTCTATCAACAAAGATAACTTGTAGATAGTATAACAACTTAACCATTAACCATAATATTCTTATGATCCCAAAATTTTTTTAGGGTACTTAACTTGTACACGATAATGGGAAGTACCATTGTGATGTACTGTACTGGAAATTGTATTTGGAAATGTTATAAAAAAGTGTTATCAACTAAAAAGTGAGAAAGGGGACTTGTTCACGTATTAACAATAACAATACAGTATTGGAATCGGAGATAAGGTACTAAGGATACTTATTGTGAATATTTATTTTACGTACACAATAAATACAACAATACATACGATATGATTGAATCCTTACACAATAAATACAACAATACATACGATACGATTGAATCCTATTTCCGGTAGTTTGTTCAAAAAGGGAAAACCAATTCTCTTTCCCTTTAAGGAGATTACTTATCTTGTTCTATTGTTTTTTCTTCTGATGGAGCAAGTGTCTTTTTATTTAAAGTTGGAAGTTATAGTATTTTTAGGACATATTAATTACACAAAGTAGTCTAAAGCACGACTTGGTTTTAGCTTGTACTGAGTACGAGAATGTATGCCTACCTCGGTGGCGTAGTGGTTATGTTTGCTATGTATAATATGTATGTATTTACAAAAAATGTATCTAAGTATTCTACCACTCAATCTAGCTTTCACAGTACAAGTTCTGCTTAGTTTGAAACTAGATGGCGTTGTGTGTCAGATGACCAAAATATACGAATAAGCTTATACTAAGAATTTTAAAGCAGGAAAAAAAATACTTTTTTTTAATGACACTTAAAAGAATTTGGTCGAGTAATCTACAGAAAAAAATGACATAAATATTACACTAAATAATAATACTTGGAAGCAAATATAGCATAATTTATTTGTATAACCTTTTTTTTCCGTGCGGAAATCCCGTCGGATACCAACTCCGGTGGCATGTCGGACTCGAACCGACTAAAACCGCAAGCCATCGCGGGTACTTAGAGCCGGGGAACCAGGTTTACCCTAGGAAGGAAAAGCCTTGAACCCCGACGTACATCGGACCACCCAGTGTTTGTAGTTGGCCCCCTCCTGTGTAGGAACCCAAACGTTCCTATTCTATTCAGGAAAGGGCGCGAGCACTTTACAGGGCTCGCGCCGCCACCCGACCTTCTTCTGCTAGGGTGACAGATGGCCTCACTTGTCATGGTCCCGCTCCACCGTCTCCTTGGCAAGCATAACTGGCCAGAAGAAGGAAAAAAAGGTACCCCCTGGTCTTAAATAGCGATAGGTATCTATTGATGACGAGATGTTTTCCTTTTTTACAGCATTTGCATCTTGATAACGATAATAAAAAGCGTTCTTGCCAATGGCATAACATACAAACGTACAGCTGTCTGTCTTTTTGTTTGTTATGCCATTTTTAGACAGTAAAGATCTGTCTAATATATACAGATTGGCAGACGGATGGAGTACAAAGTGATCTTATTTATGTTTCTATTTTCCTTTCGAAATAGGGAACCATATAAAAGATATACCTGCAGCAGATAGAGAACCTTGCATTTGTGAAGTCGGTTAATAAGAATAGTATCATGAACTTTAAACATTTACTTTTCACTCGTTTTCTCTCTGATGTATCAGAGATCTCTCAAGATCGTGATTTGTTGACAATTAGTGGTCTCGTTGTCTACAAATCACGTTTCATATTTTTTAAATTGCCTCATTGATGGCTTCGATCATGTTGCATACTTCGTTTTTCTTTCGTTTTTATTAAATTACAAGAAGTAAGAAAGTATATGGCAGATCAAAATAAATGTACTTTGTTATCATATAGCCGTTAATAGATTAGAAACTTTTTTTAAGCCTAAGTTCATTTACTTTTCTTAAGACAGTACATTTTTAACGAAACTTTCGACAGGACAGGGTGATCATTGTAATATTTTGAGCTTTTTAGCATACGACTAAAAGCTTGGCAGTAAGATGTTTGAGTAAGCAAGTAGGTATTCGGTAATTAACTATATGACAGTATTTACCTTAACTATATTAAAATTATAAAAAGGTAAAGTTAGTGAAGTTATAGTTGGTAATTTCTGGACCTAGTGAACCTATTTTAAAAGCTATTTTGCCAATAGAAAGCTAAATAGTTCTGTGTCATTCATACCCCATACTAAAAAATTCAAAAGCAAGTCTGTCCGACTGTTACGCATTCACTGCTAAACTACTAAACAGACTCAATGATTGGTATGGAGATACTTGGAGTCTTGAAGAAGGACATAGGCTGCTCTTCACGATAACCGACAGACACGTTGGCGGAGCCTCGGGCGAAAGCTAGTAGGCTATAGGTATTCACACGAGCGAAACGCCGAGCAATAGCTAGCTAATTATGCATTTAATTGATACTGGAATATCTTAAAAACTATTTATAGTGCACTAAAGCATTATGAGTGGGTATGTTGTAGACTTCTTGATTCAAATGTGCTCTAATCGCCCTTAAGTGAAATCAAAAGAAGGAAATATTTTAATTATTTACATTTTAAAGTACCACAAAAAATACCTAAACGTCTTTCGACATGTTCTTATCATGACATAAGCGCTAAGAATAACTTAGTTTACATGTTGTTTAAAATTGAAAGTTTCCGCATCAAACTTTCTCCCCAGTAAACAGTAATAAGTGTTGAGATTACATAGGCTTATAGAGGTATCATAAGGTCAAATTCGATAAACATATAAGCGACGGAATTAGATATGCCTAAAGATTACCAGATATTTAAAACCGTAATCAAAAACCAATCATGTCTTTATTACTTACTCGTCGAACATGAGTTAGCTGGTCTGTCCGTGTGTTTGTTGGAATGTGAACACACGGCACGGGCGCGTCGGTGTGCGCGTTTACAGATGTATGAGGGCGGAGGGAGCCCTCGCAGGCTGCCAGGTGGGCTCCCATTAGCAGCGCCGAGCCTCGAGCGGCCGCTCTTCATCTTTATGATAATTATTTTCTGTTTGTTTTCGTCGAAGAATCGGCCCGCCTCGCCGGCGAACGCTTCTCAGAACCATCTTCCATTGTGGTAAATTAAAGCCGCCCGGACCCCTGCCACGACGAGAGATAATTCGACAGGATGCCACATATTATTAATTGCACTATGACTTGTGAAAATGGAGCTTTGAGTTTAGTGAGTCATTCATTCCGGTGGACCTGACGTTACCCTCTCGCGTGGGAACGCATAACGTACCCGATATACACACGCATTAACGACTTTTTAAAGTTCGGTTGAAATCTGTCCATTTTAATTTCCATACGATTTTTTTATTTGAATTCTGTTACTGAAATGGCCCACAGGTCAGTTTACAATCGCGTACACCGCGAATCAATTAAGCTCTGATGGGGTAAAGCGATAAATATCCAATTAACTGCATCGCAAGAATTGAACTGGTACTGAGCGATCAGTTCGTTAACTAGAGTTTAACAAGGTAATAAATAGAGGATTCGAGGTAGACACCGGTGACCAGTAAAAAGAGCACCGTAAATAAGCCGAAAGCCTTCAATAAAAAAAGGGAACCTCGTAATGTTTACAATCTTGTGGCTTTATTCACTTTGTATTCCAATTTCATGCTAAATCGAGCGGATAAAATTCTCTTTTATCAGGCAGACTCAACGTCTCGGTGGAGTCCGCGCCTCCTCCCGCTGTTGTCCCCTCCCAGTCTCCGTCGGCTGACAGAACGACGCGAGCGAGCGCTCGCGGCGACCTGTCTGCGGGCATAGGCAACCACCCTATTAAATACAAATCTAACGTTAAGCCTGAATGATAAGTAACTCATTTGAAAGGAAGAAATTTGTAACAAAGGAAGGATATGTTTTGTATATTTATTTTACATATAATTTTCACTGCCTCGGTAGCACAGTGGTAGTGTAAGCGACTGCTGTCCATGAGGTTTCGGGTTCGAATCCTGGGTCGGACTAAGTGTTTATATGTTCTGAAAATATTTGTTTCGAAGTTTGGTTGTTTTCTATGTATAATATGTATGTATTTACAAAAAAAAGTATTAATGTATTCATATCAATTGTATAGTACCCATAATACAAGCTCTGCTTAGTTTGGGACTAAGTGGCGTTGTGTGTTATATGTCCGAAATATTTATTTATTTATTAATTATTATTTATTTATTCTTGTGTCACGTTGTTGCCATGATGAACTCCGTCACTATTTATCTAACCGATTGTAATATATTTTTTAAATGTGTGTTTTGCTAGCATGCCTAAGATAGATTAGTTAACATCACGCTTATACCAATGTGAGCGGAATATAATTGAAAAGAGACGCAGGCGAATTTGTGTGGTACCTATAAATTGTATTCGTTACTGTATTGTAATTGCACCATAAAGCTTCTACGAACATATTTTAAACAATAAAATAAGAAAGCATATAATTAAAAATATATTTACATCTTGTGGTTATTCTTAGTCTTTTTTAGATCTAATTGGTATCTGAAGTAAATTGAGGTCAAACTTTCATGCTTTTACGTTTTTAATAATACATTAAGAAATGTTACTATAATAGCGACTATAACTTTTGAATAATAGACCTTGTTGTATGTCTTGTAACTAAAATATTAAAGAAACCATTTTCGGTTGTAACGATATTAGATAAACAAACATTCATACTACAGGGAAGGGACGTTATGAAAATTCGTACTTGAAACCGCAACTATCATATATCCGAAAAATAAATTTATTCGAACTGCAGGTTACAGTAACTAAGATAACAGTTTTGAATAATTTAGAAGCAAGGGGAGAAGTCAAAATAGGACACATTATGAATTATTTAAAAAAATATTATATCAATTGTATTCTTATTTATTATAATTTCACTCTTACCTTTTTGAGTGAAGTAACTGTAATTTTAGGTAAGAATAATAAAATGTACATAAATATGTGCATAACTAGATGTCCTTTACAACAAGTCTTTTCAGAGTGCTAAAAACTATTCATACTTTAAGAATGATTATGCGCCAGTCTGTTTTCTATACTATAAATATAAAATAGAACTCTGTTAAAATAGATAGTAATAATAAAAACGTTCTCTTATCTTAGACTAACAAATCTCCGCAGTTTCATCTGCGTCGTTTCCGTTCCTATGTTAATACAGGAAGTAAATAGAGCCTATGTTATTCAGGGATAATTTAGCTTTCCAATGGTGAAAGAATTTTTTAATCGGTCAAGTAGTTATTGAGTTTATTATCTCGTCTTTATAATATAAGTCATGGTCAGCTGATAACAGTATCTCAGCAAAACAAAATAACTATTTAAAAGGGTCCAGCAATGGTCTATTAGATACCGTTGATCATTATGATGAAAAACCCTTACCCATATTATACGATAGGAGCACATTGCTCTTAGATATTGATTTGTATACCTACTTTTAAAATCTTCTTACGATAGAACTTGGAATTTGAGTTTATTTTACACAACACGTTGTTTATGTGCTTTTTACAGTTTTATGTCGGTTAATAAACATAATTTATGTATGTTTACACTACAACTCATCGAAGATTCAAAACAACACCATTAATTTTATAGGTAATAGAAATTAGAATTAAAGACATAACACTCATTGAAATGGATGAATAAAATTATTTTAATATTCTTTAATAAATTTTTCTTTAAATTTCAAAAATAAAGATAGTAATCACTCCATTAATAATTAAAGATGTTGGCATAGATATCCGAAATTTTTAAGAAATTTGAAATAAAATTCGCATCAAATTAAGTCCAAAACCGGCATAACATTTTTACAATTTAGGTAGGTGTCCATAAAATAATCCTATGAGTTTCATATGCTTAGTATATGACTAACGCACTTACCTGCCTCTTTAAATATCCTGATGTGCATTAACTTTTCAAGAAAAGTAATGTCGCTTTCCAAGGACATCGAAAATATTACAAAAATAAAGTTCGCGTGGAATTATTGAAATTGGAATATGAAGGTAGCAATTAGTTAATGAGAAATTAATATTGGATTTAAAGTTGACCCTTACTATATTAAAAAAGTGTGCACTTTTTCATTATGGTCGCCGGGGCTGTAAGTGAAGTGCGCATGATTCTCAAGAGTGCATTGGTTAGGAGGCTCGACGGGTTATTAATTTTATGGTGTCGATGGCCGCACGCACCTGGCTGCAGCGGTCACTGCCGCTGTGCCTGCGCATTCCCCACTACACCCCCCTCACTCCTCCCCACCACGCGCCGGGATCAATCACGTAAGTACCCGGGTGCATTTGTACTAGCAACAATCTAATTATTGGTTTGTCTCGAAAAACATTTTATCTTACAAATATCTAAATCTCAGCCTTGTATCTTAATAAATAATTTAACATCAATGAATGCAAAATACAAAATATTTTTAATGGAAAAAGGTAAAAATTTATTGTTTTATACAAAACTTAGAACAATATACACAAATCTACTTTAAAACCAAAGTATTCGATATGTGATGTGGACAGCATTCCCCTCCTAATCGAACTGGTTGGAAGCAGTGCGCGTGCATTACAATGTAAATGGCACATTCGTCTACAGGTGCCGTAGAGAACCTGATTGTGTGTTGTATCACGTTGGGTATTTGAATAAAGCATTTCATGTGTCAGGCATACATCGCCGTCTCGCAGTCGGTGGTGTAACATACACGGCCACAGTTATACGGCATTATGTAATCACCATTTAAATCGTGTCGTGGAGTAGTGAGAGATTTTGACATGTTTTGGTGAAGGTCACAGAACTAAGTAGTACGAGACACGCGGGCGACAACGCTGCTCAGACGATGTGGAAATGCAACTGATAGCACTAGGTATATATATATATATATATATATATATATAGTATTGTCGTGGTGTTGGTATTATATCAATAAAGAATTATATATATATACATTTTGTACTACAAAAAGGTTAAAAAATAAATGTAGATTATGTTTTAGACGTGTAATCAGTTTACTGAGAAATTTATAGTAGATAGAAATTGAACATCTTGCAAAACCCACAGACTAAGTAATTTTATTTTAAGTAATCAGAATACGTATAGAACCCGTAAAGTTGTCTGTTGTTGAACAGGATAATAAGCTTAAGTTATGAATGAGTTGTCATCTTTTTATTTATCTTTATTGCATACATGTTTTAATATAAAACATAAAACATAAAAAGAGAGAGAAACTCATTGTATAAATATATATGTATAAATACATTTATTTATATACAATGAAATAATTATACATATACATTACCATAACAGCCTTATACAATTCACAGTTGGACATAAGCCTATCCTTAAAAAGAAGGTTTTGGAAAGGAATTAGTGCAGATACGAAATTTAGCGAGGAGCTCAACATTAAATATATCAACATAACAGTAGTGAATTCCAAAGAACTTGTAAATCGTAAGAAAATTGGATTAATTAACGGCAAAATTTGAGCTTTGTTTCACTGATTACTGATAAGTTCTGGATAGCTTACCTGACAGATGCTTTGACATAATTTATATGGAACATTTGTCAGATAAGCTATTCGAAACTTATCTGGTATCGTTGAAACGGGGCCTTAGAATTGTTTACTGTCAACAATAAACAATTACGGTAAAATGGAAGAATGGGGATTAAAGTACCTAACGCTTTTTTCTCTATAGTTTTTTTGTTTAATTCTATGTAATGAATATTTTTTTCAAATGTAAGTAAATATAGTGTATTCAAGAGTCTCTTATTCGTCAGGCTTTCAGATGTGTCATATAATATTGTTGGTAGAAAAAAGATGGCTTGTTAATTGATTACTTTTAAAAGTAATTGGGTATGTAAATGAGAATTATTCCTGAACACTTCGCAAAATGCAGAATTAAATTAGCTTCGATTGTATTTTTGCTCTTAATTGGGGTTGCGAGTTCGGCGAGTGGTTTAAGGTACTGATAACTGTTTAACCTCTGCCATTCTGATTGTTTTTTATGCCAACTTCTTTGTTAAAGATTGATGCCCATGGCTATTATTACCTGCATTGGAGTTCACAAAACATATGTATAAAATAAAGATTTTCTGCTAAATGATAGCCGAAAGCTAAAAAAGAACTTCATAAGCTTTTGAATTCCTAATGTTATTTAGTGCTACCTGATACCCTATATTATAGAATGCTTGGAAGTGATATCATAGCTTACTTATGATGATAACCCACTCACATAGCTAATTGGTGTATCAAATTCTAAAGGATACCTACAAAAAATAGTTTATACCTCGTAGACAGATATCTAAAACTTCTCAATTCGTTTGATTATACTCGTAGAATCGCGTTAACCTTTTGTTTAGACTTAACTTTGCATTTTTGTTTTGTTATCAGCTTCCGAAAAGTTTTGGCCCTGTGCTTGTTTTTCTCCTCAGTAAGTATCATTTCCAAACTTTACTAAAAGGTAAACAAGTGGATTTTCTTTTGCTTTTTACTACTATTTTAAAAATGTGGTGTGGTGTATGATTAACAGGCAGAAAATATTATTATTCACAGCCTTTATTATTCACAGTTTTTTTTCGGCTTTTACTAATTCCACCGGTTTTACCTGAATATCAGTTTTTCTACGGAGTGACTAGCATCGGACCTCTACAACCCTGAGGGTGAACTGAATTCAAAGATTGAACTAGTTTTCAATATATTTGAGTGCACTGACTTTCCAATAACGATTGCAATGGATGTTCATGATAACCGGGACTGACGCTTTAATGTGCTCTTCGAGGCAGGGTCGAGAAGCACCGCTATCTACCATACTCCGGGTAGCTATTAAGAACTTCTTGTAAGAAAAACCCAACAACAGTACCACCCGGGAATCAAACCCGAGATCTCTTTATCGCCAGTCGCTTACGCTAACCGTTGGACCAACGAGGTAGTCCACAATACAAGAGTACAAACAAGAAAAAGTTTAATACAAAAAATATATAACCCGACCACGTAAAAACGATTGATTGATTTAGCCCACATAAATAACTAAGGCCTTGTTACAAATCTATTGAGACCTTATACATTAAAATCGTTTCCGTAGTAAAGTAGAATTGCTAAAACTATGAAAATTCCTTTTAGCTTCGCCGTAGTCGAGCAATTACAGTAGTACAGTGCTAAAGTTAAACACCTGTGACCTTAAAATCGAATACTATTATAAACTAAACAAAATATTTACTACGTTTATTAGGATTAAAATTCTTTGGAAAACAAATTAACTCCAAATAAGTTTCGTGGTGGTCAGGTTATTGTATCGTGTGTGTTCTGCGTCACAACATAAGTCATAAGAGAATCTACGATGTCTGTATTGGGTCTCTGACTCCCACAACATAAATATCATAATAAGGCTTGAATATTTGGATGGGAGGCGCGGGTGAAAAACAAAACAAATGCAATAACCATTTAGTGAAGGCACAAATTCCAACAGAATCACAGCCCGCTGATAGGCTGCTGTGAAGTTCATTCTCATTGACGATAGCGCATTCGATACGGCTTGTTTCATTGTACATTTATTTATCTTCGTGAAAAGTATCTAACTTTTGCTTTCTCTGAAGTTATTTTTGTGATGAAATTTTTATGCTCATTTTATTTATATTAGACTGTTTTTACCCGCGGATTCGTGGCTGCACAGAAGTAGATATTTTTTCCCCTGTTTTACCCCCTTAGGGTTGGCATTTCCAAAACTCCAGTGCTCACTTACGCAATACAAAGAACCTAAATGCAAAATTTCAGGATTCCGGGTTGAGCGATTTGGGTTGTGCGTTGATCTCTTACGTTATGGCCTTAACCCTCTCCTGAGAGGAGACCCGAGCCCAGCAGTGGGACATTATGGGTTGTTGTTTGTTGTTTGTTGATCTCTGGGTATCTTAGTAAGTCAGTCAGCTTCCTCTTTTATACATGTAGATTTATTTATTTTTCTAGCATCATGCATTATACTGCAAACATTCATTTTTGTTGGTTCGTTTTCTTGTGTGTTCTTCTTTCGTGTGAAAATAGATTCAGAGTACAGAGTATCTCCACCTTCACTCATCTTATGTATATCATAAAAGTCAACTATGAGAGCAAACTGCGCAAGACAACAGCACCACATAGAGAAGAATATTTGAAGCAACCTCTATACACGCTAATACACCCGTCTGGATAGCGTGGTATGGTCATAACTTCACGTCTAAGGTAAGATACCCACCAGTGGACTTTTAAATGTTGTTAATATCATAACTGTTAATGTAATGACACTATTTTTTATTCAATTATAAAAAAATATTTTAAGTGACTTTTACAAATGGTTTTATTCTCAAGAGAAGAATGAGAACCTATATGCTCGTTATTTACTGAAATTCAATAAAAAGCGAGAAAAAACAAGTAAAACCCAAAATGCGTATAAATGAAACCTGCTTTCTATGAAAAGACAATAACAAAAAGAAAAATAATTTAATTATGTAAATCCATAAGTGTATAATACAATGCACATAACGGGAGACATTGGGTGTTAGCTCGGTCCCAGCTGGAACCGCGTTCTTACCCACGCTACAAAACTGTTTATATCATTACGACGGTAAATAGATGGGTCTCTAATTACTTTATTCTAACTTTACTCGTCGTTATATCTAATGCTGTGTAGCAATTAGTACCTATAATATTTATAGATATATTTTTATAGTGAAGGCGGGCTACTTTCAAAGGACTGGATATGGACTGTGTTTATACGAATAAAATTATATTGGTACTATAGAAAATTGAAAATATAATCCTGTAAAGTTATCCCGTTAGTCACAGGGATGTCCTTTCTAACCTATACCTAAAACCTGCAGAGTCAAGTTGTTGTTTTTCATTCTGCAATTTTTAATGCCGGAATTCTCGTGTGACATTGGCTAATCTTAGACAAAGTATTAGTTGATGATGAAGATAAATTCCGACTTACTAATTTAACGTTTACCCTTGATGAGGGATTTAAAAGTTGGTGCATTAGTAGTAGTAGTGATTGCTGTGCACCAGGTCTCGATTACCTGGTCGGACCAAGTGTTTATATGACCTGCAAATATTTGTTTCGGAGTTTGGGTGTTTTCTATGTAGAATATATAATATGATAAATATTTCGTACATCTAACACACAAAGTCATCTAGTCCCAAACTTGTATTATGGGACAACTGATATAAATAAATATATATACTTTTTTATAAATATATACATATCATACATAGAAAACGCCCAAACTCCGAAACAAACATTTGTAGATCATACAAACATTTGATACGACCTGGGAATCGAACCCGAGACCTCAACAGTAGTCGCATATGTATTTTTAAAAAGTATTTATGTATTTATATCAGTTGTTTAGTATATATAATACAAGCTCTGATTAGTTTGGGACTAGGCTTTGTGTATTAGACGTCCAATTTATTAATACTTCTTTCATATGGAAGAGCAATGTCATACCGGGAGTGATACTATAGCCTCACAGAAAGCCGGGGTTAAGTAATACCATTGAGACAAAATCGTAAGGTCAGCATACGATTATTGTCCGACTTCAAAAAAGGAGGAAGGTATCAATTCGTCAGAATATTTTATTCATGTACGGTCGTTGATATTTTCTTCATATATGAACCGATTATAAAAAATATTTTTGCATTGGGTTTCGTATAGCTGCCAAGTGATCCGGGATCTGATGATGAGATTCTAAGGAGATCGATGGCCTTTAAATTTAAGTTTCTTTGCCGGTATTCTTCTCATAACGCCCTACGCATTTTGGAAACTGGAAGTTATGGATCGACACAGACAGGAAGTGAATTTTGGTGTTCTCACCTTTTCACCTTGACAATACAGTACATCTGGCGTCGATCTATGATTTTTACCTGGAGACTCAATTTAACGTTCATAAATGTTGATTTTCCCCCTGAATTTGGGGGGGGGGGAATATTTCAATTCATCAATCATTTGTAGCTGTCTGTAGGTGGCGGTAGTTAGTTAACATCAAATGACCCGTGTGCTCGTTTGCTTTTCTATAGTAAAAAAACAAAAGAATATCCAGGTAAAGCAGAAGGTTTCTTAGTCCTGTGGAGAGTGTATAATAAATTTAAAATAACTGTCACCTGGCAATTGCATCACCTTGTGTTTGTTTGCCAACTTTGTTTTACAAAAAAATCTTTGGCTGCTAACTATAATGTAAGTTAACCTTTTAAAATAGTTGTTTAGCTAGCCTAGCTGTTAAGATTTAAAGGTTTGACAAGTTTAACCTTTTAAGTCTTTTTAATTTTTACCTTGACAATCACTCTTATATATAATATATAATGCTTGTGTCACAGTTTTAATGTTTATACTCCTCCGAAACGGCTTGATTATTATCAGTAGTTATTAGAATAGGCTTATAACTAATTTTTACACCCCTAAGTGTTAACGGTGGTTCATCCAAATATTTTTTTTGATACAATTTTTTTTCTGGTTATTTTTTGTGGTGCATAATTTAAAAATACATTTAGTCCTAAATTTTTACTTTCCTATCACCTTTCGGTAATTTCAAAAATATTCATGGAAATAAATATGGTATGGTATACGGTACGAAGTTCGTCGGGTCAGATAGTATTATATGCTGGTATAGAATGTCCATAAAGAATTAATAGTTTAGTCTACTCTTTTACTGTCCTGCGTTTAGTCTAAGCTGTTAAATAAGTAACCCTCTTTTTTTCAAAGTTCAATAAAAAAAATTGCTCTGGAATTATTCAATAAATTTAAACAAATTACAATTTTATTTTAATAGAAGTCAATTCAACAGGTTTGCAAACATATCCTTATTTAGGAGAGGTAAAGAAGTCTTATATTACATGTTACTTATATTTGAACCAAATAGTGTAGGCGTCACAAAACTTGAATTGAAATTATTTTATTTTACTCGTTTTCTGCTGATTTTTTTTGTATTTGGAGCTTAATATTACCGACATCAATACTTTTGCATATCGGACTATACACACCTAACGGAACTTTGTAATAACAAGAAAAAAAATGGTCAAGTAATTCTGTAAGTTTGCAAGTTTACTTTCATGTTCTTTACGATAACAATCAGGCTGAAGAGGTTTTTATAGTTGAAATTGGGTTGATTTTCCGTATTCTGGAACCTAAAAGGAAAAAACGTTATCCTTATATGATTACTTTATTGTCCACCTGTCTGTCTCTCAAGACCATTTTTCTTAAGAACGCGTGGAGATAACAAGCTGAAATTCATATTAAATACTGAAGTCTCTTGGATCTGTGAAAAATCAAACTTCTAAGTCAACGCATTAAACGCCAATCTACGTCAACGCCATCTAGTCCCAAACTAAGCAGAGCTTGCAATCAAAAGATACTGTCGTTTATGCTGCAAATCGACGCTCGCAAGGAAACCAAACCCTTCAGGATACTTCACGTAATCTCAGAATCTTGAAATTTGGAACGATGCAACGTCTTATAGCACAGATAAAGGAAATATTGCGAAAAGCATAAATTTTTAGTTATAACATATAACATACCTACAGGTTTGTACGAAACTCTCGGTGCACGTGTTTGACTTGCACTTGGCTGGTTATTTTTCCTCAATAAATATATTAAATTTTCATTGAGTGGTAATGTACCTACTTACCCTTAGAATCGGGGCAGTGACTACAAATAGAGGTGGAATTTGGGAATCGGTTAGTTCTATTCAAAATTGCGAACCGATCCAGCATTTTCTCCCATATTTAACCATTATTTGCTAGTAAAGATCGTACCGATTTGTTATATCGGTCAAAGTTTATATATGTTTGAAGGCGCTATAAGGTTAGCGCGCTTATACAAACAAAAATATCTCTTTAGCTTGTAATAGTAGATATTGTAACAGTTAAGCATTATAAAAGTAACATATTATTGAAATGAATCACAAATACGTAAAATTTTTTGTAAAGATTTTGAAAAAGAAGCATCTCACCTTTCTTGTTACCTATTTTAAATAAATCTAAATGGAATAACGTTACACCACTTATGTAATAGTTAAACAAAAATATTTTATAAACAAAGAACAACCTGCGTCATTTCGTTTACAAAAAGTAAAATTTTACGCTGCATAAGGTCGTATTTATCTGTCCATATTAACAAAGGCGAGCGAACGTTTTAGCACCTCCATAAAAACTGAACTTAAACTATGGTCAATAAATTAATAAGTCATCGTCAACTGCCTCCAATTACTGCATAATATAAAGCGGGAGTATAGCAGGTAAACAAAATAGAGCTGTTATAAATTTTAAAAGAGCGGTTAAGTGGCCACACTGGCTCTCGACCGCATAATGCAGTTTTTTTCATAAACTTTTTGTTCGTTGGCATTCGCTTTGTGACTTCACTTCCGTCTGTTTAATTTTTTTTGGTGGCGTTAAGTTTGAATACAAAAGAGGCTAAATAGTGCGTAAGTGCTAGCAACCCTGCATCACACCCGTCATCACCAGCTTACAATACGTCATGCAATAGGTATGCTGTTAAAAAAGAGATGTTGATTCTAAAAATGTAAATTTTATTTGATGTGCAGATAACTATTTGCTAGGTATATCATGCGGTTAAATTCCTTTTAGATCAGAATTTACTTAATAATTTAGTGCTTTGTTTGCTATATTATGTAAATATTATTACATATGTTAGTACATTTGGTATTCAAATACATCCAAAATTAGAATGCATTGGTTGGCAATGTGTCTGCTCGTAACGCCTGATGGTAACCCATTACCATAAAAAACTAAGTATTTATTTCAGCTTACTATTAAATTACAATTCTTGAAGTCATTATCAAGTAAGGTCAACATTTCAAATCAGTGATCTCTTTGATACTATGATTATACTATGATTATACTTTGATTATACCCAGTATATTTTTTCCATATACCGTAGGTTGTATCGTTGCGTGCAATAGGGGAGGCCTTTGTCCAGCAGTGAACTGCGATAAGCTGATGACGATGTAGGATTTGACTAAGTGTAGGTACATGTTACAAAACTATATTCTAATTAAAAATTACTAAGATGTTTTCAGTGTCTTGAGTTGTTTAATGTATCTAAATATTCTGATACTCCTTTTTTACATACTGTATTATTAACACTATATATGTTTAATAATTTATTTAGTTTATTATATATTAACGGTCTTAAAAATATATAAAATCTGTCTACATAATGCCATGCCTGTCTTGTGTATTTCTTGCGGGGCTTTGCAGATTAAGTCTTTTCGTCTTTTTTCTGTTGTTGTTCGGTGGTGCAGAAGCTTTCACTGCTGTTTAAGGATCGTATCTATATATTTAAGAGAGGAAGGTGACTGACTGACTAAAATACCCAGAGTTCAATCCACAGCCCAAACCGCTGAAACTAGAATCCTGAAATTTTGCATGTAAATTCTTTATATAATGTAAGTGAGCACTGTACTGAGTAAGGAACTTTGGAAATGCCACCCCTAAGGTAGTAAAATAGGGTATGAAAATATCTACTTCTGATTTTTATGTGCATATCGGGTATAATATTTCTGATTTTTGTGTGCATATCGGGTAGGGTGAATTTTGTGTGCATACCCGTAAATGATAAGGGTGACCCAACCCAAAAAATAAAATTATATATAGCAAAACAACGTTTGCCAGGTAAGCTAGTCTAATATATAAAGTGCGGTGTTTGTTACCAAACTCCTCCAAAACAGTTGGACCGATTTTTCTGAAATTTTATGTGCATATCGGGTAGGTCTGAGAATCGGACAGCTTCTATTTTTCGCGTTTTTGTTTGGCTTGCACTAAATTTATTTTCTAGGAATAATGCATATGGCAAAACAACGCCGGGTCAGCTAGTAACGTTGTTATAATATGTGAGCCATTTAAATTCTTTAGTTATATATATAATAGCGTTTGAATACATTTTTATTTAGGCAAGGGGAAGCCCAGATCTGCCGCAGGATAGAGGTTGGATAGGCGTAACATCGATCGTACTATGTTTGTTTGGCAACTTTTCATTTGTGCTCTCTTCTCCTCTGAGCCATAACATCACAAAAAGGAAATGTACTATGGATTTCCTTTTAAGATAGACTTGTTGAGAATGTTTCTAGCACTAAGTCCGCCTTCATACACATTGTTCAAAAAGTGAAAAATCCTAATCCTAATAATATGATAAACGCAAAAGTTTGTAAGTATGGATATTTGTTACTCTTTCACGTAAAAACTACTGAGCGGATTTGGATGAAACTTTACAGTAATATAGCTTATATATCAGAATAACATATACACTAATATTTGCCGCGATAACCGACATACAAGCGGGCAGAGCTGCGGGCGTAAACTAGTAAATAAAATTTTATTTTCATTTGGTGATTTATTTAACCGTGGGAGAGCTACGCTTCGGCTTAAATGGGCCGGCTCGATTGGAGTGATACCACGGCCTCGTAGAAAACTGGTGTGAAACAGCGCTTATGCTGTGTTTCATCGAGTGATTGAGGATACCGGAGGCCCATACCCCAATCCTCCCCCCCTATCCCCCTCCCCATCCCCCAAAGGCTGGCAACGCACTTGTGACACCTCTGGTGTTACGGGTGTCCATGGGCGGCGGTAATCGCTTTCCATCAGGCGATACGTATGGTCGTTTGCCCCTTATACCATAAAAAAAAATTGAACTTATTACAAATCACCAATGCATCTTTGCACCGTTTTATTGAAAGTAAAATTCTTTAAGAAAAAAAAAGACAATGTGCCCATGATGTCATCGCTCCAAATGTAAAAGGACAAGATTAAATGACACTAAGTGCATCACAAAAAGATACCGTATACCGCACATGTTACTAAGTGTATGTTTGCATTATAGCTTCAACTTTGTGTGGCTTCGAGTACCTGTTGACTTTCCCTCAGCACCGCTGTCAATTATTTTGACAGCAGTGGAATGTCATGTTTGTATTTTGTCTGTATTAGATAATCGCCACTGTCCTGTTAGTACCAGTGGCATCGTATACCAGCTTATGTACTTAGAACTACTTGGTTTTATCACCCACTTGTTTAACTCTCTATTTCAATATCTGAAGTGCAAAACGGTATCTTTGTTATAACTGATGTTTCTCTAACCTTATCGGCTTGTCACTGAAAAGTTTTCAAAGTAACGGTTGTTTTAACGTGATTCATTTCGTTGTATGAATCAATCTTTTTAAAATTTTGTTTAATGTTGCTTCTTTCAACAACAATTGTTATGTTCGTAAATAACTGTAATCTTCAATAGATTATGAACCGCTTGTTAGTTTTGAGAATTGTTGATGGCAATGTATGGAGAAACATTTAGCAAGCACTTAATCGCTACCCCTGTGATCTTTGCTACTGATAAATAGACCACCGGCAGTGTTGAGATACCTGTTCTTTGTTCGTCTAATGTGAACAAAAATAGACATTAATTGTGTAATTGGTACCTATTTTATCTTATTGTTAGTATTTGGTATCATACTAACTTATTACTACGGGTTTTCTTTACTAATAAAGCAAATCATAAAATAAAACATCATAATAAACAATTTTGGTTCAAGCAGCGCGGTATATTATATTATATAGGTATATTATATTATATAATTGTATAAATGATTGTATGTATAAAATTTTAGATAGTACAACAGTATTGATAGTTTTATTCATCGATATATGTATCGATCGGACAATCAGATCAATAATGAATGCAATAAAACACATTTTCCTAGTGATAACTACTGTGAATGATACTATTATAATTCACAGTAGTATATCTATATACCATCGATAGTATTATGATCAATAGAATCAATCTTTATTAATATTATTACTTAAGTTCTTTAATCGATACTACGAATACTACTTCGAAATTGTGATACCGTAATCTCTCTAGTTTTTGACGTCGATATCGATACATTGATTACCGACAGTTAGACAACACTAATGAGTATATAAAATACTACTAGGACGGTTTAAATGGAAGTCTAATTAGGAGAATAATTAATAAAACATTAAGTTTTTGATTTTTGACAGTTTTTTTCGTCATTAAACTTTTCATATCAATCTAAGAACATGTTGCTATTGCCTTTCGGTCTCGGTATCGACTTTAAACATGGCCGCAAGAATGTCCTTATAAAGTTAACTCTCTATTTTAAAAGTGCTATATATTTATTAGGCTTTTTAAATAAAAATTTTGTCTATTACTGATTTTTTAGTTCTCTCTCTTTGTGAACTTGGTCGTTGTTAGTGTTTTGGAAGTCAGTTAACTTTTTTCAGTGTTAAGTAGCCTTTTATAATGTTCAGTACTTACGTACATATTGACTCGACACGGAACTTTAAAATTTACTTATTTTTGGCCCGCCAGGCATGATTACCTCGCCTGGTCGGAGGATCCTCCCTTTGTGTTGGAGAGACATAACACCCGTTCCTCCACAGTTTTAACACGTGGTTATGATGAAGAATATGGTTATGTGTAAAAAAACGACTAGTGATGCTATACATGACCTAACAGATTTTGTTACCAATAAGCTTGACCAAAATAAAAAGTAATTGCCATATTTTTGGACCTGGCCAAAGCTTTTGATGAAGTATCCATCCCACCACTATTGAGGAAGCTCGAATGGCTTTTTTATGAAAAAGGGGACAATCGAGCATGCATATCGACTGTTGGTAAGCGATTACCGCCGCCCATGGACACCCGCAGCACCAGAGGCGTCACAGGTGCGTTGCCGTCCTTTGAGAGATGGGGAGGGGCTTAGGTATAGGTCTTCGGTATTCTCAACCACTCGGTGAAACATAGCGCACGCGTTGTTTTACACCAGTTTTCTGTGAGACCGTGATATCACTTCGGTCGAGCCGGCCCATGCACGCCGAAGCGTAGCTGTTCCACGGTAACGGCCTTGGTGTAAGGGAAATCCAGCTCAATCAAATCTTCTCAAGTTCGTTTCACAAAGAGTTAGAGTAGGAGAATGAGCTATAATGAATCAGAGCTACATAAACGAACTTTGCGAATTCAAATTGACGAATAATAGAATCGTTATATTTGCCGATGACACAGCACTCCTGTTTTAGGCTTACAGTTGGCAGCAGCCATACACACATGCACAGATGGGCTTTAATCTAGTCTTATCATCTAAATGTTGATTAGACTAAATATATGACATTTTCTATCAAAACTTCAACTTTACCAACTTTAAACAGAACTGCTCACTCTCATTTGTGTTTATCACTTCATAACAACTCTTGCTCGTGTCCTACCATTCATAAAACTGATTTCACCATCTTGGAGTAACTTAAGACTGTGTGAATAGAACTAAAATACTTAAATATATTTAAAAACCTTTGTCATGTGGCTAATAATCAGATTATAAAAATGGTTTACTTTGCATTGTGACAGTTAATAATTTTCTATGGTATGGTAATTAAATTGGTACGGACACAAAGAGCGTTTTTAAAAATAGGGTATGATTTTTGCTTCCCACGAAACATCTTTCTAAAAGATTAAAGTACTGACAATACGGCAGCTCTTCATACAATACACTATTCTTCGACAAAACTCCCTCGTGCGGTACGATCCCACAATATTGAAAACTAAAGACGGACGCACTTTGCCTACCTTCGTGGTTCTTTGTTTATTAAAGTAAACAAAATACTGTCTGTATATGCTCTTACTAGAAAAAATTGCTGTCTACAATTTTACTGAAAAAATAATTAGCATCCCTAAATAACCTACTTATAACTTACAGGTAAACGAACATTCTCATATATTCATATTCGTTAAATTTCACTTATATTATATACATATTTACACTTGCACGCATTTACGATAACACATGTTTTTTTTGGTTACTTTAATATTTACAGATACGTTTAATATGTATACTATCACTACTTTAAGTTTTTTTACTACAGATAATTTACTATCAATGTGTAAACTGTAATAGGGTGTCTACAATTCCAAGATGAGGGCCTGCAGATCCTTCACACGGGGTGTCCCTAGTATGAACTTCAGTCTCTCAAAAAGGATCATAAATATATAATTTATTTGTATTTTCCACTTTTATTTTTAAGCTCTTGGTGTTAATGAACCTTTGTGATGAGAAAAAAATAAATCATTATCTTGTATTACCTGCAATAAAGTGATATTAATGAAACCTAATTGAATATGATGAAATTAACTTAATCGTTTAAGAGAGACTTATCCATAATAATGTCACATATTTAAACTTGAGTAAACCTTATAAAAGAATAACGACCATAATACTGAGAAGAAAATGAATTTGGTAAAAAAAATTTATAAATCCAAATTTGTGAGTCGAGGTTATACCATCGTTTGACTGACAACTTCAAGTACCCTAACGACGTTAATCTCAACTTTGCTCTGATTAACCTTCCAAATTTAAAAAAATATCGACTATCCCATACTAATTCAAAATTTAAATTATATTTTAATCTAAAACATCTATGCGCGTTGAATTCTTTTTCTTGAGTGTACATGTTACGCTATTACAAGGTTATATATATACGGGTAAATGATCAATTATAAGCTAAAACGGATTGGGACATAGGTATTTGTAATTATGTTCTTAAGGTTGCGATTCGTAGCATGTGGTACCTACCAATTAGGCACCATGCGGGTGGATTGGCGGTCGTTAGTTCGAAAGTGGATAATTTCTTTATCGACGGTAGAGGGCGCGCGTGAGGTCCGAGCGGGCCTTTGGTCCATGCCGCCAAAGCTCCCAACACCTACCACGAGAGTGTTTTTCAATTAAGAGAAATAAACTTTATTTACGCTTATGAAACACATAAACGTTAATAGTACAGGAAATAAAAGTTAACAAGGGAGCGTTAGGTAATCATTGTTAAAGTTCATTTTATTGGTTTCCACATTAATAAAAATTTTTTAAAAGGGGATTACTTGAAAATTATTAAATAGCGTTTAATCAAAACCAGATTTTTTCTATTATTTACATTTTACGAAAATACTTGTTAAATCGAAAATTTTTGCTTGCACTTTCACTAAAAATACTGAAAAGATCAAACAATATTTTCTTCAATTAACATTTTTATATAATATTACTAATATATATATATATATAT